>CAJVRN010000029.1:775000-1028919 GCA_911728415.1 Lagocephalus sceleratus | reverse complement strand
TTCACATTAGTGCACTTTTGCCAAAACCAGCTGTTTCAGACCGAGATAAGGTGGTTTTTGACAAAGTGTGTTTTATTCCACAGTACTGCGCAGGACTGCGTAAATTCATGTTTGCTTGTGTGTACAATGTTGAATTACATAAGGAGAAGTGAAAAAAACAGTTATTTAACTTTCATTTTAAAGTTATATGACTTTTTTCATATTAGTGAATTATTCCACAGAACTGCACAGGATTGCGTAAATTCATGTTTGGCTATGTGCAGAATGTTGAATTACATAAGATGAAGTGAAAACAACCCGTTTTTTAACTTTCCTTTTAAAATTAAATCACTTTTTTCACATTAGTGCACTTTTGCCAAAACAGCTGTTTCAGACCGAGATAAGGTGCTTTTTGACAAAGTGTGTTTTATTCCACAGTACTGCGCAGGACTGCGTAAATTCATGTTTGCTTGTGTGTACGATGTTGAATTACATTTGGAGAAGTGAAAAAAACAGTTATTTAACTTTCATTTTAAAGTTATATGACTTTTTTTCACATTAGTGAATTATTCCACAGTACTGCACAGGACTGCGTAAATTCATGTTTGCTGACGTGCAGAATGTTGAAATACATAAGATGAAGTGAAAACAACCCGTTTTTTTAACTTTCCTTTTAAATTTAAATCACTTTTTTCACATTAGTGCACTTTTGCCAAAACAGCTGTTTCAGACCGAGATAAGGTGCTTTTTGACAAAGTGTGTTTTATTCCACAGTACTGCGCAGGACTGCGTAAATTCATGTTTGCTTGTGTGTACAATGTTGAATTACATAAGGAGAAGTGAAAAAAACAGTTATTTAACTTTCATTTTAAAGTTGTATGACTTTTTTCACATTAGTGAATTATTCCACAGTACTGCACAGGACTGCGTAAATTCATGTTTGCTGACGTGCAGAATGTTGAATTACATAAGATGAAGTGAAAACAACCCGTTTTTTAACTTTCCTTTTAAAATTAAATCACTTTTTTCACATTAGTGCACTTTTGCCAAAACAGCTGTTTCAGACCGAGATAAGGTGCTTTTTGACAAAGTGTGTTTTATTCCACAGTACTGCGCAGGACTGCGTAAATTCATGTTTGCTTGTGTGTACAATGTTGAATTACATAAGGAGAAGTGAAAAAAACAGTTATTTAACTTTCATTTTAAAGTTGTATGACTTTTTTTCACATTAGTGAATTATTCCACAGTACTGCACAGGACTGCGTAAATTCATGTTTGGCTGACGTGCAGAATGTTGAATTACATAAGATGAAGTGAAAACAACCCGTTTTTTAACTTTCCTTTTAAAATTAAATCACTTTTTTCACATTAGTGCACTTTTGCCAAAACAGCTGTTTCAGACCGAGATAAGGTGCTTTTTGACAAAGTGTGTTTTATTCCACAGTACTGCGCAGGACTGCGTAAATTCATGTTTGCTTGTGTGTACAATGTTGAATTACATAAGGAGAAGTGAAAAAAAACAGTTATTTAACTTTCATTTTAAAGTTGTATGACTTTTTTCACATCCGTGAATTATTCCACAGGACTGTACAGTTCTGTGTAAATTCATGTTTGGCTATGTGCAGAATGTTGAATTACATAAAATGAAGTGAAAACAACCCGTTTTTTAACTTTCCTTTTAAAATTAAATCACTTTTTTCACATTAGTGCACTTTTGCCAAAACAGCTGTTTCAGACCGAGATAAGGTGCTTTTTGACAAAGTGTGTTTTATTCCACAGTACTGCGCAGGACTGCGTAAATTCATGTTTGCTTGTGTGTACAATGTTGAATTACATAAGGAGAAGTGAAAAAAAACAGTTATTTAACTTTCATTTTAAAGTTGTATGACTTTTTTCACATCCGTGAATTATTCCACAGTACTGCACAGGACTGCGTAAATTCATGTTTGCTGACGTGCAGAATGTTGAAATACATAAGATGAAGTGAAAACAACCCGTTTTTTAACTTTCCTTTTAAAATTAAATCACTTTTTTCACATTAGTGCACTTTTGCCAAAACAGCTGTTTCAGACCGAGATAAGGTGCTTTTTGACAAAGTGTGTTTTATTCCACAGTACTGCGCAGGACTGCGTAAATTCATGTTTGCTTGTGTGTACAATGTTGAATTACATAAGGAGAAGTGAAAAAAAACAGTTATTTAACTTTCATTTTAAAGTTATATGACTTTTTTCACATTAGTGAATTATTCCACAGTACTGCACAGGACTGCGTAAATTCATGTTTGCTGACGTGCAGAATGTTGAAATACATAAGATGAAGTGAAAACAACCCGTTTTTTAACTTTCCTTTTAAAATTAAATCACTTTTTTCACATTAGTGCACTTTTGCCAAAACAGCTGTTTCAGACCGAGATAAGGTGCTTTTTGACAAAGTGTGTTTTATTCCACAGTACTGCGCAGGACTGCGTGAATTCATGTTTGCTTACGTGCAGAATGTTGAATTACATAAGGTGAAGTGGAAAAAAAACGTTATAACTTTCATTTTAAAATTATATGACTTTTTTCACATCCGTGAATTATTCCACTGGACTCTACAGTTCTGTGTAAATTCATGTTTGGCTATGTGCAGAATGTTGAATTACATAAAATGAAGTGAAAACAACCCGTTTTTTAACTTTCCTTTTAAAATTAAATCACTTTTTTCACATTAGTGCACTTTTGCCAAAACAGCTGTTTCAGACCGAGATAAGGTGCTTTTTGACAAAGTGTGTTTTATTCCACAGTACTGCGCAGGACTGCGTAAATTCATGTTTGCTTGTGTGTACGATGTTGAATTACATAAGGAGAAGTGAAAAAAAACAGTTATTTAACTTTCATTTTAAAGTTATATGACTTTTTTCACATTAGTGAATTATTCCACAGTACTGCACAGGACTGCGTAAATTCATGTTTGCTGACGTGCAGAATGTTGAAATACATAAGATGAAGTGAAAACAACCCGTTTTTTAACTTTCCTTTTAAAATTAAATCACTTTTTTCACATTAGTGCACTTTTGCCAAAACAGCTGTTTCAGACCGAGATAAGGTGCTTTTTGACAAAGTGTGTTTTATTCCACAGTACTGCGCAGGACTGCGTAAATTCATGTTTGCTTGTGTGTACAATGTTGAATTACATAAGGAGAAGTGAAAAAAAACAGTTATTTAACTTTCATTTTAAAGTTATATGACTTTTTTCATATTAGTGAATTATTCCACAGTACTGCACAGGACTGCGTAAATTCATGTTTGCTGACGTGCAGAATGTTGAAATACATAAGATGAAGTGAAAACAACCCGTTTTTTAACTTTCCTTTTAAAATTAAATCACTTTTTTCACATTAGTGCACTTTTGCCAAAACAGCTGTTTCAGACCGAGATAAGGTGCTTTTTGACAAAGTGTGTTTTATTCCACAGTACTGCGCAGGACTGCGTGAATTCATGTTTGCTTACGTGCAGAATGTTGAATTACATAAGGTGAAGTGGAAAAAAAACGTTATAACTTTCATTTTAAAATTATATGACTTTTTTCACATCCGTGAATTATTCCACAGGACTCTACAGTTCTGTGTAAATTCATGTTTGGCTATGTGCAGAATGTTGAATTACATAAAATGAAGTGAAAACAACCCGTTTTTTAACTTTCCTTTTAAAATTGAATCACTTTTTTCACATTAGTGCACTTTTGCCAAAACAGCTGTTTCAGACCGAGATAAGGTGCTTTTTGACAAAGTGTGTTTTATTCCACAGTACTGCGCAGGACTGCGTAAATTCATGTTTGCTTGTGTGTACAATGTTGAATTACATAAGGAGAAGTGAAAAAAACAGTTATTTAACTTTCATTTTAAAGTTGTATGACTTTTTCACATTAGTGAATTATTCCACAGTACTGCACAGGACTGCGTAAATTCATGTTTGCTGACGTGCAGAATGTTGAAATACATAAGATGAAGTGAAAACAACCCGTTTTTTAACTTTCCTTTTAAAATTAAATCACTTTTTTCACATTAGTGCACTTTTGCCAAAATAGCTGTTTCAGACCGAGATAAGGTGGTTTTTGAAAAAGTGTGTTTTATTCCACAGTACTGCGCAGGACTGCGTAAATTCATGTTTGCTTGTGTGTACAATGTTGAATTACATAAGGAGAAGTGAAAAAAAACAGTTATTTAACTTTCATTTTAAAGTTATATGACTTCTTTCACATTAGTGAATTATTCCACAGGACTGCACAGGACTGCGTAAATTCATGTTTGCTTACGTGCAGAATGTTGAATTACATAAGATAAACTGAAAACATCCCGTTTTTTAACTTTCCTTTTAAAATTAAATCACTTTTTTCACATTAGTGCACTTTTGCCAAAATAGCTGTTTCAGACCGAGATAAGGTGGTTTTTGACAAAGTGTGTTTTATTCCACAGTACTGCGCAGGACTGCGTAAATTCATGTTTGCTTGTGTGTACAATGTTGAATTACATAAGGAGAAGTGAAAAAAAACAGTTATTTAACTTTCATTTTAAAGTTGTATGACTTTTTTCACATTAGTGAATTATTCCACAGTACTGCACAGGACTGCGTAAATTCATGTTTGCTGACGTGCAGAATGTTGAATTACATAAGATGAAGTGAAAACAACCCGTTTTTTAACTTTCCTTTTGAAATTAAATCACTTTTTTCACATTAGTGCACTTTTGCCAAAACAGCTGTTTCAGACTGAGATAAGGTGCTTTTTGACAAAGTGTGTTTTATTCCACAGTACTGCGCAGGACTGCGTAAATTCATGTTTGCTTGTGTGTACAATGTTGAATTACATAAGGAGAAGTGAAAAAAAACAGTTATTTAACTTTCATTTTAAAGTTATATGACTTTTGTCACATTAGTGAATTATTCCACAGAACTGCACAGGACTGCGTAAATTCATGTTTGCTGACGTGCAGAATGTTGAAATACATAAGATGAAGTGAAAACAACCCGTTTTTTAACTTTCCTTTTAAAATTAAATCACTTTTTTCACATTAGTGCACTTTTGCCAAAACAGCTGTTTCAGACCGAGATAAGGTGGTTTTTGACAAAGTGTGTGTTATTCCACAGTACTGCACAGGACTGCATAAATTCATGTTTGGTGGTGTGTATAATGTTGAATTACATAAGGTAAACTGAAAACAACCCATTTTATAACTTTCCTTTTAAAATTAAATAACTTTTTTCACATTAGTGAATTATTCCACAGTACTGCACAGGACTGCGTAAATTCATGTTTGTTTACATGGAAAACGTGGAATTACATAAGATAAACTGAAAACAACCCGTTTTTTAACTTTCCTTTTAAAATTAAATCACTTTTTTCACATTAGTGCACTTTTTCCAAAACAGCTGTTTCAGACCGAGATAAGGTGTTTTTTGACAAAGTGTGTGTTATTCCACAGTACTGCACAGCACTGCATAAATTCATGTTTGGTGGTGTGTACAATGTTGAATTACATAAGGTGAAGTGAAAACAACCCGTTTTTTGACTTTCTTTTTAATGTTATATGACTTTTTTCACATTAGTGAATTATTCCACAGAACTGCACAGGTTTGCGTAAATTCATGTTTGCTTACGTGCAGAATGTTGAATTACATAATATGAAGTGAAAACAACCCGTTTTTTAACTTTCCTTTTAAAATTAAATCACTTTTTTCACATTAGTGCACTTTTGCCAAAACAGCTGTTTCAGACCGAGATAAGGTGCTTTTTGACAAAGTGTGTGTTATTCCACAGTACTGCACAGGATTGCGTAAATTCATGTTTGCTTGTGTGTACAATGTTGAATTACATAAGGAGAAGTGAAAAAAAACAGTTATTTAACTTTCATTTTAAAGTTATATGATTTTTTTCACATTAGTGAATTATTCCACAGTACTGCACAGGACTGCGTAAATTCATGTTTGCTTACGCACAGAATGTTGAATTACATAAGATAAACTGAAAACAACCCGTTTTTTAATTGTCCTTTTAAAATTAAATCACTTTTTTCACATTAGTGCACTTTTGCCAAAACAGCTGTTTCAGACCGAGATAAGGTGGTTTTTGACAAAGTGTGTGTTATTCCACAGTACTGCACAGCACTGCATAAATTCATGTTTGGTGGTGTGTACAATGTTGAATTACATAAGGTGAAGTGAAAACAACCCGTTTTTTGACTTTCTTTTTAATGTTATATGACTTTTTTCACATTCGTGAATTATTCCACAGTACTGCACAGGACTGCGTAAATTCATGTTTGTTTACATGGAAAACGTGGAATTACATAAGATAAACTTAAAACAACCCGTTTTTTAACTTTCCTTTTAAAATTAAATCACTTTTTTCACGAGTGCACTTTTGCCAAAACAGCTGTTTCAGACCGAGATAAGGTGCTTTTTGACAAAGTGTGTTTTATTCCACAGTACTGCACAGCACTGCATAAATTCATGTTTGGTGGTGTGTACAATGTTGAATTACATAAGGTGAAGTGAAAACAACCCGTTTTTTGACTTTCCTTT
Source organism: Lagocephalus sceleratus (assembly GCA_911728415.1). Classification (NCBI taxonomy): domain Eukaryota; kingdom Metazoa; phylum Chordata; class Actinopteri; order Tetraodontiformes; family Tetraodontidae; genus Lagocephalus; species Lagocephalus sceleratus. The sequence continues at coordinate 1,022,383 of CAJVRN010000029.1, read as the reverse complement.
TAAAGTTATATAACTTTTTTCACATTTGTGAATTATTCCACAGTACTGCACAGGACTGCGTAAATTCATGTTTGCTTACGCACAGAATGTTGAATTACATAAGATAAACTGAAAACAACCCGTTTTTTAATTGTCCTTTTAAAATTAAATCACTTTTTTCACATTAGTGCACTTTTGCCAAAACAGCTGTTTCAGATAGAGATAAGGTGTTTTTTGACAAAGTGTGTGTTATTCCACAGTACTGCACAGCACTGCATAAATTCATGTTTGGTGGTGTGTACAATGTTGAATTACATAAGGTGAAGTGAAAACAACCCGTTTTTTGACTTTCTTTTTAATGTTATATGACTTTTTCACATTAGTGAATTATTCCACAGAACTGCACAGGTTTGCGTAAATTCATGTTTGCTTACGTGCAGAATGTTGAATTACATAATATGAAGTGAAAACAACCCGTTTTTTAACTTTCCTTTTAAAATTAAATCACTTTTTTCACATTAGTGCACTTTTGCCAAAACAGCTGTTTCAGACCGAGATAAGGTGCTTTTTGACAAAGTGTGTGTTATTCCACAGTACTGCACAGGATTGCGTAAATTCATGTTTCTTTACATGGAAAACATGGAATTACATAAGATGAAGTGAAAACAACCCGTTTTTTAACTTTCCTTTTAAAATTAAATCACTTTTTTCACATTAGTGCACTTTTGCCAAAACAGCTGCTTCCGACCGAGATAAGGTGGTTTTTGACAAAGTGTGTTTTATTCCACAGTACTGCGCAGGACTGCGTAAATTCATGTTTGCTTGTGTGTACAATGTTGAATTACATAAGGAGAAGTGAAAAGAAACAGTTATTTAACTTTCATTTTAAAGTTATATGTTTTTTTTCACATTAGTGAATTATTCCACAGTACACCACAGGACTGCGTAAATTCATGTTTGCTTACGTGCAGAATGTTGAATTACATAAGATGAAGTGAAAACAACCCGTTTTTTAACTTTCCTTTTAAAATTAAATCACTTTTTTCACATTAGTGCACTTTTGCCAAAACAGCTGTTTCAGACCGAGATAAGGTGTTTTTTGACAAAGTGTGTGTTATTCCACAGTACTGCACAGCACTGCATAAATTCATGTTTGGTGGTGTGTACAATGTTGAATTACATAAGGTGAAGTGAAAACAACCCGTTTTTTGACTTTCTTTTTAATGTTATATGACTTTTTTCACATTAGTGAATTATTCCACAGTACTGCACAGGACTGCGTAAATTCATGTTTCTTTACATGGAAAACATGGAATTACATAAGATGAAGTGAAAACAACCCGTTTTTTAACTTTCCTTTTAAAATTAAATCCCTTTTTTCACATTAGTGCACTTTTGCCAAAACAGCTGCTTTAGACCGAGATAAGGTGGTTTTTGACAAAGTGTGTTTTATTCCACAGTACTGCGCAGGACTGCGTAAATTCATGTTTGCTTGTGTGTACAATGTTGAATTACATAAGGAGAAGTGAAAAAAAACAGTTATTTAACTTTCATTTTAAAGTTATATGATTTTTTTCACATTAGTGAATTATTCCACAGTACTGCACAGGACTGCGTAAATTCATGTTTGCTTACGCACAGAATGTTGAATTACATAAGATGAAGTGAAAACAACCCGTTTTTTAACTTTCCTTTTAAAATTAAATCCCTTTTTTCACATTAGTGCACTTTTGCCAAAACAGCTGCTTCAGACCGAGATAAGGTGGTTTTTGACAAAGTGTGTTTTATTCCACAGTACTGCGCAGGACTGCGTAAATTCATGTTTGCTTGTGTGTACAATGTTGAATTACATAAGGAGAAGTGGAAAAAAACAGTTATTTAACTTTCATTTTAAAGTTATATGATTTTTTTCACATTAGTGAATTATTCCACAGTACTGCACAGGACTGCGTAAATTCATGTTTGCTTACGCACAGAATGTTGAATTACATAAGATAAACTGAAAACAACCCGTTTTTTAATTGTCCTTTTAAAATTAAATCACTTTTTTCACATTAGTGCACTTTTGCCAAAACAGCTGTTTCAGACCGAGATAAGGTGGTTTTTGACAAAGTGTGTGTTATTCCACAGTACTGCACAGCACTGCATAAATTCATGTTTGGTGGTGTGTACAATGTTGAATTACATAAGGTGAAGTGAAAACAACCCGTTTTTTGACTTTCTTTTTAATGTTATATGACTTTTTTCACATTCGTGAATTATTCCACAGTACTGCACAGGACTGCGTAAATTCATGTTTGTTTACATGGAAAACGTGGAATTACATAAGATAAACTGAAAACAACCCGTTTTTTAACTTTCCTTTTAAAATTAAATCACTTTTTTCACGAGTGCACTTTTGCCAAAACAGCTGTTTCAGACCGAGATAAGGTGGTTTTTGACAAAGTGTGTTTTATTCCACAGTACTGCACAGCACTGCATAAATTCATGTTTGGTGGTGTGTACAATGTTGAATTACATAAGGTGAAGTGAAAACAACCCGTTTTTTGACTTTCCTTTTAAAGTTATATAACTTTTTTCACATTTGTGAATTATTCCACAGTACTGCACAGGACTGCGTAAATTCATGTTTGCTTACGCACAGAATGTTGAATTACATAAGATAAACTGAAAACAACCCGTTTTTTAATTGTCCTTTTAAAATTAAATCACTTTTTTCACATTAGTGCACTTTTGCCAAAACAGCTGTTTCAGATAGAGATAAGGTGGTTTTTGACAAAGTGTGTGTTATTCCACAGTACTGCACAGCACTGCATAAATTCATGTTTGGTGGTGTGTACAATGTTGAATTACATAAGGTGAAGTGAAAACAACCCGTTTTTTGACTTTACTTAGTTATATGACTTTTTTCACATTCGTGAATTATTCCACAGTACTGCACAGGATTGCGTAAATTCATGTTTGCTTACGTGGAAAACGTGGAATTACATAAGATAAACTGAAAACAACCCGTTTTTTAACTTTCCTTTTAAAATTAAATCACTTTTTTCACATGAGTGCACTTTTGCCAAAACAGCTGTTTCAGACTGAGGGAAGATGGGTTTTGACAAAGTGTGTTTTATTCCACAGGACTGCACCGGACTGCGTAAATTCCTGTTTCCATATGTGCAAAACCTCTAATTACATAAGGTGAAGTGAAAATAACCCATTTTTAACTTTCCTTTTTAAATTAAATGACTCTTTTCACGAATGCACTTTTGCCAAAATTGCTGTTTCAGACCGAGGGAAGATCTTTCTGACCCTGTATCTGCAGGTAACGCTTGTGGAGATGAACCGGCAAAGACAGCTGCTGCCCTCCCAGGCCCACCGTCCACTCTTTGTGCTGTAAAGCTTCCCTCGTCTCTGTTCGGATTTTTGAGTCTTGGCCCTCCGAAAAGGCCCACAGGAAGTACATGGAATCAATAACTCGTGGCTATTTATGATGTTCTTTTATTTTTAATAACTGTGACCACAGGTCATAAAGCTGAAATTAATCTAAAATGAAAAAGTTATATAAAATTGTCACTGGGCAGTAATCAATTAGCTGCACATATAGTCTAAATGAATTATACTGAATCAAAATCACTAAATTATACAACACAAAACCATTATTTACCAGTAAAAATTAACATTACACATGCAAAAGAAAAAGAATGAGATGATGAGCAAGAAGAAAGTATCAGCAAAAGAATTGCATGCGATGATAATTATGGAAGAAAAGTTGAAATGTTGGGAAAAACGAATGTGATAACCGCCAGAGAGAGCAATGACAGAAGGCAATGATGCAATTGAAAGTAAGGAAAATTAAGATAGCAAAGCCCAAGCAGAAAACTCACCCTTCCCCTTCTTCTGCCCTTTATCTGTCTCTGCAGGACAGCAGGAAATCCAAAGCCGGACCATCCACCTCTCTCGAAACTACCTACCCACCACCCTATCAACCGCCACCACCATCCAGCCTGACTGCCCCCTCGTGCCCTGAGCTACACCCCAACGGCAAGCCCCTTTCACACTAAAATGCTCAACTTCAAAACAAATGAAAGAAGACTAAATCTTTAAATAGTGTAGAGCTGTGTTGAACATCAGGCACCAGTAAATGGTGTTCTCTTTCAGAAAAAGGGGGTGAAAGGAAAGTATTAGTATATTCAAGTATAATACTGAAGCATGTAGCAGGGGTAGCAAAACTTTTACAGAAAACAGCACATTTAGTGATGGGTCACACTTTGACAGTTCTTACAATACATAGTGTGGTAACACTGGTTAGTTCAGCAGCATTCACCATGACTTCACTTACACAGACTAGGATGGATAAGATTTTAACGGCACCACACATAACATACACACGAATAGATTAACATGGCAGATGGTATGGGAGAGGGTGAACCACACAGATGTGAGGAGAAAGTGAAGAGAAATGGAAAAGTTAGAGTGGATCTTAGAAAGTCGGGAGAAGGTTTTGAGGAAGTGGAAATAGGAAAGATAATAGGTAAGTCGGCAGAACTTGCAGAGTTGTTGAAGGCAGTTATCAGGGCATTGGAAATATCTAGGAGAAAAGAGAATCACTATCTACACAGATTCGGCATATGTAGTGGGAGCCATACAGTTAGAACTTTGTCAATGGTTGCGGACAGGGTTTAACACAGCATCAGGCTCTCCTATAAAACATGAACCAGAGATGAGGCATGTGGTACAGGCACTCATGGAACCAGAGGAGGTTGCAGTCGTAAAATGCAAAGATCACAGCAGGGAGGATTCTTCAGAAGGAAAAGGTAATGAGGCGAAGAGCAAAGAAGGTGGCAGGTTATAAACCAAATTACAATTTGTTGTTAGGAGATAAGACAGTTCATGAGATCCTTCCAAGATACAACAGGGAGAGATTGGGTTGTGATCAAGAGGAAGCTTCTCCACATGAAAAGAGTTTGGAAGGAAAAGGGGGGCTGTGAAGTCAAAGGCATTTGGCGGGGCCCAGACGGAAGACCTGTTTTCCCGCCAGGTCTGGTAGATGCCGTTCTGGAAGAGGCCCACGGCCTGACACACTAAGGGAATACCACATGATAGACAGGGTTAATGGGTTGTGATACCTCTTGGTGGCGGTGGATGCATACACCGGCTGCCCAGAGGCGGTTCCCATAAAATTAGAAGATGCAAAAAGCGTTATTGAATTTGGATTAATTAATATGGTGGTTTCCCCAAAACAAATTAGGTCTGACAATGGAACGCATTTCAGGAACGCATTTCAGGAACAGAGACTTACAAGAAGTAGAAAAGGCACTAGGCTTTAAACAGGCATTTGACACCGTCTATCATCCACAATCACAAGGGAAGGTAGAAAGAAGGAAACAGACACTGAAGAGCATAATTGGCAAGAGATGTGCTCACAGTGGAATGAAGTGGACACAGGCGCTTCCAATAGCCCTGATGTCAGTAGGGAGCTCTGTTAGCTCCCAGACAGGATGCACCCCCTATGAGCTCAAGAGGGGTGTCTCCTTTCTGGGACCAGGAGCGGAAAATCCATTGGCCAATCCATCATCATTTCTGAAATAAGCCATATTTTGATTAACTAAAAGCGACCCTCTCAGTTTTCTCCCAACAGGTCAACTCTATAAGTACATCTGCGGAGGACTCAGGAATTCCACACACAGTGGAGTGGGTCCTCCTGAGAGCCCAGGTGGACTGGTCCCTTTGAAGTGACAGAGTGGACCTCACATGCTGTCCGTCTGAAAGGAAAAGGTGACTTCTGGTATCACTGGACTCAGTGTACCCCAGCAGATAAGCCACAGAGAACCCTTGGACAGATCCGGGAACATCTAAAGGAGACGGCACAATGATTAAGATTCTGATTTTGTGTGCGTTGAGGGCAGGATCTCGAGGTAAAAAGGGGGAGATCTGCCTGGGTTACACAGGGGTGATCCTTGATTACATCAAAGGGAGTGATACCACATTTCAGTGTGACCTGTGTGAGGTCGTAGGGAGCTGTAAGTGAGTTGTTAGTGTTGGCCTAGCGTAGGCTAGGCCAAAAGGGGGAATTGTAGAGTGTCACTATCTGGTTATCATAAGGTTTACCATTTGTTCTGGTCTTCTCTTAGAAGTCAAGCATGGGGGACTCATTTATTAATTGTAATAAAGATTAGGGACGTTTTACGACAGGGTGTGACTGTTTAGATAGTGGGGAGCTCAGGAACCAGCAAAACAAAGGGTGGTAAAATATTCATTAGAAAGCAGGACATCTTGCTGGGGGTGGTAAGGTCTACTTTCAGGGAGAAGATGAACTCTTCAACTGGCCATCGGGGGAGACGCTGGAGGAAGGACGGACACCAACATCAACCAGGATTGGAGGAAGAGGACGAGATCATCGAACCAGGAGAACCGGATTGGACTACAAGGACATTACATTTACATCTGTGTTGTATAAAAGACTGGGTCAAGGGATAGTTAGGTTGTCAGACTTCATGCCCTGACATTCAACTCTGTTGTTTTAGGGATATGATCTGGCCCGGAGCTCTGTAATATTTGTATCCTGAATTGGTTCTATTGTCAAATACATTTTGAAATTGGCAGTTATTTTCTCGAGGTCTTCATTTAACGAACACGCGGATTAGCAACTGGTAGGCTAGAGCTACTGCAATCCAACAATAGCTAATTTAAACCTTTATAATAATGATAAATAACACAAAAATTCAGAGGACTTCACACAAAATTCAGAGGACTTAACACTCTCTGTCTGCCATCCAGTCACTCGCCACACAGAAAGATAAGAATTTGAAATTCTATTTGCAGGAATTCCGCCGGTGCCTAAAAAGGGCTGGGAAAATCATCAAAGACTCCAGTCACCCAGCACATGGACTCTTCACCCTCCTGCCTTCTGGGAGGCGCTACAGGAGCCAAAGACCACCAGGTACCGGAACAGCTTCTTCCCCACGGCTGTCACACTCCTGAACTCGGCCTCTCCTGAACACTGACACTATGGACTGAAAAACACATACACCCACAGCCACCCACACTCACAACAATGACAGACTGTATTCTCATACACACAACAATAGCACATGGACTGAACCACCATTTACAATTTACCAGGACCTTATGTCCTTATACTAATAACTTAACTAATTTAACCTGCACTACTGTAAATATTTCCAATACTGCACTACCACTGTACATACAATCATACTGTTCATAATATTTATAGTTCATATCTTAGCCTTATATAACCCGTTATATACTCACATTCATAGTCGGTTTATAGCCTTCATACATTGGGTTGCCCTGAGGGCCTCCCACTTGGACCAATGGCATGGTGGGTACCAAGGGCCTGTTGTCCCCTTCTCTCATCCCCTGGTGGCCAGAGGGGAGAAAGATCTTCTTGGGCTCACCCCATAGGCCGTCTCTGAGGTTGTTGGGTGGAGTCCTTCTGGCAGGTCAAGGTCATCTGGGGTGGGTAGAGGTGGAAGGGGCGACCTAGGGGCCCTTTGGGGTGTAGGAGGTCGCGAGGGGGCAGTCAGGCTGGATGTTGGTGGTGGTTGATAGGGTGGCGGGTAGGTAGTTTCGAGAGAGGCGGATGGTCTGGCATCAGACCCTAAGGAATTCATTTTGTAACCTGGACTTGCCTAGCCAGATACAAAGGAGGTATTTTTGGAACCTGGTGTTGCCTCACCGGACTCACAGGAATTAGTTTATGAACTTGGTCTTTCCTTGCCAAACCTATACTTACTTATACTATTTAGTGGCAGCAGAGTAAGGTCATTATCTATCCTACGCAGTAATTTTTTTTATATAATAGGAGAAATACGTCTCGCCAATTTAATTCAGCCATGGAATTTGAGGAATACTGTGGCCGTCGATCGGGACCGCCTCGGTCCTTCTCCTCCTTAAGAGTGCAGGGTGTAGGAAGAATAAACTTTTGTGGATTCAGGTGGCCAGCTCCTCGGTCGGTACCGACGGACGTACCCAGGATCCCACTTCTGACACCAAGTTTGCTGCGGAATTTAGCTGTTTTCGAGAATCAGAAGACAAGTCTAAGTTACTGTGTAGGAGATGGTTTATTCAGTCAGTCGGTCATGATACATGCATGGAAGCATGCAGAGAGATCTCTACCTATGCGTACAAATTTCGGAACGTATATAGCCTCCAAGGCGCGGACACAGGGCGCCTGCACAGCATGCGCTCGCACCTATCTTGCTGGTGCCAGAAGTTGAATGGCTGAGACAGCCCCCTCCCCAGTTGTTCGACGCAGCTCTACTGCACAGCATGTGCTCACACCATCTGAACTGGAAGGCAGAAAAGCCACTTTTGTTTGTAGTTGTATATCAGCCCCCTGCTGGGCCACATTCACAGTTCAAATCAGAGTTCTCTGATTTCTTATCTGACTTTGTCCTCAAAACAGACAAAGTCATTCTCATTGGAGACTTTAATATCCATGTAGACATTGTAAATGACAGCTTTAGAAATGACTTAATTTCATGACTTGAGTCAGTTGGTTTCCTCCAGCAGATAAACCAACCAACTCATACCTTCAACCACACCCTAGATCTAGTTCTGACTTATGGTGTTGAGGTAGAACATGTGTCAGTGTTCCCTCAGAACCCACTCCTGTCAGAACATTCATTGATCACTTTTACATTTATAATTAAGGATTCTTCTATGCTCAGAACAAAGTCTTACTATAGTAGATGTCTTTCAGATAATGCTGTACCTAAGTTTAAGAAAGTGATCCCTGTGCTAATCCCGGGACCACCGTGTGTTTCCCCAGGGATCAATCATTATAATCTTAGCCCTGTAGAGGTTGACTCTATTGCTGAAGGTGCAGCAGCCTCACTGAGAATCACGCTTGATTCTGTTGCCCGCCTGAAAAAGAAAATAGTAAATCAGAGGAGGTGTGCCCCCTGGTATAATTCACATATCAGGACCCTCAAGCAGAAAGTGCGAAGATTAGAAAGAAAGTGGCATTCTTGTAAAATAAACAGCTATCATGTAGCCTCGAAAGACTGTCTGTCAGTTTACAAAAAGGCCCTTCGCAAGGCTAGAACAGCTTATTTTTCTTCTTTAATTGAGGAAAATAAGATACAATTGATCACAGCATCCTGTTACAGAGACTGGAATATATGATTGGGATTACAGGGACAGCACTAGACTGGTTTAGATCATATTTATCTGATAGATACCAGTTTGCTCATGTCCATGGCGTTCCCTCTTCATATAGTAGGGTTAACCATGGAGTTCCTCAAGGTTCTCTACTTGGACCAATCCTCTTCACCTTGTACATACTTCCCTTCGGGAACATTATTCGGCAGCATGGGATAAATTTTCATTGTTATGCTGATGACACTCAGCTTTATTTATCCATGAAACCAAAGTTACTTCTTTGAAAAAGCTTATTGTAACAAATTCTGTCGTTCCAGTTGCTATCATAGACAGACATATTATTGTGCTTAGGGGGTCGCCTAATCGTTAGGTCACATCTTAGCTATGCTGCTGTAGGCCGAGGCTGCCGGCGTCCGGAAACATGATCACCTGACAGGCCTCTGTCACCCCACTGGGTCATGGTTTCCTCTCCTCTCCTCTCCTTTCCTCCTCCTCATCAAGCAGACGAGTTAGGCTGATTCCCATGTAGTTTTCTGCCCCCTCCCCCTATTTACTTACAGGTATCGCCACCTTCGGAGCTGCATGATGACCTCTGGCCCACTGACCCGTTGTATAGTGTATTTTGTATATTTGTATGTGTTTCTGTGCCTCTCCTCTCCCTCTCCACTCCTCTCCCTCTCCTCTCCTCTCCCCCTCCTTCTCCTTCTTCTCCTCTCCCTCTCCTCTCCTTCTCCTTCTCCTCTCCCTCTCCTCTCCTTTCCTCTCCTCCCCTCTCTTTCTCCTTCTTCTCCTCTCCCTCTCCTCTCCCTCTCCTCTCCTCCTCCTTCTCCTTGTCCTCTCCCTCTCCTCTCCTCTCCTTCTCCTTCTTCTTCTCCTCTCCCTCTCCTCTCCTCTCCTCTCCTCTCTCTTTACCCAGCCGGCCATCAGCAGGAGGGCCCCCCTACATCAGCCTGGTCCTGCTCAAGGTTTCTTCCTTTTAAAGGGGAGTTTTTCCTTGCCACTGTTGCTTGTCTGGGGTTAGGCCCTGGGGTTCTGGGAAGCGCCTTGAAACAATTTTGATTGTATAAGATGCTATATACGTAAGGATTGACTAATTGATTGATTGAGAACCTTGAATTCCATGAGATGAAGTAAAAAATAACCCATCTTTTAACGTTCCTTTAAAAATTAAATGACTTTTTTCACATCAGTACACTCTTGCCAAAATGCTTTTTAAGAATGAGTTATGGTGGTTTTTGACCAAAGTGTGATTTATTCCACGGACCTGCACAGGATTGCATAAATTCATGTTTGCTTACATGCAGAACCTTGAATTACATAAGGTGAAGTAAAAATAACCTTTTTTTAAATGTTCCTTTAAAAATGAATTGACTTTTTTCACATTCCACAGAACTGAACAGGATTGCGTAAATTTATGTTTGCTTACATGTAGAACCTTGAATTATATAAGGTGATGTAAAAATAACGTGTTGTTTAACTTTCCTTTCAAATTTAAATGACTTTTTTCATGTCAGTGAACTTCTGTGAAAACAGCTTTTTCAGAACGAGATAAGGTGCTTTTCGACAAAGTGTGATTTATTCCACAGAACTGCACAGGATTGCTTAAATTTATATTTCCTTACATGCTTGACCTTGAATTATATAAGGCGAAGTAAAAATAACCTATTTTTTAAATGTTCCTTTAAAAAGGAAATGACTTGTTTCACTTCAGTGCAATCTTGCTAAAACAGCTTTTTCAGAATGAGTGAAGGTGCTCTTTGACCAAAGTGTGATTTATTCCACAGACCTGCACAGGATTGCATAAATCCATGTTTGCTTACATGCAGAACCTTGAATTATATAAGGTGAATTAAAAATAACCTGTTTTTTAATGTTCCTTTCAAAATTAAATGACTTTTTTCCACATCAGTGCACTCTTGCCCAAATAGCTTTTTAAGAGGAAGAGAAGTGTTGCGGAATTTAGCCATTTTTGAGAATCAGACGACAAGTCTAAGTTACTGTGTAGGAGATGGTTTATTCAGTCAGTCGTTCAGGATATATGCATGGATGCATGTAGAGAGATCTCTGCCTTCTGCGTACACAGTTCTGACTATACAGCTGAAGGCCCGCCTCCAAGGCGCGGACACAGGGCGCCTGCACAGTATGTGTTTGCACCTATCTGGCTGGCACCAGAAGTTGAATGGCTGAGAACATCCCCCTCCCCAGTCTTTCGACGCAGGTCTCCTGCACAGCATGTGCTCGTGTGGCAAAATGTGTTTTGAAGCCAGGAAGTCAATTGGACAACACACACAGCATTTTGGTTGGATTATTTTACCCCCCCAATTGTTCAATTTATCTTGACCCTGTGTACAAGCATGCATTGACGTGCCAGCGGAGGGCGCTGCTTTTTGACGCTGTCGTTGGCACCTGCAAAAGAAGAAGCCGCAGCGCGGTGGAAAGTTTTGTGTCTAATAGGCTAATAGCCGTTCTTCAATGTTTGCAGGTAAGACTGATGAGGTTTGGGATTGGCGTTGCATTAAGGTATATTGTCTGTGTTATAGCCGCGGAGTATATCACCAAGTCCGTCCTGTTTCGATTTGGTTGCCATGTGAAGGCTGACGCCGGTCAGGTCCACATGCTGGGTAGCTGTAGACCTGGAGGTCTAGCTGTAGCGTGGCTTCATGTTGGTGTTTCGGCGTTGGTGCGGATGGGCAGGAATGTCGGCGAGATTTTCCGATGTGTTTGGTTTTGTTTTCATTATTAATCATCCGATTAGTTTTGTTATCGATAAGTAAAAAGAGTGTAGCAATGTGTTTTATGTTTATTTGATTTATTTAATGAAAATAAGAAGAAGCCACAGCGCAGTGTAACGTTTTGTGTGCGGGTGCTATAGGCTAATAGCCGCTCTTCAATGTTTGCAGTTTGCAGAATGAAGAAAAAAAATATATGTTACACCAAGAAGTGGTCGGCCCATTCCTTAAACGTGTAACATATTTTGGCGAGCCAGCCAGGAGGTGGCGTCGGTGGAATCCAAACCCATCAACCCCTTCCTTCACCAAAGAGATGAACCTTCATCAATCTTCAGAAAATGAAGGAAGCTTCTGCGAGACCAAGTGAGTACAGCCTTATGGCAGCTAGGGGAGGAACCTCTCATGGATGTTTGCAGGTCCTTGAAATGTGACGGCCTGGAAAAAGAGAGCCCGGCAGCGTGCCACGCAGGCTGCTCATCAGGAAAGCAGAGGAAGTACTGGATGGGATAGAGATAGACCATAGCGATGTTGAAGTTATAGAAGTGTTGAATAATGTCCTGATAGAAATGGAAAAACAAGACAAGAGACATGGGAACACTGAATGGAGAAGGCTGGAAAGTGAATCGTCACCACACTACTCAACATCGGCTATGAAGACAGGTACACGCAAGAAACGCTGATCATTGCGTCACTCTCTGCCTAAGAGTCCAGAACCTCTCCGAAGGGGTCCATCAGATATGTTGCTTGAAGTCACACTGAAGAGAGAGTTATATGCGGACAAATAGGGGAAAGTGGGCAGAAGGATAAATTGTCATACCTCAGTTTAGTCAGACAGATTGAGATTGGAACAGGAAAGGGGCATACAGAGTCTGAGATAACTGAAGCTGTGATCAGGGCTGTAAGTCCAGGACTGCCGTTAAGGGACATGTTGGAGATAAAGCGTGGGTTGACACTCCCCGCACTGCTCACCATCCTGAGAGGTCACTACAAGGTGGATAGTTCCACAGACCTTTACCACCAACTTATTAACCTATCTCAGGACCCAAAAGAGACTGCTCTGAACTTTGTCTTTCGTGCCATAGAGATAAAAGAGAAGTTATTATGGAAAGCTGAAAATGAAGATGCTGAGGAACATTACAGTCGAGCCATCATCCAGCGCAAGTTTCTCAGGTCCATTGAAACAGGATTATTGAGTGACTCTGTAAAATTTAACCTATTGCCCTACCTCAATAATGTTAGAATCATAAATGGAGAACTCATAGAAAAAGTAAATGAAGCTTCAAGGGTGGAAAACGAGCGACAGGAAAAGCGTAAGAGGTTCACTGCTGCTAGGGGCCCCAAAGTGCAAGAGCTTTGCTCTGATGTTCAAGCTGAATCTGCTCCATTCAAGAGCACTTCTAGGGCCAAGGAGCCCAATCGTAAAAGGTAAGGAGTACAAAAACGAGCAGGCCTTGAGCACCCAACAGATGATGGAAGAGCTGCCCACAGAAATGAAAAAAATGTTGTCTGCTGTCCTGGAAGCCAGTCATTATCCCCCCCTAATGAAGCCAAGACTGAAAGGTTGTCAAAAGTGCAGAACTGAGGGAGCAGGTGATAACTGTTTACATTGCTTCAAGCGTGGGCAAGATGGCCACTTCTCCCGTGGCTGCAGAGCAAGGAAACAGTTGCCATGAAACAGATCAGGACTGCCGGGGATTGACCACCAGTAGTCCAGGACAGAGAGTCCCAAGGGCCGCAGAGACCTGTCAGTTTTTCATTTCCAGAGACAAGGCACCAGGATGTAGCAGCAGTTTTAAACACAGTCCAATATCTACCTTCCAAGCACCGGTTACAGTTGGTTGGACTTGTTGGAAAAAGATGCATTGTTAGCTGTTACATGGACAATCATCCAGATGAAGTGTTGTGGGGCACTGGTGCCCAGTCTTGCATCATTAATGAGTCCAGGCGCCAGCAGCATTTGCCCCACACAGTCATCAGGCCCATAGCAGAACTTTTGGAGAAAGACACGCTCGCTGTCCTCGCAGCCAATGACACACCGATACCGTATGTTGGCTGGATTGAAGTCAGTTTCCAGCTGGACAATGACAAAAATAGATTGCAAGTCCCGATACTGGTATCCAGTGTCCCAGCGGTAGCCAGTGACCCCATCATCGGTTATGACGTCATCGAGGCTGTAATTAACGAGGAGGCAAAGACAAGGGGAGAACAATCCATGAAACCAGAAGAGACAGAGAAGTTAGTGAAGCTCCAGACCTGTCTTAAGGACATAAAGTCTTGGATGTCTTCAAATTTCCTTCTCCTCAACCCAGGAAAAACTGAAGTCATGGTGTTTGGTCCTAAACCTCTCAGGGATAGGTTAGATCACATTATCACTCTAGATGGTATCTCCTTTGAAACTAGTCTGTCTGTGAGGAATCTAGGAGTAACTTTTGATCAGAACCTCTCCTTTAACTCACACATAAAATTTGTCTGTAGAAGTGCCTTTCTTCACCTAAGGAACATTAGAAAGATCAGGAAGATATTATTGCAGCATGATGCTGAAAAGTTAGTCCATGCTTTTGTTACTTCCAGGCTGGACTATTGTAATTCTCTACTATTAGGGTGCCCAAACAACTCTTTAAGAAGTCTTCAGCTTGTCCAGAACGCTGCAGCCAGAGTTCTGACAGGTATTGACAAAAGAGATCACATAACTCCTGTACTAGCGTCTCTTCATTGGCTGCCCGTTAAATTCAGAATCATTTTTAAAACCCTCCTCTTGACCTACAAGGTCCTCAGAGGCCTAGCTCCATCCTACCTGGAGGAGCTAGTGATACCTTATCAGCCCAATAGACCGCTCCGCTCTCAGAACGCTGGTCTACTTGTGGTTCCCAGAGTCTTTGGGAGTAGACTGGGGGGCCGAGCATTTAGCTACCAGGCCCCTCTGCTATGGAACCAGCTCCCTGTCCTGGTACGGGAGGCTGACTCCATCGCTGCTTTCAAGACCAGACTTAAAACCTACCTCTTTGAAAAAGCTTATTGTTATTAATTCTGTAGTTCCAGTTACTATCATAGATAGACTAATGATCACACTTAGGGGGTCGTCTAATCGTCAGGTTAAGATACTAGTTATGCTGCTATAGGCCAAGGCTGCCGGGGTCCAGAAACAGGATCACCTGACAGGCCTCCCTCACTGGTGATGGTTTCCTCTCCTCTCCTTTCCTCCTCCTCATTAAGCAGACTAGTTATGCAGATTCCTGTGTAGTTTTTCTGCCCCCCCCTCTATTTATTTACAGGTATCGCCGCCGTCGGAGCTGCATGACAACATCTGGCCCGCCGACCTGTTGTATATTGTATTTTTGTATCTCTGTGTATGTTTTCTGTGTTCTGTGCCTCTCCTCTCCTCTCCCTCTTCTTC
The DNA here is from genome assembly GCA_911728415.1 of Lagocephalus sceleratus. NCBI lineage: Eukaryota > Metazoa > Chordata > Actinopteri > Tetraodontiformes > Tetraodontidae > Lagocephalus > Lagocephalus sceleratus. The sequence continues at coordinate 1,007,164 of CAJVRN010000029.1, read as the reverse complement.
CTCTCCTCTCCTCTCTCTCTCTCTACCCAGCCGGCCATCAGCAGGAAGGTCCCCCTACATGAGCCTGGTCCTGCTCAAGGTTTCTTCCTGTTAAAGGGGAGTTTTTCCTTGCCACTGTTGCTTGTCTGGGGTTAGGCCCTGGGATTCTGTAAAGCGCCTTGAAACAATTTTGATTGTATAAGACGCTATATAAATAAAGATTGATTGATTGATTGATTGATTGAACAAAAGCAACTGGTGCACAAAGTAAGTAAAGCTTTCTCCATCAATGTGAAGACAGCTGAAAATGTGGTCAAGATAGTGCAAAGAGGTTTAGACCCAGACACCGGTGTTGTCTGCACTGGTGGAAAGATAGTTGTTTTACCAGCAAACCAAGTGTCCTCCATCTATGTTAGAGCACATGTAAATGCACAAGGGCTTGACATGCTGTTAACGCCAGACATGCCCAACCCTCCTCCAGAAGGTGTGTCCCTCAGTGAAGTACTGGTGCATATTCCTGAAAGGAAAGTTAAATACATCCCAGTCCCCATTACCAACACGACAGGTCACACCATTTACCTGAATCGACACAAGATGATTGGACATTTTGGGACAGTAAAAACGCTCTATTTTGCAGGCTTTCAGTCAAAGGAGAACAACCAAAAGGAGACACTGAGCAGAACACCACCAGAGGGCGCCAGAGTCGAGAGACTAAAGGTATGGGACCCACCAGTTGACCGTAGCCATCTTCCTGAGAACCAACAAGAGGCTGCTAAGACAATGCTGCGGGAAGAATGTGAAGCCTTTGCATATGATGGTGACAATATACACTCACCGGCCACTTTATTAGGTACAACTGTCCAACTGCTAGTTAACACTTAATTTCTAATCAGCCAATCACATGGCGGCAACTCAGTGAATTTAGGCATGTAGACATGGTCAAGACAATCTCCTGCAGTTCAAACCGAGCATCAGTATGAGGAAGAAAGGTGATTTGAGTGACTTTGAACGTGGCATGGTTGTTGGTGCCAGAAGGGCTGGTCTTAGTATTTCAGAAACTGCTGATCTACTGGGATTTTCACGCACAACCATCTCTAGGGTTTACAGAGAGTGGTCCGAAAAAGAAAAAATATCCAGTGAGTGGCAGTTCTGTGGGCGGAAAGGATTGATGCCTTGTTGATGCCAGAGGTCAGAGGAGAATGGCCAGACTGGTTCGAGCTGATAGAAAGGCGACAGTGACTCAAATAACCACCAGTTACAACCAAGGTAGGCAGAAGAGCATCTCTGAATGCACAGTACGTCGAACTTTGAGGCAGATGGGCTACAGCAGCAGAAGACCACACCGGGTGCCACTCCTTTCAGCTAAGAACAGGAAACTGAGGCTACAATTTGCACAAGCTCATCGAAATTGGACAATAGAAGATTGGAAAAACGTTGCCTGGTCTGATGAGTCTCGATTTCTGCTGCGACATTCGGATGGTAGGGTCAGAATTTGGCGTCAACAACATGAAAGCATGCATCCATCCTGCCTTGTATCAATGGTTCAGGCTGGTGGTGGTGGTGTAATGGTGTGGGGAATAATTTCTTGGCACTCTTTGGGCCCCTTGGTACCAATTGAGCATCGTTGCAACGCCACAGCCTACCTGAGTATTCTTGCTGACCATGTCCATCCCTTTATGACCACAATGTACCCAACTTCTGATGGCTACTTTCAGCAGGATAATGCGCCATGTCATAAAGCTGGAATCATCTCAGACTGGTTTCTTGAACATGACAATGAGTTCACTGTACTCAAATGGCCTCCACAGTCACCAGATCTCAATCCAATAGAGCATCTTTGGGATGTGGTGGAATGGGAGATTCGCATCATGGATGTGCAGCCGACAAATCTGCGGCAACTGTGTGATGCCATCATATCAATATGGACCAAACTCTCTGAGGAATGCTTCCAGCACCTTGTTGAATCTATGCCACGAAGAATTGAGGCAGTTCTGAAGGCAAAAGTGGGTCCAACCCATTACTAGCATGGTGTACCTAATAAAGTGGCTGGTGAGTGTAGGTTGCATTGCATCATTAAAGATGCATACTACACTTCACGACACCAGTCCAGTACAAAAGACTTACATGTCCGTCCCGAGACCCCTTCACACAGAAGTGAAAGAGTACCTGCAGGACTTGTTGAACAGGGGCTGGATCACACCTTCACGGTATGTGTTCAGGAAAAAGATGGCACTCTTCGTCTTTGTTGCTACTACAGAGAATTGAATGGCAAGTCAGTGCCTGATCAACATCCAATACCAAGAATACGGGACATGTTGGACACACTTGGTGGGAGCTCATGGTTCTCGGTGCTTGACCAGGGAAAGCCCTACCACCAGGGCTTCCTGGATGAGGAGAGCTGTCCATTAACAGCCTTCATCACACCCTGGGGACTGTACGAATGGGTACGCATTCCCTTTGGTCTGAGCTCTGCAACTGCTGAGCGTGTGAAGAAGAAGAAGCCATGTAGACAGACCCGTGCACCTCTGACTCCAATCCTGACCACCTATGCATTCGAGCTAGTTTCAATTGACTTTCTCCATCTAGACAAGTGCAAACATGGCTAACAGTACATTTTGGTGGTTATGGATCACTTCACAAGGTTTGCGCAGGCCTACGCCACAAAGAACAAATCAGAAAAGACTGTGGCTAAGATAAGCTCTTCAAAGATTTTGCTCTAAAGTTTGGTTTCCCTAGCAAGCTTCACCATGACATGGGAGGAGAGTTTGAAAACAGACTGATGGCAAGGTTAAAAGAACTCTCGGGCATCCAAGGCTCACACACTACACCATACCACCCCCAGGGTGGTATGGTGTAGTGTGGTGACAGGGTGGTTCACAGAAATCTACTGTTGCCATACGACCATCTGCCCCTTGAGCTGCCTTCGCCACAGTCTCCATTGCAGCCGAGAAACGTGCTGAAACCCAAAGTGAAGACGAGGGCATCACACCAGCAGCAGCCAGCGTCTGACAGCAGCTCAGAAGATGATGACAGCAGTGGGGTCTACCGGTGGCATCTCCGGTCCAGTGGAAAGAAGCAGAAGAGCCAAGTGTTGCTGAATCCTGAAGCTGAACCTTTCCAGCCTCAGTTGGGTTCTGCATCTCCCGAAGAGGATGTGCCACTACAGAGCGAAGAGGATGTGCCACCACGGAGAGAAGAGGATGTGCCACGGCAGAGCGAAGGGGTTGCTGATGTGTTGGCTGACCAACCTGAACCAAATCCAGTGTCATCGGTGGTACCTGAGTGTGGTGAGTCAGAAGACCAATCGCCTCAACTGGTACGAGCACACCCACACAGACATAGGCAACCACCGGTAATGCTCAGCTACGACACTCTAGGGCTGCCCACACTGACCTCAAGACATTGCCATGTAATACAGACTCAGTATAAGGAGCAGAAGCATTTATGGCGATATTGGTAGAGTTTTGATTGTAATGTCAGGAGACATTAAAACTTATGGGGGAGAGTGTGGCAAAATGTGTTTTGAAGCCAGGAAGTCAGTTGGACAACACACACAGCATTTTGTTTGGATTATTTTACCCCCCCAATTGTTCAATTTATCTTGACCCTGTATACAAGCATGCATCGATGTGCCAGCGGAGGGCGCTGCTTTTTGACGCTGTCGTTGGCACTTGCAAAGGAAGAAGCCGCAGCGCGGTGGAAAGTTTTGTGTGCAGGTGCTGTAGGCTAATAGCCACTCTTCAATGTTTGTAGGTAAGACTGATGAGGTTTGGGATTGGCGTTACATTAATGTATATTGTCTGTGTTATAGCCGTGGAGTATATCACCAAGTCCGTCCTGATTTGATTTGGTTGCCATGTGAAGGCTGATGCCGGTCGGGTCCACGTGCTGGGTAGCTGTAGAACGGGAGGGAGTCGCGTGGCTTCATGTTGGTGTTTCGGCGTTGGTGCGGATGAGCAGGAATGTCCACAACGTTTTCCGATATGTTTGGTTTTGTTTTCATTATTAATCATCCGATTAGTTTTGTTATCGATAAGTAAAAAGAGTGTAGCAATGTGTTTTATGTTTATTTGATTTATTTAATGAAAAAAAGAAGCCACAGCGCAGTGGAAAGTTTTGTGTGCAGGTGCTATAGGCTAATAGCCGCTCTTCAATGTTTGCAGAATAAAGAAAAAATATATATGTTACACCAAGAAGTGGTCGGCCCATTCCTTAAACGTGTAACATTCGCACCTATCTGGCTGGTTCCAGAAGTTGAATGGCTCCCCAGTCGTTCGACACAGGTCTCCTTTGAACACTAGGGTACCTTTGTTTCCTGTGAATGCATGAGATGCCAGACACAAGGCACAAGAATTGCTGCAAACACTTCTAATGACGTTAGTACTGACGTCACAAGTGCCCAATATTTCCCAAACACACTTGGCCACTTATCCCACATACTGGTGTCAAAACCTGAGTGCTCTTTCATTTTGTTGCTCAAAGTTCTCATTCTATTCACCGCCCGTGTCAGCTTTCCCATGGGGGCAGCGTTGTTGGGGATGAACGCACAGCACTCAGTTCCAAACATTTAGCACAGTCCTCTTTCGGTGAGGAGCATATCCAACCTATTCTGGAATGCCATCATGGAAGTTGCACGCAGCTGCTCATGCACTGCTTGGAGTCCATCCCTGGTGTAGTTGGCTAGTCGTTGCACATTGTCATGGATGTAATTGAGTCTGTCCACATTTTTGTTTATTGTACACCGCCAGCAGTTGGTGCTCTCGAAGCCCGCTGCAACCTGATCCACCAATTTGTACTCGTCGGGCACTCCCTGTGGTACTTCTATAGCGTGGATGTAGGTTAAATTTTGGCCCGCGCTGCCTGCGAACCTATAGATTCTGGTTGAAGCTCGTGGGATGGGTGTATGGGCTACTGATCCTGGAACAATTATGACAGGTAGAATAAGATTTACAGGATCACAAATTCCTGTCCATTTGGATGGCAGGATGCTTTGTAGGACATTCCCTCCACACCACCATAGGTCAGCTCTGGCCACCTTGTATTGTCCAGGCAACGAGTTGATGGTTGCCCGGCACCATGTGATGTTTACATTCCCTCGTGGGGTGGTTCCTTGAGCATTATTTGTGAAACATGTGAAGTCCCCTTGTGCCTTGTTACGACTGGCTCATGATGTAAAAAGGGGAGGTCATAAACATAATAAAAACCCTCGGGAGATCAAAACAGTGTAAAAGTTAAAATAGGCTTTATTGTCCGAAACAAAAAAATGCGAGGCAAAATTACAACGAAAAGCGAGCAACACAGTGCTGTACAACGGGAGAAATAACAATAACAAAAGGAGACTCTTTAAAACAAAGTGAGAGCTACGTAAGAGAGAAAACGGGAAAGAAAACCCTCGCTATCGATCCTATAACACAAGAAATAATCTATAATTAACATGACGGAGACTAACATAAGGACTACTAATTTAATGCGAATTATCGAAGGTAAAAAAACGAGTTGGTGCACCGAATCGAGGCGTATTGTTCAAACGTTCAGTCACCCCGAACGCCGGGATTGAGACGCCCTAAATACAGGCTGTCAGCTCCTGATTGGCTGGCTAGGAGGTTTGGTCGAAGGGCAGGAAGGGACCAATCAGTCCACCAATCAGGAACTGACAGGGCAGCCAGCGGAGCACCAACACCTGAAACTACATTTCAGTACCTGATCAACCGGGTGGGGGGCGAAACGGACCGGTGGCCGTAACATGCCTCGTCAGCATTAAACATAGGTGGTGATCTCGTCTTTTCTCCAAATCAAATCCAATCAATCTTTATTTATATAGCGTCTTATACAATCAAAATTGTTTCAAGGTGCTTTACAGAATCCCAGGGCCTAACCCCAGACAAGCAACAGTGGCAAGGAAAAACTCCCCTTTAACAGGAAGAAACCTTCAGCAGGACCAGGCTCATGTAGGGGGACCTTCCTGCCGATGGCCGGCTGGGTAGAGAGAGAGGAGAGGAGAGGAGAGGAAGAAGAGGGAGAGGAGAGGAGAGGAAGAAGAGGGAGATGAGAGAAGAGGAGAGGCACAGAACACAGAAACACACACAAAGATACATGATGGAAGCATCTCCAACTGGGAAGGGCTCTTCCCAGCCTGAGCAAGAAGTCATATCTGATTTGGATAGTTCTGTCAGACAGGTCGCATTTAGAACAGGAGGGGGAGGGACTATTCTTAACACTGGAATGGGTCCCAAGCATACAGTACAGTCGAGGAAGTGGCTTTAGGTGAAGGACAGCAGACCTACCTTCCAGGAAAGTGCTATTATCTACGTTCAACGTAGACGATCCCGGCCGCCCATTGGTCCCGGCGAGGCCGAGTCTACGTTCAACGTAGACGGTTACGGCCTCCGATTGGTCCGACCTCAGTCACGTGCCGAACGTAGACGGCCGCGTCACCGAACGTAGACGATTACGGCCCCCGATTGGCCGCCGAACGTAGACAGTTACGGCCTCCGGTTGGTCCGACTCGGTCACGTGCCGAACGTAGACGATTACGGCTCCCGATTGGTCATGTGCAACCGCGTCACCGAACGTAGACAGTTACGGCCCCTGATTGGTCGCGCCCAACGTAGACGACCGCGTCACCGAACGTAGACGATTCCGGCCCCTGATTGGTTGTGCCCAACGTAGACGATTAAGGCTCCCGATTGGTCGTAGGCAACTACGTCACCGAACGTAGACAGTTACGGCCCCTGATTGGTCGTGCCCAACGTAGACGATTAAGGCTCCCGATTGGTCGTAGGCAACTACGTCACCGAACGTAGACAGTTACGGCCCCTGATTGGTCGTGCCCAACGTAGACGATTAAGGCTCCCGATTGGTCCGGCAACGTAGACAGTTCCGGCTCCTGATTGGTCCGGAGTCTACTGTATTTCCCGTTAGCAACAACGTCCGTCATCAATGTCGTCATCATCGTCACTGTCATCGCGGCGAAAACAACAACATCAACAACACGGAGAACAATCGTCGACGTTATTTGTGGTAAGACCGATTTATTCGTACAAGTGACGCTAACACCACATTTAATCCGCTTTTAGTTATACATTTACGACGCTTAAATAACTTTTTTATCACTTTCTCGTAATTTGCTAACTCTGCTAACTCTGTGCTAACTCTGTTCTTTTCGTCAAATTTCGCTAACTCCGTGTATCAAGTTGTGCTTTTGTCGCATTTTGCTACCTGCTTACATCGGTGCTACTACTTTGTAACATAATAATAATAATCCTAATAATCATAATAATAATATAATAATAACAATCATAATAATAAGCATCATCATCCTCATCATATCTGCCTGCTTGTCTGTGCTTGTATATTAAAAGAAGAAGAGAAAGTATGGATCCTTTGCTGCCAGTCTTTTCTATTATGGACAGCACTGTCCCAAAGGACAGGCAGCAATGCCTGCTGAGAGCATCCAAGGAGGCCAGGGCACTGCAGGGGATAAAACAAACCCCCCACCCTGCTGACTCCAAGCTCATGGACCCTAAGACGGCATTGGCAGAAGGTAGACTTTTGCTTTTTTCAAATAAAGTGAGTGTTTGCACATTCCTTGTGGTTGTCTGTGCTCTAAAACATCTTGGTTCGTGTCATTATTGTTTAAAGCAAAATCAAGGTGTAAGGTGGAGAACCCTACTGAGGCTCAGTACCTGGGTCAGCTTGTCATAATGTTTGGCAAGTACAACGGGCGTACCTTTAAGTGGCTGGTGGAAAACAACGTTGGCTACATCAAGTAGTAAGTTTGGCAAACCGAGCGTCGTTTACGGTTGGCTCTTTCATTTTCTAACGATGCTCTACAAAATTTCAGCGTCCTTGACCGGCACAGGAAGGAGTGCCGTCACCGGGAGGGGCGTGCCGTCAACGAGCAGTCGGTCAAGGACAACTTGCTGAAGTACGTGCGGCTGTTCCCACCAGTCTCCTGCCACCTGGAAGAGAACGTGGACAGAGCCATTTATGGACAGGGCAGGTTCAAGTCCTTTACCTTCCAGGAAATGTGGCAGTGGTACAATGCCCACAAACGCTACCAGGTTGACCCACAGGCTGGGACTGAGCAAGAGCGGCGAATGGCCCAGGAGGCTCACTGTTCTGTGAGGCAATGGCTCCTGATGAAAGAGAACGACATCACCACCAAGTCCCTGAGGAGATTCCGGCTGTACGTTTTGTCAAAAGAGGTATGAAGTGTAGCTTTAGACGTGGCAACAAATGCAATACCTAATGCAAAGCTGACACACCTGTATTTGTCTCTCTCACTCACTCACTCACTCACTCACTTGCCTGTCAGGATGTGGCCCCTCCTGCTGCCACCTCACACTCTTCAGGGTCCCATGGTGATGATGCGCTTTCTGATGATGCTCTGCTGGCAGAAGCTCTCACGGCATTTGAGAGTGGGCAGCCGCAGCAGCAGTCGCCACAGCAGCCACCGCCACAGCAGCAGCAGCCGCCACAGCAGCAGCAGCCGCCGCCGCAGCAGCAGCAGCCGCCACAGCAGCAGCAGCAGCAGCCGCCGCCGCCTCCGTCGCAACTGGCAACCGCGTCGACCAGCCAGCAGGAGCCTGCTAAGGCACGCCAGCAGCTCCTAAAGGAGTCGCCGGTGGCTTCCACCAGCCAGCAGGAGCCTGCATCCTCCAGTGTGCCGGAGCCTGTTGTCCGCTCCAAACGCTTCAGCAGGCAGCCGGTGTCCACCGCGCAGGACAGATCCCCGTCGCCAAACCAGGATCAGACAGAATCATCTCAGAGTGAGGCCGTAAGTAGCGTAGTAAAATTGATTTACACATTCATTTCTGGCCCACCATCGAATGTTATGGGTTTGGCGCCCTTTAGGTGGAGCTGGAGGGTTGGGTGCGACTGTGGCAGGACCCCAACGGCATCCCATCTTCCGACATCTCCTGGCTCAGAGATGATCCTGAGAGAGGCCTGTTCACGCCTGTCCAAACATTCAAGGACACGAAAGGCGTGGTCAGGAGACGACGGGTGATGAAGTCTGACCGAAGTCTGTGGTTTTACCCACCGGAGCCGCCCGGCTTTGTCAGCGGTGCCCTGCCCTCTCCGCAGCTCTTTTTTCGGAGCCGCGTCTTTGTGTGGCGCCCTGTGGGAGTGTGGAGGTACTCCCTGAAATGTCCTCGCGGCGACCAGTGTGCGGGTGCAGGACGCAGCACGCACCTCTACAAGTCAGGCTACCACGTCCGGGTACGACGCGCTCGCCGTTTTACCGCCGCGCGTGACACCCGTCCTGTTTCCTATTTGTGCTTCAGGTGCGTCACATCTGTGACATCTCTGGCTGGTACACCATGCTGACGGAGGTGTTGTGCTGCAGACCGTGCCTCAAGGCTGCCAGGGGGGGAGGAGGAGGTGGCACCATGGGCCGATGGCTTGCCTGGGACCCTCCTGTCATGGAGCAGCTCAGTGAGGCTCATCAGGCCTTCTTCCCGGCTGTCCTCACCAGCAGGTCAGTACCGATGTGTTTAATTTAAAAAAAGAAAAAGAAAAAAACCCTTTGTGGAGCCCTGTCCCAGAGAAGGCGTCTCTGCTTGCAGGCGCGGCGTGGACAAGAACGTGGTGCGCCTTCTGCGGGACCGTTCCGAGGGCAACACCATGGTCAAGGTGTGGCGACAGGTGCAGGAAAACCACATGGAGGAGTACCTGCACCGGAAAGACCTGTACGCCACGCTCCTTTTGGCCTTGGTGAAGCCCGGAGGAATCGTTTCAGCCTTGGGGCACAGGGAGTTTGAGGCTCCGCCTCCTCCCCCTGAACTCCCCTGTCCGAAGCTCCTGCGCCACGCCTTCCTGCTGGCTGAGGCCGATAACATGCAGGACTACAGGAGGCAGATTCTGTCCACGTTTGGCACGGTCCTGAAAATGGACTCCACCAAGAAAGTGAGCGAACGCTGCCGAAAGTATTTGTTGTGGTCGTCATTGTTTTTAAAGGTGCCGTAGTGCAAACCTTTTGTCCTTTCTTTGATTGCTTCTCGCAGGTGGTGAAGAAGCTGTCGGGTGAGGGCGCCGGCTCGGCAGAGTGGTTCACCAGCATCGGGAACGAGCACTCGCAAATCGTGACGTTCGTTCTGACTTGCGAGGAGTCCGCGAAGATGCTGGAACCCATGTGCCGGGGCGTGATGGAAAGATTCCGTCTGGCCAACCAGCCCGTCCCCAAGATCCTGTACGTGGACTGAGGGTGCTGCCGAGCGCAGGGGCCGACGGCGGTGGAGGCGCTCTTCCAGCCGTGGGTGGACAACGGGATGGTGGTGCGTCTGGACATTTTCCATTGGATCCACCGGTTCGACGCAGCCATCCTCACCGAGGCCCACTCCAAATACAGCATTTTTAAGTCGGCGTTGGCCGGGGCAGTGCTGGCCTACAACCGGGCCGACCTGGAGCTCCGACGAGGCGTACCAGAGCGACGGGGAACTTCCCGGGGACCCCGCCGACGACGACGCTCCTGTCGTGCCCCACATCACCCTCACCAGCCAAGAGATGGCTGCTGCCCACCCACCCGCCTTTGTGAGTACCTGCGTGCCGGAAGCAAACAAAACACACTGTCCTCGTGCGTACCCAATTGAATAACGACCTCTTTTTAAACGCAGGAGGATGTCTGCAGTGCCAACCCGCTTCCCGGGTTCCGAAAGCTGGAGGCCTTCTGCGCTGCGCTCGTGGACGTTGGCCAGACCGACCAGGCGCTGCTCCTCACCCCCGAGCAGAGGAACAGGATCCTGGAGGCCTGGAACAACGTGGAGGACCACGACAAGCAGCAGCAGAAGTTCCACCAGCTGTACAGGACGCACTGGGGCAACACTCTGTACTGCCGCACGAAAAGAGACGACCTCGTCGAAGCGGCGGTGGTACAGAGGGTCAAGATGGCCAAGAGGTACGCGCCGGCCCAGCAGGACATCAGCGCGCAGCACAACAGGCTGATGTACACCCTGGTCAAGCTGCTGTGGCTGCGCGACCCTCGGGCCTCTCGCACCGGCACGGAGAAACTGGCCATCCTCAAGGCGTACGAGAGGATCCAGCACCGGGTCTTGGTGGAGGATCCCATCCTCTGTCGGGCAGGGATTCCTCTGCCCAAAATTAACATTAAAATGGTGAGGGACTTTATTCACCAGCAGGAGGGGCTGGTGAACATCAGCGCCACCAGGCAGCCGGCCCTGCTGACAAAGACCGCCTCCGTGTCCGCGGCCGAGCTGCCTCCCGCGCCGCGACAACCAGAGTTTGGGCCGTCCGCCCAGCCCGCGACAGCGACGGCGCCTGCCCTTCACTGTCTTCCCATCCTGCCCGCACCTCAGCCCGTCACGGTCGGCCATGAACCTTCCACCTGGGCGAGAGCCACGCAGTATAAGCGCAAGGTCATGGACCGGCCTACGGAGGTGGGGGTGAAGATTTCGAGGGTGCAGTTTCTCCCTTCCTGCTCCGTCTGCTCCCGGGCCATCCAGGGGCACAAAAAGAATACTTCTGTTAAATTTTTATTTTGACCTTTTTTTGTTTTGTTATGTGAATATGAAAGAATAAAGTAGTGGCTCTGGAGGAGAGACAGGCCATGAAAGCACGCTCATTTCAGCTAAAAAGGACAGCTGATTCTGGATTCATTTTTATTCAGTCTGTACATTGTGTTATGTACAGGATTGTCGACTGAGCGTGGGGCACTAGAAGGGTGTTGTAGGCCAATTTGAAGTTGCATTTGAATAGCCGCGGATCAGGACACTTGGCTTTCAAAGTCCTGTGTGCCCCTTTGGGTGTACTCAGGCCAGCCTCTCTTGAGTGGCTGGAAAGTCTGGGAAGAATACTTGGTCGTGGATGTCCGCTCTGGCATGGCTGCTGAGTGCATCTGAAGGCATTTTTTGGTCAGGTACCCACTTTTCAGGGTCTGTACAGTTTCAGTTCTTCCCCCCGCTACTCTGTGCCTGTGTTTGGGTCCACCGTCCCGAAAACTGTAACAGAACGACCCGACCCAAAATGGACCCACCACAGATTCTAGCGGAGCAGGAGGCCATCAGGTCCGGTACCTGCCAGAGCCGCATCCAGAAGCAGGACAATCTCCAGCACCTCAACAACCGTCTGGCCAACTACATCCAGTGGGTCCAGAAGCTGGAGAGCGAGCGCTCGTCCATGATGCGGTAGCTGGATGGGCTGGCAGCAGAGAAGGCCCGACTGCGGAACCTCAGTGACTACAAGGAGAGACTTCAATTCCAGTGCCAGAACAAGGAGGGTGAGCTAGCCAATGCCAGTGGAGGAACATGGAGTCGGCGCTCATCTCCAAGGATGCAGAATACGGCAAACTGCTGTCCGAGAACAGAAACCTCAGCGATGCCTTCACTGGCCTCCAGGGCAAGCTGTCTTCTGAGATCCTGAGGAGGGGGGCGATGGAGAGCCAGGTGCGAAGTCTGAGGGAACAGTTGGACCTTTAGAGGAAAGTCTGTGACCAGGAGATCCGGTAGATCCGAAGCCGCTACGAGAGCTGGCTGGCGGCGGTGGACTGAGGACGCCATTGGGAGTTTGAGTGCAAACTGGCGGAAGCGATGCAGCAGCTCCGTCATGACCACGAGCATCAGCTTCAGGACCTATGGAGGACCGTGGACCGGGAGGTGTGGCAGCGGAAGCTTCACCAGAAGGATGAGAAGCTGCTGCCCCCCAGTTTCCACAAGTGCCCCAGGTTCCCCAGGTTCGGTCGCCCCAGGTTCGGTCGTCCCAGGTTCAGCAGTCTCCCCAGGTTCAGTTGCCCCAGGTTGAGTCGTCCCGGGTTCCACAGTCTCCCCCAGATTCCGCAGGTGCCCCAGGTTCCCCAGGTTCTGTAGTTCCCCCAGGTTCCGTAGTTCCCCCAGATTCCGTAGGTGCTCCAGGTTCTGTAGTTCCCCCAGATTCCGCAGGTGCCCCGGGTTCCCCAGGGCCCGTAGTTCCCCCAGGGTCTGCAATCCCCCCGAATTCCGCTGGTGCACCAGGTCCCCCAGGTTCGGTCGCCCCAGGTTCGGTCGTCCCAGGTTCGGTCGTCCCAGGTTCAGTCCCTGCAGTCTCCCCAGGTTCAGTTGCCCCAGGTTCAGTCCCTGCAGTCTCCCCAGGTTCTGCAGTTTCCCCAGGTTCAGTCGCCCCAGGTTCAGTTGCCCCAGGTTCAGTCGTCCCAGGGCCCGTAGTTCCCCCAGGGTCTGCAATCCCCCCGAATTCCACTGGTGCACCAGGTCCCCCAGGTTCTGTAGTTCCCCCAGATTCCCTAGTCCCCCCAGATTCCGTAGGTGCTCCAGGTTCTGTAGTTCCCCCAGATTCCGCAGGTGCCCCAGGTTCCCCAGGGCCCGTAGTTCCCCCAGGGTCTGCAGTCCCCCCGAATTCCGCTAGTGCACCAGGTCCCCCAGGTTCTGTAGTTCCCCAGGGCCCGTAGTTCCCCCAGGGTCTGCAGTCCCCCCGAATTCCACTGGTGCACCAGGTCCCCCAGGTTCCGTAGTTCCCCCAGGTTCCGTAGTTCCCCCAGATTCCATAGGTGCTCCAGGTTCTGTAGTTTCCCCAGATTCCGCAGGTGCCCCAGGTTCCCCAGGGCCCGTAGTTCCCCCAGGGTCTGCAGTCCCCCTGAATTCAGCTGGTGCACCAGGTCCCCCAGGTTCCATAGTTCCCCCAGATTCCCTAGTCCCCCAGATTCCGTAGGTGCTCCAGGTTCTGTAGTTCCCCCAGATTCCGCAGGTTCCCCAGGGCCCGTAGTTCCCCCAGGGTCTGCAGTCCCCCCGAATTCCACTGGTGCACCAGGTCCCCCAGGTTCCGTAGTTCCCCCAGGTTCCGTAGTTCCCCCAGATTCCATAGGTGCTCCAGGTTCTGTAGTTCCCCCAGATTCCGCAGGTGCCCCAGGTTCCCCAGGGCCCATAGTTCCCCCAGGGTCTGCAGCCCCCCAAATTCCGCTGGTGCACCAGGTCCCCCAGGTTCCATAGTCCCCCCAGGTTCCGTAGTTCCCCCAGATTCCCTAGTCCCCCCAGATTCCATAGGTGCTCCAGGTTCTGTAGTTCCCCCAGATTCCGCAGGTGCCTCAGGTTCCCCCAGGGCCCGTAGTTCCCCCAGGGTCTGCAATCTCCCCGAATTCTGCTGGTGCACCAGGTCCCCTAGAGTCCGCAGGAGGAGGCGGCCATAGTTCTGTCGATCCGGGCGCACCTACACCGAGGCCGGAGAGCCTGGTGGCAGGTACGTGCGTCTCCCCTTCATTTAACCCTCTCCTCCTAGCACCAGGCAACTCGGCGCTGGATCCCAAGATGCCCACTCGGCTCTCTGGGGGGAGGAGGGTGATCCTTCGAGGCAGAAAGAAGGGCGGACCCCACGGCCATGCGGCTGGGCTTCTAGGCGTCCTTGGGGGCCTGCCCCGCCTTCCACGTCTCCCGGGCCAAGCCGGTGGTGGGTTCGGACCTGTCTCCGCCGGCCGAGATTTTGGACGTCCGCCGGAGGGGCTGAGGATGGCAGCGCCTGGTGGACAGGGCAGGATGCGGTCCCGTGGAACGGTCGTGGGCTCCGCAGCACCACGTCCTGGATGGAGACGACCTCTGGGCTTTCCACCGCAGCCACCCCGTCAAGCCTGTTTGGGCGCCAGGAGGCGCCCGTTGAGGGGGGGGTGATGTCAAGGTCTGGCGCTCCTCCTTCCCCATAGGGGGCGCCAAACCCTGTCCTGGGACCAGCGGGAGGTCGCGCACCTGAGCTGGATCCCGCGATTACCTCCCCTTCATAGGGCCCGTGGCCGACAGTGGAAGCTGTCGGGTCGTTGTCGTTGTCTTCGCCTTGCTGTCTCATTCTCTCTGGTCTGTGTCCCGTTGGACTCCCGTCCGGAATCCTGTGCCCGTCTGCCCAGATCCCCTGCTTGTCCATTCCCCGGACATCCCGGTTTGCAGGGAGGTATAGTTTGTTCTTTTGACTTTTCCCCGTACGGGTGATTTTTGTGTTGGCCCGAGAGCCCTTGTTCCCTCCTGTTGAGGAGCGTTTTGTGTTTTTGTACCCTTTTGGAAATAAACCAGAGTTCTTCCCCCGCTAGTCTGTGCCTGCGTTGGGGTCCACCTTAGCATGTATTGGCTAAGGCAGAAGCATGAGGCACCAGATTTAAGAAGAGTGCTAAGCCTGGGCAAGATCTGACTGACGACATTTCGGGGTCAGACGCTGAGGAAGACTCAGATAGCAATATTTCTTCAGAGGAGGAGAAACAATGCTCCCTGAGGAAGCTTGAGAGGAGTATCAAACAGTGTCAGCTAGACCTTGGCTTGGTTGGAACTCCTGAAGCTCGGGAGGTGTTGGAAAAACAATTGGAGGAGATGGAGACACAGAGGATGTCAATAAGGAAGGGAAAGTCTTCGAAGCAGATAACCTCTGATTATGCCTTGCACTCGAAAAAGGGGAGATTTCCTAGCAGGATGTTCCCTGTTGTTTGTGGACAAAATCTCGAATATAAACCTTGGCAGAACTCCGATATGTCAGATATTTTGGAGAAATTACCTATCCTCCAGGCAGGTGCACACCCCTGGATCTCAAAACTGGAGGAACTTTTGATGGGAGACATTAAAAGGCTTTTAGCAAATCTCCTGGGTGTATCAGGCATGGAAGAGCTCTTACAGAGGGTTGGTATAGCTCGATTCATTGGGACATCAGTAAACAATGCTGAGTTATTTTCTGCTCATAGAGGCCAATTTTGGGGAGCATTGAAAGATGTGTTCCCCACCAACATATGCCCTGACAACATTTTCATTGAACCATTGGGTGAAAAAGAAAACCCCAGATCTTACGTCGCGAGAGCACTACAAACCTGGCGTAATGTTACAGGTAGCGATCCCGACGCAAACCAAATGGAACAGTTTATGATTAGGGCTTAAGTTCAGAAGGGATTGCCACTGCCAGTGTGGAGTAAAATAGCAGCAGTGGTTGGTCTCGGGAACATGACCAAGAGTGTTTATATTGAGCACATCGCTCATCACGTTGAATTGTACTGTAGAAAAGAGCAGGAGCTGAATGACCAAGATCAAAAAGCTCTCAGAAAACTTACGCAAATGCAGTTGGTTGATCAGCAAAGGGCCCTTGCATTTTGAAGGTCCCTTCACCAAGTACTTGGCCTTCCATCTTAGAAACTCAGGCAGAACCATTACATTCAGCCTGTTAGTTTTCTTTGATGTCATGGTTATTTTATCATCAGAAAGCTTCAGTTTATTCAGATGATTTCACTTTTCCGTGGTAGTATTGTTATTTAGGGGAATAGTCATAATTATTTGATTGTGTATTGTATCTCATGTCTGTTTCCAAAATACTGGCACCTCTCTTTCTCTGTTTCCAGGACAGTAGTTGGGGAAACTACATTGGGGAGACAACTATGTTTGAATGGACTGAGAAATTCAAAATAAACTGTGAAAGACACTGGAGGACCCTGGATGAAAATGTGAATCACCTGAAGAACCTTCATCAGGGAACTACGAATTGCAAATTCAGAACACTGTTTGATGTATTGAACATGTATAACTGAAGTTTTCTGTAATAAAGTTATTTGGGGGTTTTCATCAGTAGGCAGACGCTATGAGAGCTCAGGTATTTTCCTTGTATTTACAGGGAAAGGGGCTTTAGTCAGGCAAAGGTACATGGTGAGGTCCGATGGGGCGACCAGCCTGACCATGGACATTTTTGGTTTGTTTCTGAGTGTCTCATATGTATTTGCCAGACTCTCCCCTAATATAACTTGTTTGCAAATTGGTTTGGAGTGCCACAGGTGGTTGCTGTCGATAGAGGGACGTGAGAGAATTTTCCTGTCTAGAGTGTTTTGATGGTTTAAACTGAAAGAGGTCATTCGGATGGGTTTTTTGCTCTCACACTACACTAAATTTTTATATGTTAATCATAGCTATTCAATTTTTGGCTCATGTAGATCATAGTATATCAGTTTATTGGTCACAATCATCTCCATTTTGATTTAATGGTCTTTTTGTTTTTCGAGACTCTCGAAGGGGGGAATTATATAGTATCTGAAGTGCCTGTATCAGTTTTTCGCAGGCCTCAGTGGTTACACCATTGTTTTAACATATACACTCCATTCCCATTCCATATAAGGACAAGTCACCAGTTAGTATCTGCAACCTATGTATATGTTCTCTACTAACTTTGACCTCTGTGAACTTTAACTTGTTTCTCAGTCATTCTGGCACCATATCAGATATGGTGCAAGTGTGTCCTGCTTCCTATGTTCACATGTGAACCTGGAACCATCTTTATATACATCATGTCTCTTGTGTTTTTCTGTGCCTATGATTTAATGTCCTGATGGAAAGATCCCACGGAGTCCAGGGGTCCACAGACTCTTGGGCCCCTTCTGATAAACAAAGCTGGGCCATGTATTATCTGGTTGGTTGTAGTGGGCTATGAGCTCACCTGGAGGGGATGTGTTTACTTTACCATATATAAGGGGGTACCAGAAGTAAGCACTTCGGAGGAGATCGCCACCAGGACCAAGACAACTTCCCTCGGATAAACTGCAGTGTCTGACTGATGCCTGACTGTTGTCTCCAATAAACATCTTTATATCCAAGTTGGTGTCTATGAAGATTCCTTTCAGCTCAGCACATTTCGACCACCAGAAGAAGAACATTTTCCACACGCTTCCATCAGGCACGTCAAGGAGGCTCCCTTTAGTGAGATTTACCATCAGTGTAAGCTTGTTACTTGTCGAGTTGAGTGTTAGTAGAGGATGCTGTCAACGGGCGGAGTTTGTCGTTGTATATGATGACCAGTCTTTGCCCGGTGGGTCTGCCATCCAGTATCTAGCTGATCATTGGTCATATACCATTGACTCCCGGCATACCCTGCAGCTGTGTTCTTAAGGTTTGAGATGCTGGAACACGGGACGATGACTGTGGCCCAGGTATTAGGCAGGAGGCACACCTGAGGGATGAACAAATGGGCCGTACCGGAGTCACACTTAGACTAGGGCGAGATTGTGGGCGCCTTAGGGCTCATCCAGCCATGTTGAGTATGAACTGCCCCCCGCCTGGCGCCAGAGCTGCTTCTCCTTCTGTGTGGCGCGTGACTGGATGGCAGACAGAGAGGAGGGAACCCTTACAGCACAGAGAGTGGACGATGGGCCTGGCAGGGCAGCAGCTGTTTTTGCTGCTTCATCTGCACGAGCATTACCTGCAGATACAGGGTCAGAAAGAATAGTGTGAGCGGTGCACTTACAGATCGCGACCTGCGAGGGGAGAACGACAGTGTCCAAAAGAGCCGCCACTAGCCGATGATTCAAGATAGGGGTGACGTCAGACTTGAGGAAACCCCTATGCTTCCACAATGCTCCAAAGTCATGAACTACAGCAAAACCTTACCTAGAATCGGTGAAGATCAAGGATGTCCAAACTGTTCCACAAAGGACTGGTGTGGCTGCAGGTTTTTGTTCCAAACAGTCAAGCACACACAGTTTAACCAATCAGCTTTCTAAAGACTCAAATGAGCTGATTAAATGAGTCAAGTCTGGTGTGCTGCTGCTGGGTTGGAATGAAAACCTTCAGCCACACCGGCTCTTTGTGGAACAGTTTGGACATCCTTGGTTTAGATGGTAACCGACTGGTTGGCTGCGAGGTGGCAAGCTCTGGTAAGGGCCACCCACCAATTCAGCGGTTTGGGCCGAGTAGTTGGACGGTAATGATGCAGCTTCGACAGTGCCGTGAGAGTCACAGACTGCGTAACTGGCCTTGCCCATATCCGGATCACAGGATGCTGACCCACCGACAAAAAGAACTAGATCAGGATTGATCAGAGGTTGATCCATGAGGTCAGGACGTGGGGAACAAGACAGCGAGAGTTCCGCCACGCAATCACGAGGGTCACCCTCCTCCGGGGTGGGGAGGAGGGTGGCTGGATTCAAGACATTGCAATGTTTGACTGTGACATTAGCCAGACCCAGGAGGTGAGTGTGATAACTGATGTACCTTGCTGCCGATAGATGAGATGTGCGTTGTTCATTGCAGCGACCATGTGAGGGACAAGAAAAGTGAGAGTGGATTATCACACCAGGTCCCTGGATGCCCCCTTCCTCTGGCCCTTTTTCCAGGGAGATGTGGGGAGTACTGGACGGAACATCAAACAGTTGACAGACAGACACACATGTAAGTTGACAGATTCCCACTACATAGTATCAGTGGTTAGGTGGACTGAGGCTTGTGCATGGAAGCGCTCCTCATAATTTGTGTCTTGGCTTGGTGCCACAGTGCACTGCGTCATCTGTTTGCAGATGTGCAGCAGGGCCCATTCTGCCTTTTGCCCATTGTAATGGCATGCTTCACTCTGGATGGGGCAGCACCCAAATCCAGTAAATCCATTACTATAGCATAATTCTGGACCCAATAGAGCAAAAGGCACTGCCATGCACATGATTTGCAGCAGTCCTAGCCAAACTGGTCATGAAAACTGACCTGGTGGTACAAAAACATCAGCTCTTTATAAACACAGAAAATGCAGTCTCTCCTTTCATCGAATCCTCAGCATAGGCTATAAAAATGACAACATGTCACGACATATGAACATAGAGCACACACGACTGCAGTGAAGAAACGGTAAGGGTCTCAAAGGCAAGGCCAGATGGTCAGAGTACACCATTCTCTTCACATCTCCAACCACTGAATTTGTACATAGATGGTAGTTGTCACAGAACGTAACAGGGACTACAAGCAGGGTTTGCAGTAGTCCAGGGCCAGGCTCAGGAGTTCTGGGTAAAGGCCTTGGGACCAGTGGAACCCCCATCAGCTCAGAGGGCCAAATTGATAGCCCTAAAGAGCTTGGAGCACCCTAAAAGCCTTGGAGATAGGGAATAACCAGAATGTAAATATTTTTACTGATTCAGCTTTTTGTTATCATGTTATTCATAGAGATTTGGGGGCATGGTTTAGAAATGACTGGAAAACTGCAACAGGTATATTGGAGGCCCTGATGGGCCCGAAGGAAGTTGCAGTGATTAAAATAGCAGGCCATCAAAAGAGTGATTCTTTGATCTCAAAAGGGAATAATGCAGCTGACACTGCAGCCAAAAAAGCGGCAGGTCTGATACCTGCTAGGATGGCTATGGTAGTAGGAGTAGAGGAATAAAAGGAGGAAACTGAAGTAAGACCTCTCTCAATGAGTAAGTGGAGCGCAGCGCAAGCGCTTTCATCTGTGGATGAGCAAGAGCTTTGGGCAAAACATGGAGCTAAAATATGTGAATTGGAGATTGGACCAAATCAGGCCTCCTTGAATCTGTGGCAGAGTAAAAAAGGATTGATTGTGATGGAGTTGGACCATTCTCTGTAATCTCATCACAGTTGGATGTCAGGAAGCACACAGCCTGGCACATGTAGGAGTTGACGCTATGAAGAGGCTGTGCAAAAACTTTTGGCACCCAAATTTGGAGAGAATTATTATTGACACAGCGGCCAAGTGTGAAATTTGTGTACAATACAATTCAAGGCCAGGAATCCTGGACACGCAGGGAGTGTTTCCTGATCCACAAAGGTCAGGAGAAGAGATAGTGATTGATTTCACAGACATGGGAGACCGGGCAAAGGGTAAGCAGTATTTACTTGTAATGGTAGATGCTTATTCTGGTTGGCCCGAGGCCTATCCAACAGCTAAAGAAGATGCAAACGCAGTCACCAAAGCTTTGATAAATCATTACATTCCAACTCATGGGTTTCCCAAGCAGATTAGATCTGATAATGGGTCCCATTTCAAAAATTCACACCTTCAAGGGGTGGAATCTCAATTGGGCCTTAAACACAAATTTGGGACAGTTTATCATCCTTAGTCTCAAGGGAAAGTAGAAAGAATGAACCGTAACATTAAGACCAAGCTGGCCAAAACAATGGCCACCACAGGGCTAGACAATCAGATGCACGGTGAACAGAACGACAGGCTTCTCACCATTTGAGCTTCACCATAGGTGACTGGACCATGGGGCACTCTGGGACCAACTGCGCAGTGCAACCCCAAGGTAATGTATAAAATCCTTAACCATTTATGCTCTAGTGTTTCTCTACAGGCGCAAGGTGAAACCATTGAAAAACCGGAGCTGATCACAGAGGACAAGCTCTTGCTGATAGTTTTTAGGAGGAAGTGGCAAGAACCCAGGTGGATGGGACCGTTCAGAGTGACTGCAAGGACAAGCACGGCAGTCCAGTTTGAAGGGAAAGGGAAGACCTGGTACCATATTTCCCGGTGTGCCAAGGTACCGAAAACCGCAGGCGTGGAGAAAGCAGCAAGGGGTCTGTGACGACAGAAACCCCCAATGCGCAACAGGTGAAGTGCTAGCAACCTCTCCCTGCAATGACAATGATGGATGCGATGGTGCTGAACCCCGTGCTGGAAGAGGATGAGGAGGAGGAACATCTGGACCCAGAACCGACATTGGGACGACGCCCGTCGAGACGAACGCTGGAGTGGAGACAACCAAGACATGTTGGTCTAATTGTTTATGGATAATATGCATTTCTGCTTTGCTTTGGGCCGTTGCAATCTTTGCATCTATAATGATATATGTAGCTGTGCATAGGTGTGGAATGCTAACTCGGAAGAACAGATCATTGATTAAAGGGAGTGAGCATCCAACAGGTCATCCACGAGCCAAACGAGATGCACCACATGAGTACCCCGCATCAATCACATTGAAATATACAAAATATACGATGGGGGCCCCTACCACTTTCTAATTCGATCTATGTGATTTTATTGTTGACACTTTTAACAACAAATTATAGTCAACACTGGACTCCGTAGCTCCACTGGTTGCAAAAACAGTAAGAACAAAACCCACACCACCATGGAGAAATGAAGAAATTAAAAAACTGAAAAGAACCTGCAGGAGTGCTGAGAGGAAGTGGAGGAAATCCAAATTAACCATTCATAAAGAAATATTTTATCAATACCTCAAAACATACAATAACAAAATCAGGCAAGCAAGAACCTCCTATTTCAAAAGACTAATCACTAATAATAAAAACAATACAAAATTTTTATTCTCTACAATAGAGCTTTTAACTAACGGTAATTTTAACAGGTGTTCCACAACAGCAACCGACACCCTCTGTGAGACCTTTGCAGACCACTTGAGGAGTAAAATTGATGATATTAGATCCAGTCTTTTATCCCAACAATTAACCAACACTCCTGGATCATTGCTTTTACCAGAGGAGACACTGGAGCGTTTTGTCCTGGTTGATGCGAGGACACTTGGTCGAGTTTTCTCCCAAGTGAGACCCACAACCTGCCTGCTAGACCCAATTCCCACACCGTTTTTCAAAACATTTTATGGAATCTTCGAGGAATACCTTCTATATATGGTGAATTGCTCTCTTCAGACGGGTGTCTTCCCCGCTGCCTTTAAAACGGCGGTGGTGAGGCCCCTGCTGAAGAAGAGCAATCTAGACCCCACTGTTTTAAATAATTATCGGCCTGTATCCAACTTACCATTTTTAGGCAAAATTTTAGAAAAACTTGTTTTTAATCAAGTTAATGATTTTTTAAACTCAATCGATGTTGAAAGGCATCAGTCTGGTTTTAGGTCGAACCACAGTACAGAGACAGCCCTTTTAAAGATTCTAAACAACATCAGGTGTAATTTAGATAACAAAAAACTCACGGTGCTGGTTCTACTGGATCTAACTGCCGCTTTTGATACAGACCATCATATTTTATTAAATAGACTGAAGAACCTGGTCAGCCTCTCTGGTACTGTTCTTAACTGGTTCACCTCCTATCTTACTGACCGGAGCTTCTTGGTAAGTATGGATGCATGCTCCTCAAAGATCCATGAAACAAAGTGTGGGGTTCCCCAAGGGTCAATGAAGGGGCCAACCCTTTTGAATCTTTACATGCTTCCTCTTTGGGATGTCATCAGGAGCCATGGCATCAGCTTCCACAGCTATGCTGATGATATGCAATTGTACATTGCTGTTGCTCCTGATGACACAGGGCCAGTTGATGCCCTTTTTAACTGCATTTTAGATATCCAGTCATGGATGGCAGAAAACTTCCTACAGCTCAACCAGGACAAAACAGAAGTTTTCGTCATTGGTCCTGAAGGTCAGAGAGAGAAACTTTTACCAAAATTAAAGGATGTTAAACCATCTCAATTTGGAAGGAATCTGGGCGTGATCCTCGACTCTGAGCTTAGTTTTATTCCACACATCAAAAACATGACAAAGGTAGGTTTTTACCACCTGAAGAATATAGCCAGAGTCTGCCCGTTTCTCTCTCAGGCCAGCACGGAGCTGCTGATGCATGCTTTTATCTCCTGTCGTTTAGACGACTGTAATGCCCTGCTCTCTGGTCTTCCCAAAAAGAATATCGCTACTCTTCAATTACTACAAAACTCAGCTGCGCGGGTGCTGACGAGGACCAGAGGGCGGGAGCACATCACCCCAGTCTTAAAATCGCTGCATTGGCTACCCGTGCATTTCAGGATCGATTTCAAGGTTCTTTTAATAGTTTTCAAATGTCTTAATGGTCTTGGGCCGACTTATTTATCCGACCTGCTCTTACTATATCAACCCTCACGGACTCTGAGGTCCTCCGGCATCGGTCTCTTAACCATCCCACACGTAAGCTCTAAAACGCACGGGGAAGCGGCCTTCAGTTATTATGGTCCCCGACTGTGGAACAGCCTGCCGGAGAACCTCAGGGCCGCAGAGACTGTTGAGATTTTTAAACAGAGGCTCAAGACACATCTTTTTACTCAGGCCTTTAACTAATTTATGCTTCTTACCTAACTATTTATTTAATTATTTATCTATTTATTTGTTTAGTATTTATTTCTTTTATATGTTTCTTATGTCCTAACTAAGTATGCTTCCGACCTAATTACTTACTTAATTATTTATTTATTTGTTTAATATTTATTTCTTTTATATGTCTTTATGTCCTGTTCTTAACTATTCTTAAACATTCTTAACCCACTTTTACTGTCTTAATCCCCCAGTTCATAGATATTACACATTTTATCTCATTTTACTGTTTTAGTCTAGTTTTTAGCTCCAGTGTTTCCTCATGGGGGCATGCCAGGCTGGGGGATGTATCCGGTCTACTGCTGGGGGTGCTGTCCTGTGGACGGCTCTGGCCTGGGGGGTCTGGGGGCTCTGTGCCTTGGTGCGGAGTCTCTTGTCCGCCGAGTTGGGGCGGTTCTCTGTGGCGGCACCCCCTGCGATCATGGATCGTGGCCTCCCTCGGCCTGATCTGCCCCCCAAAAGGTGGCGTCTCCCTCCCTCGTCCCAGGTCTAGGTGCCCGGCCATGTCTCAGCTTGCTTGTGTGCGCAGGGATGTGTGTTGAGTGTCTGTCTTTATGTAAGTATGCATGTGTGTCTACGTATGTGTGTGCTTTTATATTCTATATTTTTATGGTGTTTTTATTCTTTTAATGTTGGATTTTATATATTTTTATCATCTGTGAGGCACTTTGAACTACATAAATGTATTAAAAGTGCCATATAAATAAATAAAAGTAAAAGTAAAAAGTATGTGACGTCATCGACTGAATGGAGAGGGTATGATGTCTATTTATGTTATGAACCTGGTCCTATTCAATACTCATGCTCGTACAATGGGTACAACAGAGGAAAATGGTGTTCTGATTGGAGTAGTGTCCGAGCACATACAGGAATGGTGGAGCAGTCAGACTGCTCACAATATGCAAACGCAGGCCCATATGCTAGAGTAGCTCAAATGAAAGCACACTTTGGAGAGAGCTAAAGCTCCAAAGAGATTTCTCTCCGACAAGCAACCCGCTTACACTATCATTACACTGGGACCAGTCTCCTGTCCTGAAGGGCACAGGTTCCCCAATATATCTTGTGTTAGGAGTTGACATAACTGGACGGGACCCCATGGTGTTGATCAAAATACGCTTAATGCCACCAGCACCATTCCAGAAAAGAAGGCTGACGCCTTCCCCAAGGGAGAATAGCCCAGTAGGAGATAACTCCTCCCAGCGGGTGAGAACCCTTGACAATTCAGCTCTAAAACCAATAGACATAATACAAATGAGCACGGGAACGGGGACTGACAATATTTGGCTAGATTGGCTGGCAAGCGAGGCAAAGGATAAAATTAGCGGAGATTGCATCGCGTGCAGTCTCTTGGCTGTACTCCAGTTTCTGATGGTCCGTCCATACGAGGAATGGCAATTCTGCACCCTCCAGCCAGTGCCGCCATTCCTCCAGAAACTCCTGGTTTCCAACATCATAGTTCTGCTCAATGGGAGACAACCAGTAGGAGAACAATGTGCATGGATGCAGCTTCAGCACGCCCCCGCCTCCCAGTGTCCACCCCCACCACAAACTGTCGACTGGGCTCAGGCATCTGCATCTATGCCGTGAAGAATCGCCTCTTTCATCACCCGGAACGCCACATCCACCTCTGGCATCACGGTGAACACCCTCTTTGTGCTCGTGAGTGCTGTGAGTGGGGCCATCATGGTGTTGTAGTTCCTTATGAACAGCGGTAGAAGTTGGCAAACCCCAGGAATTGCTGCAGTTCCTACAGTACAGGACTCATTGCACGGCCAGTGAACAGAACAGGTGATTGTCTAGTAAGTACGCTGCAGCACTGCCCGCATGTGCTGCACGTGCCCCTCGAACCCCCTGGGGAACAATATGTCGTCCAGATACATAAACATGAATCGATTGAGCATGTCCCAGAGGTCGTTTACTAGCACCTGGAACACGGTTGGTTATCCAAAGGGCATCATGAGATATACATAATGGTCTGCTGAGGTGTTAAATTCCATCTACCATTTGTCCCCCTCCCAGATGCTGACCAGATGGTAGCTTGGTGAACACCATTGCCCCCTGGAGCAGCTCAAACACAGAGGTGATGAGGGACAATGGGTACTGTTTCTTGACCGTGATGTCATTTAGTCCCCGATAGTCAATGTAGGGCAGCAGGGACTTGTCCTTCTCCACAAAGAATAGCCCTGCACCCGCTGGAGTGGAGGACGGCCTAATGAGTCCTGTGGCCAGTGAACTGCTGATATACTCCTCCGTGACCCTCCGCTCCAGTTCCGAGAAGGAGTAGAGTCGATCGCACAGTCATAGGGCTGGTGAGGTGGAAATGCATCCCTTACTATCAATTTCACAGTTCCGTCCCAGGCACTGGATGGATATTGCTTGGGGGTCATTAGTCACCAAACGAGTTCCGTGATGATGCTGCTGTCAGGGAACCACCAGGATCAGATCAGCTTCGATATTCTGGAGCAGACACACTCATCAAATCAAATCCAATCAAATCAAACTTTATTTATATAGGGTCTTATACAATCAAAATTGTTTCAAGGCGCTTTACAGAATCCCAGGGCCTAACCCCAGACAAGCAACAGTGGCAAGGAAAAACTCCCCTTTAACAGGAAGAAACCTTGAGCAGGACCAGGCTCATGTAGGGGGACCTTCCTGCTGATGACCGGCTGGGTAGAGAGAGAGGAGAGGAGAGGAGAGGAAGAAGAGGGAGACGAGAGAAGAGGAGAGGCACAGAACACAGAAACACACACAAAGATACAAAAATACAATATACAACAGGTCAGCGGGCCAGATGTCGACATGCAGCTCCGAAGGCGGCGATACCTGTAAATAAATAAATCGAGGTGGGGGGGGCAGAAAAACTACACAGGAATCTGCATAACTAGTCTGCTCGATGAGGAGGAGGAGAGGAGAGGAGAGGAGAGGAGAGGAAACCATGACCCAGTGTGGTGACAGAGGCCTGTCAGGTGATCCTGTTTCTGGACCCCGGCAGCCTTGGCCTATAGCAGCATAACTAGTATCTTAACCTAACGATTAGATGACCCCTAAGTATGATAATTTGTCTGTCTATGATCGCAACTGGAACTACAGAATTAATAACAATAAGCTTTTTCAAAGAGGTAGGTTTTAAGTCTGGCCTTAAAAGTAGCAACGGAGTCAGCCTCCCGTACCTGGACAGGGAACTGGTTCCATAGCAGGGGGGCCTGGTAGCTAAATGCTCAGCCCCCCAATCTACTCCCAAAGACTCTGGGAACCACAAGTAGACCAGCGTTCTGAGAGCGGGTGGGCTGATAAGGTATCACTAGCTCCTCCAGGTAGGATGGAGCTAGGCCTCTGAGGACCTTGTAGGTCAAGAGGAGGGTTTTAAAAATTATTCTGAATTTAATGGGCAGCCAATGAAGAGACGCCAGTACGACAAAAGTATCCCTTTTGTCAATACCTGTCAGAACTCTGGCTGCAGCATTTTGGATCAGCTGAAGACTTCTTAAAGAGTTGTTTGGGCACCCTGATAGTAAAGAATTACAATAGTCCAGCCTGGAAGTAACAAAAGCATGGACTAACTTTTCAGCATCATGCTGCAATAATATCTTCCTGATCTTTCTGATGTTCCTCAGATGAAAAAAGGCACTTCTACACACCAATTTGATGTGTGAGTTAAAGGAGAGATTCTGATCAAAAGTTACTCCTAGATTTCTTACAGACAGACTAGATTCTAAGGAGATACCATCTAGAGTGATAATTCGATCTAACCTATCCCTGAGAGGTTTAAGACCAAACACCATGACTTCAGTTTTTCCTGGGTTGAGGAGGAGGAAATTTGAAGACATCCAGGACTTTATGTCTTTAAGACAGGTCTGGAGCTTCACTAACTTCTCTGTCTCCTCTGGTTTCCATTGATAAATAAAGCTGGGTGTCATCAGCATAACAATAAAAATTTATCCCATGCTGCCGAATAATGTTCCCTAAGGGAAGCATGTACAGAGTGAAGAGGACTGGTCCAAGTACAGAACCTTGAGGGACTCTGTGGCTAACCCTACTGTATGAAGAGGGAACACCATGGACATGAGCAAACTGGTATCTATCGGATAAATATGATCTAAACCAGTCTAGTGCTGTCCCTTTAATCCCAACCAAGTGTTCCAGTCTCTGTAACAGGATCCTGTGATCTATTGTATCAAAAGCAGCACTGAGGTCCAGCAGAACAGCATAGAAACCAGTCCATGATCTGAATCTATAAGAAGATCATTGGTAACTTTAAGAAGTGCTGTTTCTGTGCTGTGGTGAGCTCTAAAGCCTGACTGAAACATCTCAAACAGACTGTTCCTCTGAAGGTGCTCCAGTAACTGAGTCACCACCACCTTCTCAAGAATTTTAGAAATAAACGGAAGGTTGGATATCGGCCTATAATTTCCTAATACGTCAGGATCCAGTGATGGTTTTTTAAGCAACGGCTTAATCACTGCCACCTTGTAGGACCGGGGTACATAACCTGTCACTAAGGAACCATTGATCTGGTCCAGGATAGGACTGCCTATCAATGGTAGAGCATCCTTCAACAGGTGTGTTGGGATGGGATCTAAAAGACACGTGGTGGTCTTGGATTTCTGAATCAGCGAAGACGCCTCAGAAAAATATATAGGGCTGAAGGAGTTTAAGGGCTCGTTCGAGAACCTGTATGTTCCCACGGTCAGCACATCTGGTGATAGTCCAGATGTTGGGATGGCCTGCTTAGCTTTCTCTCTAATGGCTAGAACTTTATGAGTGAAGAAGCTCATGAAGTCTTCACCAGTAAGGCAGGAAGGGATACGTGGGTCTAAAGCAGTGTGACTCTGAGTTAATTTGGCCACGGTGCTGAAAAGGAACCTGGGGTTGCTCTTATTTTCCTCAATTAAAGAAGAAAAATAAGCTGTTCTAGCCTTGCGAAGGGCCTTTTTGTAAATTAATAGACAGTCTTTCCAGGCTACATGATAGCTGTCTATTTTACAGGAATGCCACTTCCTTTCCAGTCTTCGCACTTTCTGCTTGAGGGTCCTGATATGTGAATTATACCAGGGGGCACACCTCCTCTGATTTACTGTTTTCTTTTTCAAGGGGGCAACAGAATCAAGTGTGATTCTCAGTGAGGCTGCTGCACCTTCATCAATAGAGTCAACCTCTGCAGGGCTAAGATTATAATGATTGATCCCTGGGGAAACACACGGTGGTCCTGGGATTAGACCAGGGATTGCTTCCTTAAACTTAGCTACAGCATTATCTGAAAGACATCTGCTATAGTAAGACTGTGCTCTGAGCATAGAAGAATCCTTAATCATAAATGTAAAAGTGATCAGAGAATGGTCTGACAGAAGTGGGTTCTGAGGAAACACTGACACATGTTCTACCTCAATACCATAAATCAGAACTAGATCTAGGGTGTGGTTGAAGGTATGAGTTGGTTGGTTTATCTGCTGGAGGAAACCAACTGACTCAAGTAATGAAATGAAGCCGCTTCTAAGGCTGTCATTTACAATGTCGACATGGATGTTAAAGTCTCCAATGATAATGACTTTGTCTGCTCTAAGGACCAAGCCAGATAAGAAGTCAGAGAACTCAGACAGGAACTCTGAATGTGGCCCAGCAGGGGGCCGATATACAACTACAAACAGAAGTGGCTTTTCTGTCTTCCAGTTCACATGGGTGATGCCAAGAGTCAGGCTTTCAAATGAGCTGGAACTATGTTTTGGTCTAGGGTTAATTGATAACTTGGAGTGATAGATTGCTGCCACTCCCCCTCCACGACCAGTAAGACGAGGAATATGATAATTAAGATGGGTAGGAGGAGTAGATTCATTTAAACTAACATAATCCTCCTCCTGGAAGCCAGGTCTCAGTGAGGCAAAATAAATCAATGTGATGATCCGCTATCAGGTCGTGTACTAACAGGGATTTACACAAAAGAGATCTTATATTTAACAGTCCACATTTAATTGTGATGTTGGTTTCTCCAACTTGTGCTTTAGTATTAATTTTAATAAGATTATGGTGATTGACCGCTTCCCTGCTCTGTGCTTGGTGAACTTTAAGCCGTGGAACAGAGACTACCTCTATAGTGTTAAGTATGTTATTATTGGTGGATGAGGGTTCTATGGAAGCAGCAGAGAGGTGTGTAAGACTACAACTCTGCATCCTGGTCTGGACCCTGGTTTGTCAGGTCACTTTGGGTCTAATGAAATTAGCCAAGTTCCTAGAAATGACAGCGGCACCATCTTGTGTGGGATGAACACAGTCTCTCCTAATCAGACCAGGTTTTCCCCAAAAACTCTTCCAATTATCTATAAAGGACACCTGGTTTTGCGGGCACCACTGTGACAACCAGCGACGAAGCGACGACATGCGGCTATACATTTCATTGCTGGCCAGATTGGGGAGGGGACCAGAGAATGCTACGGAGTCCGACATCTTTTTTGCATACCTGCACACTGACTCTATGTTAATTTTGGTGACCTCCGACTGGCAAAGCCGGGTGTCGTTTACGTGAATAATAACTTTACTGTATCTTCATTTACTTTTCGCCAGCAGCTTTAGATTGGCTTCAATGTCGCCCGCTCTGGCCCCCGGGATGAACTTAACTATGGTCGCTGGGGGTCGGCTTCACATAGGGCAGGACTGAGTCGCCAATTACCAGGGTCGGTTTCTCAGCGGGTGTGTCGCTGAGTGGGGAAAAACGATTTGCCATGGGAAGCGTTTGATGGTGCACCGTGGGCCTTTGGTTTGGGCTACGCTTCCTGCGAACTGTCACCCAGCCACCCTGGCTAGCCAGCTGCTCAGCTGCTGCCGGGGGACCGCTAGCTGTAGCTACGCTAGGCGGCTCCGCAGCAGCTAGCTTCTCCTGGCTACCTGACGCAACTCCCGATAACTCCAAGCTACAGAACCGCGTCTCAAGCTCACTAAGTCTCTCCTCCAGAGCCATTAGAACACTACACTTTCTGCACTTGTCCCCTTCACTAAAGGAGGCAGAGGAGTAGCTAAACATTTCACACGCTGAACAAGCAAAGACAGCCCTGTGTTTAATAAGTGTTATTTCTCACTGTTGTTATCGGTGAGACTGGAATGTCCCAGGTATTCAAACTTAAGTGTTGTGGATTATTTATTTATTTTTCTTTAATTAGAGTAAAATTAGGGTGAGACTGCAGTGAAACTAGAGTGAAACGAACACACCGTGCACAGTGCATCAAACGAACCACGGGAACTCACGTGACCGGAACCTCGTGACCGGAACCAACCCCCCGCTACCGCATAGCCCAAGACACTTACTTCTGGTCTTGGGCTATGCGTGGCTCCACCTCCACAACCCACACTTGAACTGGGAGACGGGAACAGTCCAAGAGTGGGGAAGAGCTTGCCGTCTTTCCTGCCTTAAGCAAGTGATGACCCCACACCTGGCCTCAGGTCCACCGGCTGAACTGGCAGATCTGACAGGGATCCCAGCAGATTACCAGGACCTTGGAGAGGTTTTCAGCAAGGCCCCGGCAAACTCACTTCCACCTCACTGGCCCTACAACTGTGCCATTGATCTCCTTCCGGGGACCACACCACCCAAAGATAGGCTCTACTCTCTCTCAGTGGAAGGCCATGGAGGACTACAGCTTGCAATGGCACTCATGAAGTTGGACCTGTGAAATGCCTACCACCTTGTCAGCATCCGGGAAGGGGACGAGTATGAGTATCTGGTGATGCCATTCTGGTTGACCAAAGCTCCTGCAGTATTCCAGGACCTGGGATGTGCTTCAGGATATGCTAAACAATTTTGTCTTCATGTGTCTGGATGACATCCCAATTTTTTCCAGGGGGCATAAAGAGCACATGGAGCACGTGCAGGTGGTGCTGCAGCACCTTCTGGACAACGATCTTTTTGTAAAGCAGAGAAGTGTGAGTTCCACTCCCCATTGGTGTCATTCCTGGGATTTCTCATTGCCCCAGGAAGAGTGCAGATGGATCCCACAAAGGTCTCGGCAGTCATGGACTGGCCGCAACCCAATTCCCAGAAGCAGCAATTGCAGCAATTCCTGGGATTCGCAAACTTCTACTACCGGTTCATCTGCTAGTACAGCATAGAGGCAGCTCCACTGACTGCTTTCAGAAGCATCAAGTAAGCATTCACCGAGACATTGGAGATGAACGCGGCATTCCAGGAATTAAAGAGGCGGATCTCCACCGCCCCAATCCTGCAGATGCCAAACCCCAACTGGCATCTGCAGGGTGGAGGTGGACACTTCTGACACTGGTGTCAGACGCATACTGTCTCAGAGGGCTCTGGGGGGATCAGAAGCTACATCCGAGCTTGTACTTCTCTCGCCAATTGTCTCCTGCCATAAGAAATCATTATGTCGGTAATCGGGAGTTAATGGCCATGAAACTCACCTTGGAAAGTGGTGACAGTGGCCTGAGGGATCCAAACAATTGTTCCTCCTCTGGACGGACCAGAGTACATCCGGACAGCCAAGAGGCTGAACTTGCAACAAGCCCGGTAGGCACTGTTTTTCACAAGGTTTAATTTTGCCTTGTCCTATCACCCAGGTTTGAGGCCTGGCAGTTCACAGAGCGTGAAGAAGGTCTGGGGAAGACCTTCCTCCCTTTCACGTGTGTTGTTGCGGCAGTGACGTGGGAGATCGAGAAGAGGGTCCAGACCGCATCCACCAGTCAGCCAGGACCAATCACCTGCCCCAGCAATAGCCTCTTCATGCCCGACTCATTAAGGTCAGAAGTCCTGAAATGGGGGCACTCCTCACACCTAACCTGTCAGCCCAGGGCTCAGCGGATGGGAAGACTGCTGCAACATACACTCACCGGCCACTTTATTAGGTACACCTGTCCAACTGCTCGGTAACACTTAATTTCTAATCAGCCAATCACATGGCTGCAACTCAGTGAATTTAGGCATGTAGACATGGTCAAGACAATCTCCTGCAGTTCAAACCAAGCATCAGTATGAGGAAGAAAGGTGATTTGAGTGACTTTGAACGTGGCATGGTTGTTGGTGCCAGAAGGGCTGGTCTGAGTATTTCAGAAACTGCTGATCTACTGGTATTTTCATGCACAACCATCTCTAAGGTTTACAGAGAATGGTCCGAAAAAGAAAAAATATCCAGTGAGTGGCAGTTCTGTGGGCGGAAAGGATTGATGCCTTGTTGATGCCAGAGGTCAGAGGAGAATGGCCAGACTGGTTTGAGCTGATAGAAAGGCGACAGTGACTCAAATAACCACCAGTTACAACCAAGGTAGGCAGAAGAGCATCTCTGAATGCACAGTACATCGAACTTTGAGGCAGATGGGCTACAGCAGCAGAAGACCACACCGGGTGCCACTCCTTTCAGGTAAGAACAGGAAACTGAGGCTACAACTTTGCACAAGCTCATCGAAATTGGACAATAGAAGATTGGAAAAACGTTGCCTGGTCTGATGAGTCTCGATTTCTGCTGCGACATTCGGATGGTAGGGTCAGAATTTGGCGTCAATAACATGAAAGCATGGATCCATCCTGCCTTGTATCAATGGTTCAGGCTGGTGGTGGTGGTGTAATGGTGTGGGGAATAATTTCTTGGCACTCTTTGGGCCCCTTGGTACCAATTGAGCATTGTTGCAACGCCACAGCCTACCTGAGTATTGTTGCTGACCATGTCCATCCCTTTATGACCACAATGTACCCAACTTCTGATGGCTACTTTCAGCAGGATAATGCGCCATGTCATAAAGCTGGAATCATCTCAGACTGGTTTCTTGAACATGACAATGAGTTCACTGTACTCAAATGGCCTCCACAGCCACCAGATCTCAATCCAATAGAGCATCTTTGGGATGTGGTGGAACGGGAGATTCGCACCATGGATGTGCAGCCGAAAAATCTGCGGCAACTGTGTGATGCCATCATGTCAATACGGACCAAACTCTCTGAGGAATGCTTCCAGCACCTTGTTGAATCTATGCCACGAAGAATTGAGGCAGTTCTGAAGGCAAAAGTGGGTCCAACCCATTACTAGCATGGTGTACCTAATAAAGTGGCCAGTGAATGTAGGTTCTGGTGGCCATCCATGGACGGGACATTCTCAAGTTTGTCAACACCTGTCCCATTTGTTGTCAGCACAGGCAGCCTTGCCAGCTGGTGATGGTTTCACGTCAGCAATAGTCTGATATACCCCTGGACTTCACTGAGCTGCCCCATTACGCCAGAAAAACTGTCATCCTCACCATTGTGTACAGGTTCAGCAAGATGACCCATTTTGTTCCCCTACTAAAGTTACTGTCAGCAAAGGAGCCCAGCCCAGCTTGTTGTCCAGCATGCCTTACAGCTTCACGGTATCCTGGAGGATATGGTCTCTGACAGGGGTCTACAGTTTTCTTCTATACAGTGGGACCTCTACTTGCGAAATTAATTGGTTCCAGAAGTTGTTTCGTAACCTGAAAATTACGTAAGTAGAGACGTGTTTTCCATGTAAATGCCCTAATCCGTTCCAAGCCCCCAAAAATTCGGACATAACTTTTTTATAAATCATAAAAATGCATCAAAACATGTAACAAATACATGTTACAATTAGATTACTGCATAATAAATGTAGGAATTCAGTGCAAGGCAAAATGAACTTTATTACAGGCTAAGCTTACAATAGCCATCATTACTAGCAACGAACGTTAACACTTGTGGTAACATCGATCGTTGATATATTACGGCCAACCAAACGCATCCCTTTTTCATGCTTTTCTATTATTTCTTGCTTCGTTTGTATGGACAAAAAAGCTCTCTTCTTCTTCTTTTTCACTTTTCTCCATCACTTTCCTGGGGTCCATAGCGAATTAAAGTTAAATGAAGACGACGCTGGGATACACGCATACCTGTACATTTTGACGTCCCTCCTAGCCAGTGGGATATTAAGAAGATGCTAGGCGATAGCCAATGGCAGAGCAGCTACAAGCATGTTTACGTTTGCTGTGGGAAGATCGAGTGGAAGAACCAGGAGCTGGAGGTGGCTGTGGGACCCCTCCTCGTGGTCGACCCATTTGGTATGGTCTGTCATGACTGTGGGAAGACAGCCCCATCCACACCATCTCTCCTTTTCATCAACACACCGGTGGCCAATTAGGGAGGTACTATTTGTTATATATTGGGGATTGTTCTTATACTGCCACCTTATGGCAAGAGGTGGTCAGGTGATTATGACGGTTGGGAAGAAATGTAACTGTCAATAAAGGGACGACCGTCCATTCGTTCAAGTCCGACTCTGCCTCATGTGTATAATATCACTTGGAATACAAGAAGTAAGATATCACTCGGGCCAGACACAACAAAGTAGCGACGAGGATAATCGAGACCTGTGTGTGTGTGTTTACGGTCACGGAAGAGGCTTTGAGTGGACTGTTCGCCAGGAATGCTAGTGGCTAACTGGATAGCATTAGCTTCGTTGTGGAGAGGACGGCAGTAAACAGGACCGTGGGTACATACTAACAAGCTGTCAACGTGACTAAATGGCGGCAATCCTCGGAACCATTGGCCCTTTTGATGAGAATACGGAGCAGTGGAACTCCTACACGGAACGTTTTGAGTACTTTGCTACAGCAAATGGCATTACTGATGACAAGATGGTTCCAACGTTTTTGACTGTAATGGGACCAAAAGCATATAATTTGCTATGAGCCCTGGTTCAGCCTGCCAAACCCGGAGAGAAAAGCTATCAAAGTATTGTGGCTACCTTATCAGCCCACTTCTCACCCAAGCCCCTGGTAATTGCTGAACGTTTTTGCTTCCATAAATGGAACCAAGAAGACGGGGAGTCCGTCGCAGTGTTTGTAGCTGCGCTAAGGAGGCTAGCAGAGCATTGTGAATTCAATGATGGACTGAATGACACCGTTAGGGACAGACTTGTGTGCAGGCTGAGAAGTGTAGCTATACAAAAACGCCTACTAACTGAACGTGCACTTACCCTGGATAAAGCTATTGAAATTAGCATGTCCGTGGAACTGGCTACCAAGGAGGCTCATCAGCTCAGTGAAAGTGGGAAACTACACAAGGTCTTCAGCAATGAAAAGGAAGCTCAAGGCAAATGTTATCGATGTGACAGAACACGACATCTTGCAGATGAGTGTTGGAGTAAGGATGTGGACTGCAGGAAGTGTGGAAATAAGGGACACATTGAAAGGGCGTGTAAGAGTAAGAGGATGAACAAGACTCCAAGACAGGACACCAAAAAACCAAGGCCCAGATTTCAAAAGAGACAGTCTGTATTCAATGTGCAGTCAAGTTCCACTACAGCTGAGCCCAATAGCTCATCTGATGAGGCAGAAGTGTGTGTACTGTCGGTGAAGGGAGGTTCTGGTGGATACTGGTAAACTCCACTGCTGGAGGGGAGACCTGTGCACATGGAAATTGACACCGGTGCAGCAGTCTTCCTGGTATCTCATGCTGTTTACAAAGAAACAACACCTTCCACTACGAGCAACTAGCCTCAAACTGAAAACATACACCGGCGAGCCCGTGCCAACCAAAGGCTTCATCAATGTCACAGTCCAGGTGAATGGCCAAACAGCTAAACTACCACTGTATGTGGTTGAAGGAAACTTAACATCTCTCATGGGTCGTTCGTGGCTGGAGGAACTGAGACTGGACTGGCCCACGATTCATATGCTGTACAAGAGTGGTAATAAATCACCCCTGGAAACTGTTCTGAATAAACATGCTGAGGTGTTTAAAGATGAGCTTGGAAAAATGAAGGACATAACAGTCAACCTGAACATTAAGCCTGGCAGCAGACCAAACTTCCTGACGGCTAGACAAGTTCCCTATGCCATTAAACCAAAGGTTGAAGCAGAGCTGGAATCCCTGGTCAAGAGTGGAGTGTTGGAGCCAGTCAGTCGGTGTGAGTGGGCCACTCCGATCGTACCAGTCATAAAAAAAGACAATTCGGTGAGAATCTGCGGGGACTTCAAAGTCTCCATCAACCCAGTGCTAGAGGCTGAGCACTACCCGCTTCCTCGCATTGAGGACCTGTTCACTGGTTTGGTAGGAGGACAAAACTTCAGCAAAATTGACCTCCACCAAGCCTATCTGCAGATGCAGGTGGAGGAGGAGTCAAGAGAGCTGCTCACAATAGTCACTCATAAGGGCCTCTACCATTACTGCAGACTACCATTCGGAATAACATCGGCCCCAGCCCTCTTCCAGCGTGCGATGGACCGGATACTGTGTGGCTTAGATGGGGTTCGATGTTATTTAGACAATATACTGGTCACGGGGAAGACAGAGCAAGAACTTCTGAAGAACCTGGATGCCACCTTGCAGCGGTTGGAAGAATATGGGCGTAGGGTCCGCCAGTCAAAGTGTGAGTTTTTCCAGTCTTCAGTCGAGTATCTTGGACACGTCATTGACTCAGAAGGCTTGCATAAGGCTCCATCCAAAATCAAGGCAATCAGGGAAGCACCAACACCCCAAAATGTAAGTCAACTACGCTCTTATCTGGGGCTCATTAACTATTACGGGAAGTTCATCCAGAACCTGTCTCCTCTCCTGAGACCACTGCACCAGTTGTTGTGCCATGGCAAGGCATGGAAATGGACTCAACAATGTGAGGCGGCGTTTGTGCAAACCAAGAAAGCGCTGCTGGAGTCTAATGCCCTGACACACTTTGACCCCACACTGCCCCTACAACTTGCATGTGATGCTTCCCCTTACGGGGTGAGGGCAGTTGTTTCTCACATCATGCCCAGTGGTGAAGAGCGACCAATCGCATTCGCTTCACATACACTCAGCAAAGCTGAGAGCAACTACGCACAAATAGAACGAGAAGCACTGGGGATTGTTTTCGGTGTTAGGAAGTTTCATCACTATCTGTTTGGAAGGAAGTTTGTGCTTCTGACAGACCACCGGCCTCTGACAACAATCTTCGGGCCCCATACCGGCATTCCATCCTTAGCAGCCGGTCGGATGCAAAGATGGGCCTTGTTGTTGTCTGCCCACGACTACGACATCAAATACCGCATGTCGGAGCTGCATACAAACGCCGACGGCCTCTCTAGACTACCGCTGCCTGTGGATCTTCAAGAGCTTAAGCCTTACCTCACAAGAAGAGATGAGCTCTCTGTACAAGCTGGATGTCTCCTATGGGGATGCAGAGTGATCATCCCACCTGTGCTGCAAAAGAGGCTATTGCTGCAGCTACATGAAGGACACTGTGGGATTGTGCGGATGAAGGAGCTTGCCAGAAGCTACTTTTGGTGGCCTGGACTCGATGGACAGATTGAAGAGACAGCAAAAACATGCCCGACATGTCAACAAGTTCGCTGCATGCCACAGCCAGCCCCTCTCCACCCGTGGGATTGGCCAGAGGCACCATGGCAGCGCGTCCACGTGGATTTCACTGGGCCATTTGAAGAAAGAATGTTCCTGGTGGTGGTCGATGCCCACAGTAAGTGGCCAGAAGTGCTCACAATGAGATCGACCACAACAGAGAAAACCATTGAAAAATTTGGTGAAGTGTTCAGTCGATTTGGATTTCCAGAACAAATGGTAAGTGATAACGGCCCTCAGTTCATCTCACAAGAGTTTGAGAGATTCCTTGCGGCCAATGGAGTGCGACATCTGCTCAGCTCCTTATCACCCATCTACCAATGGGCTAGCAGAGAGATTTGTTCAGAGCATGAAAAACTCTTTGAAGGCTTCACAAGGACAAGGCTTGCTTCACCAGCGGCTGCACAGCTTCCTGCTGTCATACAGGAATGTTCCACACGCACCCACTGGAGTCGCTCCTGCAGCACTACTCCTAAAGAGACAGCTCCGCACAAACCTCGACCTCCTAAAACCACCAATGACCAAAGAGTTTGTTCATCGGAATCAACAAGCTCAGGTGGAGAGACGCGGCCAGAGAACAAAAGAAAGGACCTTCCGCCCCGGCGACAACGTACTGGCACGTAACTATAACAACAGACCAAAATGGATACCGGCTACTATCTTAGAACTGGACCTGTGTCTTACACTGTCCGGACCATGGATGACATCATCTGGAGGAGACACACAGACCAGCTACTGGCTGGAGCGACTGTGCTGGTGGGAGCCTCATCACCAGTGGTTAGTGCTGAGCCAATTGGGCAGGATAACCCAGCTCAGCCCCCACTCACCAGTGATTCTCCAGGTGCTCGGGAGCCTGTCTTTTCAGCGGTTTCCCCCACACCTGTTTCAGAGACAGAACTGCCATGCTCCACACCAAATTCTCTACCAGTCACAGACGGTATGGATCAGCCAGATGATAGTGCGATTCGCCGATACCCACAGAGAGAACGGCGGCCTACAAAACGCCTGGATCTATGAGTCGTGATTTCAAGAGTTATGGATATTTAGGTTAAATATTTTTGATAGAGTACAACCTTATAGTTGAAGTACCAAGTTGTGACCAAAGTGTTTAAATGTGTTCCTGTTGTATATGGTGCTACTTGTTCATTAAGTGGGGAGGAGTATGTTATATATTGGGGATTTAGATCCCTTTCCAACTCCAGTTCAGTGCCAGGTTCTCCTCCCAGTAAACCTGAATCAGGCTTTGTCTTTATCTCATTGATGACCTCCCACAGTGAAGCACCTTTCTTTAATTAGTCAACTTAGACAACTATCAGGTTTTTCTTCAAAGGAATGCAATATATTCACCAGTTGACAAATGATTTGGGTGATTCCATCACTGTGTTATGTTCTATGGTTGTTGCTCCTGCTAATGCACCTATATCAAATATATCACACTATTAACCCATTTTCATGCTTCACACTTTATTTTTCCTAGTCTAGAGGCCATTGGCACCTGTGGGTGACTGAGGACAGAAGGATTTGCATCCCTGAAAACCTCTGGTGGAGGTGCTGCAAGTCCCTCTTCATTGATGTTACAAGCCCCATGCAATGGATCTTTCATAAATCATTTCCTCATTGGACAATGATAATGACATCAGGGATGTTTCTTCCACTCAAGGGCTGGTGGGAAAAGGGGAGTAGTTTGAAGACTGAATTTGGAGCCCATGGTGTGCCTCACCCTCTCTTCACCATATAAGACATACAGCTGTTTCCCCATTATCCAGATTGTCCCCCCTGTAGATAAGAAAATAATATTAACCCTTTTTGGCCAATCAAATGAACAGAATGAAAACAATTTAATTTTTTTAGATATGGGTTGTGATGCTTAAATTGGTTTTAAATTATTATTCTGAATGACTTATGTGACTGTTGTATTCCCAGGCACAGTTGTGGCTCCTCAGTTGTCATATTCATTTTTGAAACAAAGGTCATAAATTGTAATTTGTTAGGTGTCTGCCTTATTAATTTGGTTGCATAAAATACCTTAGGCTACCTTAAGTTCCTACCTTAAGAGACAGAACTGCATATCACTAAAAATCCAAGTTATGGTTATTTTAGAAGAATGCAATTTAAATGAAAATAACCTACCTTGCAATCGATCCTCTTGTTTTCTGTATGCACTGTGATGGTTAAGACAGTGTGGTGGGAAATGGACATTTAACCGGCAGAGAAATACCGTATTTTTCGGACCATAAGTCGCAGTTTTATACCGTACACCTATTCAGCCTGTTGTTCTCTATTCCATTTTTATTACCTTTCAAGTTGAAATGTCTGTTCTTGGTGTTGGCTGTTAGCTGTTAATATGTTAGGTTAACATATCAGGCACTTTCTCAGTTCATTGTTTATGCCTTAGATGTTACCCGAATGTGTTACGTTAGCATACCGTTGTTAGCATCGTTAGCATCAGCTGTGCTCTATTCTATTTTTATTTCAAATTGCCTTTCAAGAAGAAATGTATGTTCTTGGTGTTGGATTTTATCAAATGCATTTCCTCAAAAAAATGCGACTTATACTCCAGTGCTCCTGAGCAGGCTAGCAAGGCATATTTTTACATCCTCTGACAGAAAATCAATGTGTGTATAAACTTGTTCTTGAAAGTGAAAGTGAAAGTGTGTTTCACTTTGCCTCAATCCAAAAATGGAGTCCTTTACTAATCTCAGTCCTTCTAATGTAGATCACCTAGCAAATGGTGCTTGATACTGTAGTTCCTCTAAAAGAGAGGAAGCTAAAACAGAATATCCAGACACCTTAGTATAACTCTCAGACTCATGAATTAAAGCACAATTCATGCAGACTCAAAAGGATCGACTCAGGGAGTGTTAGCTAATTACAGACCTATTTCTAACCTCCCTTTTCTTTCTAAGATCTTAGACAAGGTAGTACGTAGTCAGCTGTTTGACTATCTACAAAGCAACTGTCTATTTGAGGATTTTCAGTCAGGCTTCAGAGTGCATTCACAGCACAGAGACAGCACTGGCACAGACACACACTAAATATGGCAGACCTCAACAGGTACACAATTATCTCAAAGATTTATTGATATATACATATATACACATATACATATATATACACATATATACATACATATACATATACACATATATACATATATACACACATACATATATATGTATATAAACACATATATGTACATACATGTATGTATATGTATGTACATATACATACACATATATACACACACATGTATACACATATATATACATATATACATACATATATATATACATACATACACACACATGTGTGTGTATATATATATATATATATATATATATATATATATATATATATATATATACACACACACACACACATATACATACATATGTATACATACATATATACATACACATGTATACATACATATATATACATATACGTACATATACACACATACATACACACACACATACATACATACATATACACACACACACATACACACATTAAAAAAAATCTCTTCCTCGCCCTCCTGGGCGGTGACTCCTTCCTTCAGACTCAGGTCCTCTACCAGAGGCCTGGGAGGGTCCTGTGCAGGATCTTAGCTGTTCCTAGGACTGCGCTTTTCTGGACAGAGATCTCTGATGTGGTTCCTGGTATCTGTTGAGGCCAGCTACTCAGCTTGGGTGTTATTGCCCCTAGTGTTCCTATCACTACTGGGACCACTGTTGTTTTCAACCCCCACATTCTCTCTATCTCCTCCTTCAGCCCTTGGTAGTTCTCCAGCTTCTCGTGTTCCTTCTTGCTGGTGTTGCTATCACTTGAGATTGCTACATCCATCACCACCACTGTCTTCCAGGCTGTGAGCCTTTGCTTAGCAGTCTCCAGTGCCTCAGGTATGTACAGTTTGTTATACTTCTTGGGCAGCTCTGTCCTTGGGTTCACACCTCTACTCAGTTCTGTTAGGAGGCTGATTTCTCTCCTTGTCGTCATTATTTTTGCCTGTAGCCTTCACCTCCATGGGGCCATTTGTTCCTTATGGCTATTCATGCTCTTCATCTTATAGCCAA
This sequence comes from Lagocephalus sceleratus, assembly GCA_911728415.1. Lineage (NCBI taxonomy): Eukaryota > Metazoa > Chordata > Actinopteri > Tetraodontiformes > Tetraodontidae > Lagocephalus > Lagocephalus sceleratus. The sequence continues at coordinate 965,042 of CAJVRN010000029.1, read as the reverse complement.
GCATCTGCAGGATTATTTTTGCCGCTGCATAAATCAGCTGATTGGTCTCAGTGATGGTAGTGGTAGGGATGGTTGACAGTGCCATGTTCATGTCCTCCAGTAGAGATTGGTCTGGTACTTTGTCAGCCTTGGCAGGGAAGTATATGAGTTCCCCCAGGACTTGATGATTCTCTCTCTCTCAGGTCAGCTGCCCTTGTCCTGATTCCGTCTATCATTGAGGCTTTGTACCCAATCGATGTTGGGGGGTGATGATGAAATTACCCCCATACTGACCTGGCGTCCTGGCTCCCCCTTGCCGTAGCACACCGCCATGCCTTGTCAATCTCTAACTGTGATAGCAGCTTCATGTTGCGGATATTGCAACACTAAGCTAAAAGCTGCTTCTAAGTCAGTGTGGATGTGGGGTTTCAAAGCACCCATTTCTCCCACATCCTCAGCATATACCCTCTCTCGCTGGGGTTACTCCCATAGTAGCACTCCATCAGTACCATCTCTGCCCTGCTCCATGAATGCCTTGTTCCAGTAGCCAATTTGACATCAGGTGGCCCTGGTTCCCCAACCACTGACACAGACCTTGTGGACCCAGGCGACGTCCGAGCCGGTGTGACTATCTGTTAATATTTCACTCATACCAAGGTGCAGGCATATATGCATAAGGGGCCTTGCCTGAGGACCCGCCGGGATTTGAACCGGTACCTACTGCACCAGTCAGTGGCGTGTGTATATATATATACATATATATACACATACATATATATATACATACATATATGTGGCGTGTGTGTGATGCACAGAGTATATGTACACACACACACACACACACACACACACACACACACACACACACACACACACACACACACACACACACACACACACACACACACACACACACACACACACACACACACACACACACACACACACACACACACACACACACACACACACACACACACACACACACACGCGCGCGGCCCGCGAGGCCTCTCGGTGCGGCCCGCGGGGCCCTAAGTGAATCAACATTAGGTGCGGCCCACCTCGTAAAACCAGGGCTATCCCTGCGGCCCGCGAAACCTTCCATGTGGCCCACGGAGATAAGTTATTTTCAAGCGACAGGCCGACCGGTTCCAAGTGCCGCCCATCTAATCGATAGGAATGAAAAAATCCGAGCCCTTTGGTTGGTTCTTCTATAATACTGACAGGTCAGCATCAGGGACCCCTCCCGCCCCACACCCCGTCGCTCATGCGGACTCGATTGCACGAGAGAAGAAGAAGAGATCGCACCAGAGAAGAAGATACAAGTTTTTGCCCCGAATAAGAATATGTCAACAAGCGCTCCACTAAGCAGGAAGCACAACATCGGCCGTGAGAACCGCAGGTTCAACCCCAACTGGCTGACAACGCCGCCGTGTTGCTGCCTTGTTGGGCTCTACATACGTGTGTGAGCCGCTCTACATACGTGTGTGAGCAGCTCTACATACGTGTGAGCAGCTCTACATACGTGTGTGAGCAGCTCTACATACGTGTGAGCCGCTCTACATGCGTGTGTGAGCAGCTCTACATGCGTGTGTGAGCCGCTCTACATACGTGTGTGAGCAGCTCTCCAGCTGGATGAAGCTTGTGAAGTCACGCACACGAGCCCAAGTCACGGATGAGCAGGGCGCCCTTCTTCTGTCTGTGAGCAGTGTTGTGCCCGACTTTCAGAAGCTAGCTTCGGCCAAGCAGCACCAGCCTTCTCATTAAATTAATGCATTAAATTAATGTCTGAAGATCAATTGTTTCTCTCAATCATTGTTTTTAGCATAATTTAGCTAAAATGTGTGTGGCCCACGGGGCCCTGGCTGGGAGCCCGTGCGGCCCGCTTGCTGGAAAAGGCAAGGGACCTCTGATATATATGAATAAGGTGCACGCACGCACACGCACACGCACACACACACACACACACACACACACACACACACACACACACACACACACACACACACGACGACAGAATGTCATTATCATCGGTGATACTGAATCAACATTTACATATGATGGTAATTTTATATAGTAACAACATTTCAAATGTATTTGGACAATTCAGCCAGTTTTATAGTCAGGTATAATCTGGGGCACCAGTATACATATGAACTTAAACATTAGAATTGTTGTTAAATCGTATGTTAAAAGAAGACTTGTTAAAAAGGAACAAACCAGGGTGAGGTCCTATTTTGGTCAGACTTTGTCTAAAAGCTTGTGGCCTGCAGTTCTACGATCAGATTCATAGGGCAAATAAGCATTTAGCAGAATGTGGCCATAAACATGTCACTTTGCCTCCACTGCTTGACAATGTTATCTATGTGAATGGAGCTGTGTGGACACGGTTGGCCATCAGCTTTTCTGAGCTCAGTCAGACTGCTGCTTTTCCCCAGCATTTCTGAAAATAGTCATCTGAACAAAACCGCTATAATTCTAGAAAAGTAACCGTCATATTTTTCAGGCCAAAATTCTACACCTTCATTATAACTTCTCTGCTTTATAAACATTTTCTTTACATACAGTGCAAAACTTTGATTATGGTTTTGGGCCACAGTGTCACCATCAACGTTATGGAAAAAATAAACATGAAACAAAAAATGGCTTCTATGAAAGAGGCACTAGAAGTCTTTTACTTAACCTGACCATCATTCATTATTTTTCAGTGACTCGATTTCAGGTGGTTTCTAACTTCTTAAAAAATAACAAAACACGCTATTTATGAACACTTATTCCTATATTAATCTTTTTAAATAAATATATGTGCACTGTATCGATATAACAAGTCCAGGCACATTACTAATTTCCACCCACCTTGAACACCAAGAGGAATGACACAAGATGTGAAAGATAGAGAGGGTTCCCTTTTCCCTGGACTTACAGAATTCTTTGATTACAATTGTCGGGGGGAGTTTTTTCAACCCAACAGTGAAGACTGTTCATTCAGTTTCAGTAGGGTGTGACAGAATTGCATGTGAAGGAGTCTCACTGAAGGTTCCAGCTTCTGGTCCATTTTCAGCTCTCTGGTTCGTTGATATCTTATCCAGAACTGTAAGAAAACCATATATTTAGCATTATTCATATATTATTTAGAAAATGAAATAATTTTGGTGCAAGTCTTAAGACAGTTCACCTCTGAAATTATTTATTTTATTCTAGGAAAAATTGTGTTACGAGTTGACAATTTGTAATCTGAACATTGTGAATCCTTGACCATCTTTGCCGTTGTTCACCTAAACATCATCAAGACAATATGCGTTCATGTATGAATGCTCACTCATGAGGAGGGGATGTCATGATGTAGTGGAATTCACAGTTGTGCTGATTATCCACAACTATACATTGCTGTGTCTCCTGATGACTTTTAAACAGCAAAACAGTACATTTCCCACAGCTCAATCAAAACAAAACAGAGGTTCGTTGGTCTTGAAGCTCAGAGAAATGTTTATCAATATTGCATAATTTTAAACCTTCACAATCTGTAAAAAAATATATCAGTGTAACCGAGCTCAGTTTTATTCCATACATTAAAACCATAACCAACTAAAATTTTACAATCTTAAGAATATCGCCAGAGTCCACCCATTTTTCTCTCAACAATTCATAAACTGCTTCATTGGTTCCCCGTGCACTTCAGGATTGAAGTTAAGCTCTTTTTAATCATTATTAAATGTCTTAAGGTCCCATTTGACCTACTTTTATCCCTGACCCTTCACAGACACTAGCCTTTTAATCATAGCACAAGTTAGTTCTAAAAACATAGGGAGGTGTCTTTCAGTTATTACGGCACCTGAATCTATCTATATAAAAGTTTTATTTTTAGGGCCCGAGCACCGAAGGTAGTGCACCTACTGTATTTCTAATGTTTATCATTCTTCATCATTTTTTTCCCTGGTTGTTATTCTTCTGACAAAACAATCCCTTTTTCGGCCCCCTGAACATATACGAAAAGTTCATTAATTTTCACTACCCCCCCCAAAGGAATGCAAAAACTTGGCGAATTTCTGGGTCCCATGAGGGTTTTCCAAAAATTGCTCTATGGCGGCACCTATTTTTGGTGCCCTGGGACAGAGTTCGTCCTACACGAATGAAACTTGGTGGATTTATGTATCATACCAGGACGGACAAACACGAAGCCCACCATATTCATCAACGCATACCATCTAGACCAGGGGTGGGGAACCCCCGGCCTCCGGGCCGTATACGGCCCGCGAGACCATTTCTACCGGCCCGCAACGCAATAAGATTTTTATATTTTATATGTGCATTTATACAGTGGGACCTCGAATTACGAACGTCTCTACATGCGGAGTTTTCAGGTTACGACACGTAACGGGAAAATATTTCGAAATATTTCGCTACGAAAGTAATGTCAGGACACGAAAGGTAAAAATATGCTACCGCTGCTACTCGCAGCTCACGGAGTTTAGCGAACGTAAACCTGCTTGTAGCCGCTCTGCCATTGGCTGTCGCCTAGCAACGTCCTGTCATCCCATTGGCTAGGAGGGACGTCTCTACTTACGTAATTCTCAGGTTACGAAACAACTTCCGGAACCAATTAATTTCGTTAGTAGAGGTCCCGCTGTAGTATGAATGAATAAAAAAAATCAGGAAAAACGTATCGGCAGGCATTCGTTTTCTGAGATAAAACAGACGGTTGTGTTATGTCCGAGTCAACGTCAGGGTCAGTGAACACAGCATGTGATGTACGTAGTGGGCCGGACTGATTGACACAGATGAAAAAATTGATGCATCGTGGCGACTGTCAAGAAAAGGAAGGTGTATGCAGAATGCCGTGTATTCCAGGAGAAATGGACAAAGAGAAGCAGTTCCAACCATCGCATTAGGTGTAGAAATGCAGCAATTATTGTTATTATTATTGTCTTTATTATTATTATTGTCTTTATCTTTCTTTCTTTTCATTTATTTTCTTGATTATCTTGTTGTATTGCAGTTTTTGTGAGTAGAGGCCTCAAACAGGCCCTTATGGGTCTCTTGCCTCAACTCTGCACCTCTTTTTTATTGTTTTGTATGATCATGTAAACATATTTTACTTGTTTGTCATTTTATTCTATTTTTTGGTGATTTTATATGCATGTGTGCTAAAGTGGTTATAGACTTTTTTTTTCGTCTTTTTTTTGCATCCCTAGGTATGTGTTCATAATACTGTAGTATGGCCCTCAGAGGACTTTATAAAAATTGAAATGGCCCTCGATATGAAAAAGGTTCCCCACCCCTGATCTAGACCCAGGGGCGATGTTAAATTGCGAAGCTTTTTTCATTTCATGCGACGGTTTGGGCATGCTGACGAACCAAATTTTGAGCACATTTTAATCTTTCGCCAAAAATAATAAGTGGTGCAGCTTGGACATACAATATCGAATCAGGGTCAAAGGTCACAGGTGTGATTGGAGTCTGGTGCTGAACAAATGTATTGCAATATTCAGTTATTAATATAGCGCCCCCTGCTGGCTCCGGGAAATATGTTTTATGTTGCGACAGCCTGATGAGAGTGCATTGAGCAGATTCTCCTCAAACTGGGTGAGGACATCAAAAAACACCAGCTTTAAATAAGAAGGCATGGCCTTGGTGGCACCCCAAACATCAAGGTTTGAAAAATTGTCATTACTTGCACATACGTAGTCTGATCCGTGTCTGACTCCCCACGTTTCACCAGAATTCAGCCCCAAACAGATCATTTTAATATTTGCTTTAGGTCTAATGCCATCTAGATACAATTAATGGAAAAACTCAAAAGTAAAAGCAAACAAAAGTGGCCGTCATCAGTCATCATAATCTCGATTTACAGAAAAGCCACCCACAAGCTTACCCTGCAGTGATGCTGAGCTGTTACAGGCTGCAGTTGTGCTGCTGGTGTCCAGTTCATCCAGGTAGAGCCGGTAGTGATGGCCATTGTCATCTTCATATTCCACATTCTCATCATCACTGTCTAGTTCTGGAGCCACATACACCACCTCAAACTCAATCTGCCCTTGCTAAAATAGACAAAATGGGCACATTAGGAAAAACAGTGTTGTGATATAATTTATGCCCAATTACACTTATGACTCACCTGCTGGGACAAAATTGTAACTGCCTCTTTGTGTTTGGCATCACGCAAGTTAACCCCATTGACAGCAAGGATGGCATCACCTACATGCAGGCCTCCACATCTTTCTGCAGGCTGACTCACATGAATCTCTGAAATCAGGATGGGGACACCATGCTCTTTACCACCCTGATGAGCAGAAACAAGAAAAAGTAAAAATCTTTTGGCAATTATTTCAAAAGCATATGTGTGAAAACATAATACATTTAAAGTATATGAGATATCTTACCGTAATGGAGATTCCAAGTCCTTCGTGATCATCTTTGACAAGTATCACCTTCCTGATAGGGCCAACTCCTTGTGTTTTCTTCAACATTTCTGGGACCTAAAATTAAACAAACAACAATGGAATAGCATTTTTAAGTGATGTCATTAACCACAGAGGCAGAAAAAGAGGAAAGAAAAACTATTTTCACAAGACACTGTATAAATACAGCTAATAAATGCAGTTGAACTGAACTGAATATGAACATTATGTTGTGCCTTAATCTGGCTTTCATTTTCATAGTAAGGTGGTGCAAACTGGATTGAAAGAGCTGCAGCAACTACAATTAGTTGGGATGATATGGCAGTAACAATAAAGCATGGTAGCTTGCAAACAAATTCAAACAACAAAGATGAAAGACAAGACAATGAGGAGTCTGACTGATGACTGTAGTGATTATGAAGAACTTCATCTGTGTCAAGTCAATTATCTCTGTCATGTCACCACGGCATAGAGCATGTCAGTCATAAGTGGAAAAAGCTATTGATTATCATCAAGCTAGAGTGAGCCTATGTTAATTGTGCATTGTACTGTAATAAACTTCATTGCCGATTCAAATATAGCCTACAGGAAAAAGCTGTTATCATCACATTCAATTCAATTTCATTTAGATGCAATCTAATAAAAGCACAGCCACACAGTCCAGGCGAATTTTTTCTCTGTGAAACCAGATATAATGGTTTTTATTCATTCCTCCAAAGAATATTTGCACATTTGTAGAAGTGGGACAGGACAGAGTGCAGGCATTGCATTTCTTTTTATAGATTGAATTGCAAAATTGGGCAGATCTCTGCCAGGAATAATTTGCTGGCATATCTGCATAGCAGCCATATTATTTTTTATATCCTCTCGTCTCCTCTCCTCTCTCTCCCCAGCCGGCCATCAGCAGGAGGGTCCCCCTACATGAACCTGGTTCTGCTCAAGGTTTCTTCCTGTTAAAGGGAAGTTTTTCCTTGCCACTGTTGCTTGTCTGGGTTTAGGCCTGGGATTCTGTAAAGCACCTTGAAACAATTTTGATTGTATAAGACGCTACATAAATAAAGATTGATTGATTGATTGATTGATTGAATATTGACAAGCACGTGCATGTTACATTTAATACAGCAATACATGTCGTCAACAGCATGTGTAGGTTTTGTTAGTGGCTACAAATTGGAGCCAAACTATTGATAAATGCGGAGATGCAAGTAAATTTCTGTCTGCAAGTTTCATGCAAATTCATTTTGCTCACATTTCATGAATGAGACCAACTATGTTTTATATAGATAGTGGATATAATGAATTAGGAGCAGCTGCATCCCTAGAAGCCTTTAGTCTTATACTCACATGGTCTGCAGGCGAGGGAAGAGGTTTTTTAGCATCATTACGACCTCTGCACGCACGTATAACCGTCTTATGACGGTGGAGATGAATCTCTGCCTCCAGTTGGTTCCACAATTTGTCATGTGCAGGTCCTTTCATGTCACGGCCCAGTAACTGGATCTGTTGTACCCTGCAAGGCAAATGTGTCTGTTGACTCAATTGCTGACGCATTGAGTAGTAAACATATAGAGTACATAAAACTCTGTGTTAAAATTATTGAGTTCCAACTCATTACCTTCCAGCAAGTTCTTTGTCCAAGTATTTTGCAGCAAGTCTAGCGCCATATACTTCAGCCTGCAGTACTGCAATGTGCCTACGAAGGGCCTCAGTTTCTTTCTTATATAGCCTTACTTCCATCTCCAACTTTGCCTCTGATAAATGTTTGTTCTTCTTGGTCGCAAGTTCTTGTTCCTAGAAAGAAACGCAACATGCAGAATTGTGTTAAGGAAGTGAAAAAGAACTTAAGCCAAATATGCCAGGAATGTGCAGCCTGTTTGTGTGATACCGTTCTTGGCTCTATAGTGAATTAAGAGAAGAATTTCTCTGAAGACAAAGCAAAGTATTAATAAAAGAATAGATCATGTTATTTCCACCTGGAACTGTTTTTTCATTAATTTCTTAACTTTCTTTTTTAAAATTTTAACAGAAAAAAAAAAATATATATATATATACATATATATATATATATACACACACACACACACACTACAAATTCTGCCCAGACAAACCAACATCTCAAAAGAGAAATCTGCACCAGTTGCAAGTTTTGTCCCTTGCAGAAAAGTCACATTTGGATACTACTTTTTTTTCCCTGACCAATTACGAGTACTCACCGACACTAAGTGACCGATACTGACACCACTATAATTATGCAATGGTCTGGTTGTCTATTTTAACTTCATTGCCAAACCGGAAAAGTTTTCCTAACAGTAGCAGCCATGACTGTGTCAGTACGTGATGTTGATGCGACAACCTTAAAGATTTGCCATGGTGTCACACCACAGGGGTTTTTTTTGCCCTTACTATCAGTGGATGGTATTTGCAGCCTTTACGAGTACCAAAACATTGATAAAAGCTTGGTATAGGTACTCACCCATCCCTAATGTCCTGTCTTAAATTGGAAGTACTGTGTTTTTATTATGGGTGCAATGATATTTATGATTAGTTTTATATATATATATATATTTTTTTTTTTTTTTTTCCAACAAAAAATAGGAGGAATTCCCATGCCTTTTTTAAGTATATTTTATTAAATTTACCAACATTTGTTTAATCTCAAAAGTTTTTTTTTTTTTTTTAATTAAATGTATCTGGTGCAATGCTTATATATCAATGAAATGATAACATCAGTTTTATATATCAGAGAAATCTTCAACTGTTGAAAGTCAAATAACCACACTAAAATCAAACATTATCACACTATTAAAAAAGATCAATGAAATAATTGTCAGAAGCAGTATGATACACAAACTTACCATCCCTTCCAGTGTTGGTGCTGGCTTTAAAGAAAGAGGACAGAAAGAAGAAAGGAAGAACACAAAGAAGTAAATTATTGGCAACCCAACCACAATTCTGAACTATTTTTTCCAGAATTTACTGATTTCATAAATTAAACAGATAATCTCAAACTCACAAAACAAGAAGCAAGACCAGATGGACTTTGCTTGAGTCTTTATTTAAAAAAAAAAAAAACTAAATTAAAAAGAAGCCTTCGAGAATGAACACAAATCAAATATGGTAGCATTCTCAGGTTTTGTAAAATTCCAAAATAGAATGCAGTGTGTAGATTTTATACACTATATGAAATTTAAGTTAATTTGGTTTGACATACAGTTTACCCTCGCTATAATGCGGTTCACTTTTCGCGGCTTCGCAGATTTTTTTCCCAGTGCATTCTGCTCTGAATCCAGATTGGAGAACTGCAGGGGAAAAGGCACCTGCGGTCGCAACCAAAAGGCGGAGGAAGAAGTTTGAACTTTGAAAGTGTAGTGAAGTGTAATTGTGAGAAAATGTTAAATCCTGTGAGAAAAGTGTATGGTTAGGGGTTTTACGGCCTTAAAACCTGTAAAATAATTGTAAAAAATAAAGCTGTTTACTTCGCGGATTTCGTCTATCGCGGGTAATTTCCAGAACGTAACCCCCGCGATAAACGAGGGTACACTGTACACCTAACTGTGTGTTGCACACTCATGAAACACACACCAAAACAGGTTCTTCAATTTGGAGCTAAAGCTTCTGGACCTCATGGCAACAACAATTTCTTAGGAATCTCAGTAAAACTAAACACACTACATAAAACTGGCATTTTCTTTTATAAATAACTATTATTTATAATTAATTATTACAATGTACAATTTGTCCTAACCTGGGCTCCTAATTTTTTGTAGATGCACAAAATTTCAGTGCATCCAAATTCTTTGAGTCGCGTGACCTTGAAAGTGACCTTTCATATGAATGTGTCATTTTCATAAATTATTTTTAAACAAGAATAAGGAAGATAGATAGATAGAAGAAGGAAGGCACAATTTTATACATAAAACATTTAAAGTACTTCAGAAAGTTGAAATTGAACATTTCAAATTCAAACATGTCATGAAACATTTTTAGGAGGGATGACATACATTCACCGTTCGAAGTGTATTTGGGGACAATTGAAGGACAGTGGTCAAAACAGTCTGGTCCCCTGCTATCAACTAATTGGCTTCTTCATTATGAAGTCAATCTAGAGGTCCTGCCTCTCCAATAACATGCTCAAACACCTCCTGCAGATTTCAGTCCATGACCCACCTGTGAAGCACTATGACTCTGTGAAAGCTGTGACAAAATGGTGGAGTAGTGGCTCCAGGCCTCAGTACAATAAATAAGCCCCGAGTCTTGTCTCGTCACAGCTGAGGAAACAGCATCATACTTGCATACTGGCTGAACAGCTTGCGTATCCATGACTGTTCTGCAAGTTTTCAAACCAATCACATATATAATTACATAACTGACATTTACCACCAATTGTTAAAATGTCCCACCAGTGGCTACACCACTTTCTTCTTCTTCTTGTCTGAAAAAGGTGGCTCTCTTTGCCCTTTATCTTACCACCATCTATAGTGGTGCCACTGTTAGATCTTGTGCAGTCACTTCTCAATTTTGCATTTGCAAAGCACTGGATAAAACATTGGCTGAGCAGGATCATTTGCCAGGGGTCGCCAGTAGCAGTAGTAGCAGATCCCGATATAGATACAGTGGCTTACACCCACTCTGAAAGTCAGGTTCACTGGGTAATTGGCTCCAGAGCTTCATCTCAACCTCCAGGCCCACTAATCATTCACATATACAGCAAAGCATAAAAATATAACTAAGATGTTGTTCACAGTCTGTAATTGGATGAATGCTGTACATGTCTGTTCTCCTTTCATCAGTATTCTGTAACTTCAGCATGACTTAATTAGGGTTATTTTCGCTTGTTCTACTTACCAGTCTGTCTTTGATGGTGTCAGAATCCTCAGCTTGACCTTGTTTTGCATAAAGTTGCAGCTGGAGAGAATGAAGCTGTAGGAGCTGGTCATGGACCTCCCGCTCCAACACCTCTCGTTCAGCCTTAACCTCAGTCAACTCAGAACGTTGGTCCACCAGCTGGGCCTGTTGGGAAGAAGCATGTATGTGTATACATACGTATGTATAGACATACATACATACGTATGTATAGACACACATACATATGTATAGACATACATACATATGTACATACGCGTGCGTGTGATCGAGAGAGTCAGTCGTACCTCCAGTTTGTGATTGAGCTGAAACACTGTTTGGGCTTTGTGACAGAGCTGAGCAAAGCAGGAGCTGAGCGTGGTCATCTTCTGGCGACCTTCGTAAGTGATGTCGACTTGATCTGGGTCTATTTCTCCAAGCAGTAGATCCACGTCGACAAAGGCCTTGTCAAACTCTTTTTCCAGTACTTCTAACCAGCGAAACATCGACATCCCGGAGCCCGAGCTTTGGCCTACCGGAGAGCGGTCAGTCGAGGAGGACATGACGAACGCTGATAATCGCTTATTGGATCACTTAAGCGCAGAGCGACGCTGAGAATAACGAGTGAGTGAGATAACGATGAGATGATATGAGTACTGTACTGCTAGAGGGAGAAAAGCCTCGCAATAGCCGAGTAGGAACGTAATCGCTCTCAACTTCCTTCTTCTTCTTCTTCTTCTTCTTTCCGTTTAATGGCGCGTGGCTTACGAGGTTTCGGTGCGTTACCGCCACCGACTGGTTCGGAGTGTGTCCGTGTTGACGCTAAACTGACCGAAAAGCAACTCAGATTTTGCATTAATGGCAGTGAACCTTCAAAATGCCTCCTGCTGGATTCATACCAAAAATTCCCGTGGTTGCTCTGGTCAGAATAATGTTTATCTTACAAATAAGAGTGAAACTAGATCAACAACCCTGCAAACTCAATATGTGACTCAAGCCCTTTTAGAAACAGACTTCAGATTCCTAGATTGTGTCATTTGTTAAAATTGATGTTATAGGCTGTGTGTCTTTTTCAGGTTTGGTGCGATCTGAGCAACGTTGATTGACACGTCTTAAAAGCACAGTTTTTTCTTGGTGTGCTCATCAACTCAGCACAGTGACCTGCATCAGGTGACTGATTTGGCAAATAAGTGGCCAAATGGCGGCACTCCCTGAGAGGAGCAAACTCAGCTGGAGGAGGCTCTCTAATTAGATTGGTTACCTGTGGCAACTACATTTATTTTAGATTTCTTCTTTGGTTTTGAGTGTGTGTGTGTGTGTGTGTGTGTGTGTGTGTGTGTGTGTGTGTGTGTGTGTGTGTGTGGCCCATCTCTGTGCCTGTGTATTTATGGGTGGGTGGGGGATCAGCCAGCCAATATCCTGGTTGCCTGTTCAAAACTCTGTTGGCTGGTCTCTGCCCTCATGCAACGATGCTGTTCACTAAACATTCTACTTACTCACCTAACTGTGAAAGATGCATTATTAAAGACACAAAGAGTTTATTGCCTTTATCCAAACCTGTGAGTCTGCCTTTCACAACAGGAAAAAGATTAACAGTTTATTAGACAATTAAATGTAGATGTCATCATGTTTATGGTTATATTCGTATACAAATCACATAAACCATTTGTTTTTTAATGAAATGCGTTTTGTTTTGATTTTCTCTCTTGGAACTCGTGGAATACCATCTGCTTTAGTTCTAGCTTTCAAGAAAAGATCCTTTAGAGGCCACTAATTCAGTCTTCTTTGTACTTTTTCTGTTAAAGCAGTGAAATATGAAGTGCTTTTTGATTTTTGTTGATGAATATTCCTAAATAAGGTACTTCTTTGATCAATCTAATATTGCTAGCTATATGTCCGTTGTTCAGCAATTGCCTTCAATTGTATCCCAAACTGCTTTAAGAAATAAACAGAGCGTTGTCAATAGAATAAAACATCTCTCCAGGTGGGGGCGGTATTTGGTTGCCTACGAAGAAGAAAAAGAAGAAGAATTTTTTTTTTGTTTTTTTTATTATTTTTGCCGCCCAACCTCAGTTGGATTTACGTCAGGCTGAACTACTCGATTCTTCAGAAGATTAAGGTTTGTCATAGTTATAGATGCCCACGTATTTCATAACTACTTACTAGAGGCAAGTTATTACCGCAACCACTCAATAGTCAGACAGTCAACTGTCATTTTAACTAAATATATTTGAGGAAAACGCATGCTTTATAATATTTGAATGAGTAGCCAAGTCATTTTTTAGAAACTGCGTATTGAAATAAATATCAATGTCGAAGCTTTAGAATATGCTTTAATTGATTTATTATATGTCAGATTTTCTTTTTTTGACTTTAATCAGGTTTCAGTCCATAGCTACTATGAAATGTGTACCTCATTAAATGTGTGCCTTGTGTATTTGCAAACATTGGAAGAGGGGTGTCAGTAAATGTCCGGAATCAGAGAATGAACCAGTAAACCGTAAAACAAATAAAAACGCTCTTTTCAAGTGAATTTTAATTAGTTTCTAAACCTGTGCACCTGTGTGTGCGTGAGGGTTAGGTGTCTGGTACTGAAGTTTACGTGAGATTCAAGTACCAGACACCTAACCGTCACCCTCATTCAAGTCTTGAATCCACACAGTGAAGCCAATCCTGAATATGCATGGCCATAAATAGATGTGTAAATTCAGACAATCACACACATCACATTGCATTATTTTATTTTACTTCAGGAGCAGAAACTGAAGCTTCCTCATGCTGATACGCCCAGAGCAGGAGGCCCTGATTGGGCAAGTGTTTGAAAGCTATCTGACACAGCACCATCAGGAGGACATTCTCCAACTCATTGCAGTTACTAATGAAGAAAGCCATTGTCCTATTTTTGTTAATGCCATGACTTTGTTTGAAACTAATATGGAGGTAATAATGATTGAATGAATGGTTTGAAGCATTTTACATATAATCGGAAGCCAGGACATTGAATAATGTTATCCATGTTTATATTAAAACCAGGGTTTTTCTCCTTGTTGCAGGTTGCTGACTATTTCAACGCCTATCCACATGATGTTCTGACCATATTTGATAAGGTTTTACACAAAACAGCCCTAAAATTCTCTGAGAAGACTTTTCCCAAACCGTCCAATCATAACATAATGAGGCGCTGTCCTCACACTCGCATTACAGGTGAGATCATCATTCCAGAGCTCTTCTCTGCAGCCACCAACTTATAAAACTCAACCATAGTGGTTGTGATGAGTCATCTTTGACATCTTACTAACCAATTGGAGCAGGCTAGACCCTCCAGAATGCTAGCAAGTAACAAACCAGAGCATTTCTGTTAAATGTGGTCATGCATTTTTTCTCAAAAGCCCTTCAGCTTGAAAAAAAGTATTGGAATTCAATCATTGAAGACATAAACCTTAGATGTAGGTTAGATGCATAAGCTATAAACTAATGTAGACTTTGATATGTCACTCCTTTTGCACCCATTTAATGGTCTGTAGCTGCTCAAAAATAAATATGAAAAAAAGTAAACCTACTAGAAATATAGTTATAATATGACCACTGCTTCTGAACAATTTTGGCATTCAAATTCAGTTCTGAGAATCATCAACAAGTTTTATTTGTATGGCACATTTCTGTTCCTCACCACTCTGAAATATGTTAGATTACATGAGTGTGCCAGAACTAAATCTTGTTGTGTAGCACTGCCACAGACATATATACACAACATACAATGATACTGGGGCAAGCGTCAGCTGCCAGGTAATCATGAAAATCATGATCTTCCCATTCCAAGGTGAAATCATTTCAGTGAAAGGTCTAATGTTGAATCCCAGTTTACTGTCACCAGTTCATCAACCTGAAGGCCCTGCTTCTATTTACTAATTAATTCCCTCAGGTTTGCCAGTGTGTCCAGAACTGACCAGAGAGGTGATTCCCAGGTCCAGGGATGTGGGACGATTTTTATCAGTCACGGGTACAGTCATACGCACCAGTGCTACAAAGGTAACCAGACAACATATAACATTGTCATCGATTTTCAGGTATTCAAATGATTGTGTTAATTTCGATATGTGCTGTCTTTTGTTTTATAGGTACTGGAATATGAACGCGAATATATTTGCACAAGGTGTCACTATGTCGTAACCATGCAGGCAGATTTTGAGCAGTTTTATAGCTTCACCCAGCAGATGATCTGTCCAAATCCTATTGGCTGTAACTCCAACAAATTCAGCAGTCTGAACAGAGACTCTGAGCCTGCTGTCTGCAAGGACTACCAGGAAATTAAGATCCAGGAGCAAGTAGGTCAAAGCTGTGCATCACAGTTGAGACAGGACAGACCACATCTAGACAGCCCTGTCAATCTAAACAGAAAATGTTTGTTTATACATTGAAATATATATATTTCTGTGTGTGTGTATAGATGTGTATACACACACACACATATATATATGTATATATATACACACGTGTATATACATGTATATGTGTATATGTATGTGTGTGTGTATATTTATAATTATAATAATTATTTATTTATTGTATTAATTTTTTTGTATAAAAATAATGCTTCCGATCATTTTGCACAATGACCACAGGTGCAGAGGCTCTCAGTGGGTAATGTTCCTCGTTCAATGGTAGTAGTGTTGGAGGACGACCTGGTTGACAGTTGCAAATCTGGTGAGAACTGTAAAAGATACATTTACCAGGGACTCCGAGTTCCAGTTAAAGGTTAAGTTCTGTATAGATAACAATGTCTTCTGTTCATACAGATTTGTTTATGAGCGCTGTGGAGTTAAATTATCTTTTTATGTCAGTTTAACTGTCTAATAGTTAAGTATTTTTACTACCCACTTGGATGGGGGTATAGATACAAAATCACCACTTTTTGAACAAATGTACCGTAATTTGTTTTCACCAAACTGAGATATACACCTGCATAAAGATACATACATACAAACTCTTTTTGTTTCAATGCAATGTAATATTCATGGTATGACCACTTGGAATATTCCCAGGAGATGATGTGACCGTCTTTGGCGTGATCTGCCAGCGCTGGAAGCCATTTTATAATGGAACTCCCTGTTATGTAGAGCTGGTCCTCAAGGCCAACAACATAGAAGTGACCAACAGAAATGACCAACAAACATCTTGTCTAGCAATAAAGGACCTCCAAAAAGAATATGACGACTTTTGGAAAAGCTACAAACATTTTCCTATAGCTGGTAGGTATGATTGTATATGTATGTGCATATGTACATGTATACATCAGTGTTTCCTCTACTATTGCAATGGAACACAATGCTTCCCCTGAAAGTTAAGTTAATTTTATGTATATGATGAAATCACAAGAGAAGCCATTCCATGTCATGTCCATTTTTTGCTATACAACTGTGTTGATCTAATTTAAGCAAAGACATTTAATTTAATTTTTCTTCGTCACACATCTACTCTTCTCCATTCTTTTTTAGAATGGGTGCACCTGCATACAAATAAACAAACATGTGAATACACATGCTCATTTCTACAGAAACCACACACTTTTTGCATGGAGATTAAAAAAAATTGTTTACTCAGAGGAAATTGCTGATGAACAAATTTATGGGGTGCAGTTGGACCAAGCAACATACTCTTTGTATCACAAACATTGATAAATATAATTAAATCTGAGGCACACACACACAGTTCTTTGTAACTAATTTACTAATTGTGCCCCAAAAGGAAATAACAAGATTTAAATGTCTTCATAGTCACACATGGTGCTTATGTTATGTTACAGAAAGGAAGCGAAGAAGCAGCTTGTTTACTGGAGAGGGAGGGCAGGTTGCTCATTATTAAGTGAAATAAGTGAAATGTCTTATTTTCTCTTCTGTGCTTTAACCAAGCAAAATATGTTTTGTCTGATTACCCAATTAACCATAGGAATTTTCATGGGAATTCCTGACTAATAAAATATTGGATTGCCGCAGCTCTATGGGTGTTTGTAATCCTGCGGACATGTATTTAACCTCAACGATAGAGTGATGCAATATTTCAAATATGAGCCTTGATAGTGCTTGAATAGGCCCTGAATTCAACAAAATGTGTGGTAACTGTATGAGCCAGAGTAACTCTGCCGATGCTGGTTCAAGCACAGAACAAATCGGTCGCCTTGTTGCACCCCCTCCAACTGACAAGCAAGGATTTGCTACTTTAAGCTATCAGTAGTTTAAGATATTACTTTTCTAGCTTCCTAGATACATACACCCCCACCATTGTTACAAACCCAGGGGAATCACTCCATGTGTATGTGTGCCATACATACTGTATATATGTTTGATTTCTGCCATAACCACAAAAATGTCTATGGTTGTGTTCTGTAGGTAGGAACTGCATCCTGTTGAGCCTCTGCCCACAGATATTTGGCATGTACATAATTAAATTGGCAGTAGCTATGGTGTTGGCTGGTGGGGTACAGAGGATAGATTCTTCTGGGACGAAGGTCAGGGGTATGTCATTCCTTTTATTTTTTATGTGTTGGGATTATTTGTCCAGAGCTCATGCTAAATGTAAGGAACGTGATTCATATTCTTTTATATTTTCCTTCTCTCATCCAAGAACAATACCTCCTAAAAAGGATAACGCACATGAAAAGAAAGGACACATAAGTCATGTTAAAACTGAGGGGCTGCAGGTTGATCTACAGCAGTGATACCTGCACAGAGAAAACACAAGTCTTAAGAAGTAATAAATAATAGAGATAACAACATTAAGCACATTGTAACTTAGAAAAAGGATGGAAAAAAAGGGATATTTCACAGTGAACCAAAGAAGCAAAAAGTTGACTGGTCAGTAGATCTTATTAGCGTACTCTGGCAGCTAAGGCCTATAGGCATGATGTCCCCACTTCTGCTCCATGGTCTTGTGCACCATCTTCATTGCCCAAGAACGGTAGTGAGAGATTGGGCTATTGTTAAACAAGCTGGGTTATGGGACTCAACCTTTTGTGTCATTAGCTGCAATATGAACGAACCAAAGCTTGACAACAGACTTTCTTTTGAATATGATTCCTTCTGCTTGGTTTAGGGGAGTATCTGCTGATGCGCCATATTCATTTGTAAATACGTAACAGGGTTATTCACGTGCAACCATGATGGGGAGGGGTATCTCAGAATGCATTATGCTGTGACATCCGCTTGCAAGTCCTATTCGAACGTAGATGATGTGCAAATAAACAGCAATCTGGAGTAATGTTTGTGATCAGGAAATTAATGGTCACTCTGACTGAAATCCTGAGACTGAGATCCTGAGTGCTGAACATCACAACATTCAGTGATGTTGCTCAGGCTGTCAGTAGTCACATTTCATATGTCCCTAATTCCAATATTGGCATACTGGCCGAACAACTTAAATGGTGACCTCCATAAAAGTTGAAATCCCTGAAGCCTCCAACTGTTTATGGATGACTGGTTAAAAGCTTTCAAAACAAAAGGTTCATCTTTGACATGATTTTGGTTGTATTTTGGAGGTTACAAATGCAGTTTTTTCCTTTTGAAACCTCAGTGGTACCATAGCAGCTTTAATATTACCTGCATGAGCTTTAACTGGGCTATGATCTGGGGTAGAACTCTTCTAACTCTTTCAGAGGTCTAATAGTCTGTCTTTTGAAGGAGAATGCCATATGTTGCTGATTGGTGATCCTGGTACAGGAAAATCTCAGTTCCTGAAGTATGCAGCTAAGATTGTACCACGTTCTATTCTCACAACTGGCATTGGGTCAACAAGTGCAGGTAGGCTCTCGGGTTACTGGACTTCAACCCCGGTGATTTTTAATGCATTCAAGATGTTGGTGCTGTTGTAAATGTAATATGGAAATCTCTACCAAGCTGTTTGCTGTATTACATGACCATGTTGATAAATCTGGTCTGTTTTGAAGGACTAACTGTAGCAGCAGTTAAAGATGGAAATGACTGGCACCTGGAAGCAGGAGCCCTGGTCCTGGCTGATGGTGGCTTGTGTTGTATTGATGAATTCAACAGCATCAAAGAACATGAGCGCATCAGCATCCATGAAGCAATGGAGCAACAGTCAATTAGTGTAGCTAAAGCTGGGTATGAATGTTTGCACATGTTTCTTGCTAAGACAAAGACAACATTAATTTATTTTGGCAGCGTTCATTGTGTTTACAAAGTTTTGGTTGAAATATTTCTGTAACATTGAAATGTTAAGCATTAGTACGTAGACCTTTTACTGTGTGTTATTTTCTTTGCAGCATTGTGTGTAAGTTGAACACTCGAACCAGCATCCTTGCAGCCACCAACCCTAAAGGACGGTTAAATCCTAATGAGCCACTCTCAGTCGGCGTTGCACTGGCCAGCCCTTTGCTCAGTCGGTTTGACCTTGTTCTGGTTCTCATGGACAATAAAAACCCAGAATGGGATCGCATCATCTCATCTTTCATTCTAGAAGATAGAGGTAGAGCATAAATTTAAATACATTATGAAGGACAAAATCCTTTCTACAACAAGTTTGAAGTTAGTTATTTGGAGTTTATTAGTATTTCTACCTGCATAACATGCCAGCTTGTCCTCAATTGGGGGCTATCAAGTGTGAGTCCAGGCCAAGCAACCCCAGAAAGCACACTTCTTTTATTAAATAAATTAAATCACAGTTGAAGGCATCCATTATCAGGTCTGATTAAGTTCTGCAATAATCCCTCCAGTATATTAATGGAATGCTTTTATTTTTGTTATTGACGATGATAAACATGTGTAGTACTTGGTGTTGAATTGGGTCTTATGTTGGTGTCTTGTGCTTTTAGAGCTGTCTTCTGACTCTGCTGACCTATGGACCATGGATAAGATGAAGGCATATTTCAATGTGATTAAGCAGCTGCAGCCTCTGATGTCAGAAGATGCAAACAGCATCTTGACTCGATACTACCAGCTGCAGAGACAGAATGAAGGCCGTAATGCAGCCCGCACAACGATCCGCATGCTGGAGAGTCTTAGCAGACTTGCTGAAGGTGAGAATGGGATCCAGACAGTTGATTATAGAGCTACTGCTTGGATTTTGAATGATTGATATATATATATGACATTCAGGTCATTGACCTGACAGAGAATCATTGAACAACATATCTGAGCATGTTGAAGCTATGTGCTCATTGGTTCCACTGCCAAGTTATGTCAAGCAAATGGCTCAAATCTAACTACTGACCGCCTTGAAAGCACCACTGAGGCTATTATGGACAAGTTTGTGACAGACTTACCATCTTTTTCAAATGTCCTGTGTGTGGCTGGGTGTGTCTGTGCATGTGTGTTTATGTGTGTGTCTTACAGCACATTCGAGGCTCATGTACAGGGAGATTGTGACCATAGAGGATGCTGTCATGGCCGTCTCTGTCATGGAGTGTTCAATGCAGGTCACAAAACTATTTGTATATGTTTGTAACTTCAGTTTACATGTTTTCACGTGACATGCTGCTCTTTTAGGGTGGCACTCTACTTGGAAATACAAATGCATTATTCATGCCATTCCCCGCTGACCCCTTTGAGCAGTATAAAACTCAGTGTCAGACACTTCTTGAAGAATTAAAACTACCAGCAATCCTTCAAAAGGAACTAGGAAGACTGGAGAGGTAAGTGCTTTGAACTGTTCAATCCCAATTTGGCTACTAGCTTGTGAATTGTAAGTTGGTTTTAAAGATTTAAA
Organism: Lagocephalus sceleratus; assembly: GCA_911728415.1. Classification (NCBI taxonomy): domain Eukaryota; kingdom Metazoa; phylum Chordata; class Actinopteri; order Tetraodontiformes; family Tetraodontidae; genus Lagocephalus; species Lagocephalus sceleratus. Next base: position 944,106 of record CAJVRN010000029.1, on the reverse strand, counting down.
GATATTTATTTTTTTATTTCTAATTGGTATTTCCATGTTTGGCTGCATCTTTACATTAATGCATATCATTTTGGCACCAGATGTAAAAATAAAAAATGAAGAAACATATCGCTCCCATGCTTCAATGGTTATAAAAGTGAAATAGCCCCCCCGGTAGTTTGCACCATGTTTCACAGGATATTGTTGTGCTAACATGATCATGAACACACCCTTTGTCTTTGTCTATAGGCTAAGGACCAATGCTTCAGATATTTCCCCACCATCAGACAAGTGTCAGCCCAGAGGACCAACTATGACTACCAGACCATACCATCATGACATTAGCAGTCAAGACCAGGAGGACTCCTTGGACTCTTTTCATTCTTACACTCCTTCACTTTTAGCAGATCATATGAACTTACCTCTAGATTCACCAACTCATAACCCAGTCGAGAAAAATACAGATTTTCTTTGCCTTGCAGCAAACAACCCGTTCAAGGGTCAAAATATGAAGAACATTTCAAGTTACAGTGATTCAACTTCCATACGTTCAACTGACATTTTGATACATCCATGTGCAGCATTTTTGTCTCCTTCAGAAGATCAAACAATTGGTAAAGAAGGCAAGATGAGAGGAGATCTCTCAAGGACACAAGAACACATAGAACAAGAGAAGAAACACACTGGTTCAGAATCAGTCAGCTGTGTGATTCCGACAATCCCCAAAAATGTTGGGGATAGAAACTTCAAGGAGCAGAAACAGCAACAGCAGTGTGACACTGAGCAAAGACAAAGAGGGAATGACGCAGTGAGCCGTGGTCAGAAAGCTCCTACTGATCCCTCGCTCTTAGGCAAAGAAAGAACATCTGAAAACATCTGCACAGTCACAGCACCCAGACAGAAAATGGGAGAAGACCTGTTTTCAAAACTGTCAGCTTTTAAATTCAAAGCAAGGAAGGTTTCCATCTATAACCGCAAGTCAGGCACCCAGCAGAACACTCAAAGCAGAGCAAGCAGCGGGACACCAGGCATGTTGGACATGGGCAGCAAATACCAAAGAGTTTCTTCTAGTGGAAGCAAGAGAAAACATTCAAGCAATGACAGTGATGTGGGCCACTCCTGAATGTGCTCAAATGGTGACTGATATTTTCAGAGCAACCCACCATGACCTCCACCACAGGTCCACCCATAATTCTCATATATTCCCCTATGGTGAAATGCAGAACAATGCTAAATGAGATGCGCGCAGCGATGGAGGACTGTTGTAAAGACTTGCCGTCTTCCTCATGGGAATTCATCATTATTCAATCATGTTTCAGAGAAAATCCAAAGTTTGCACTGCTAGAATGTCACACTATAGATAATTTATATTTTCTGAAAAAAAAATCTATATTTAAGTTCAAGCACTACTTTATACATGTTAAACTTTTTCTTTCATTTAATATGTTATTACCAGACAATTTATGAGCATTTGACATTTGTAATGAAAAATCAAATGCAGGAAGTTGTTTGGCAGCTTAACATATGTAATGCTAATGTTTTTAATGTCATCTGAGAAGGACAAATACAAGGAAGCATTAAAACAATGCTCACTTCTTGTCAACCTGTAATTATGTTGATGTAATTATGATGATGATGAGGTGGTGTGACCATTTAGGATCAGGTGTTAGTTCTGAGAGGCCATCAGTTGCCATGTTTACGGGTCTTTGGGGACCTGCTACTACTGTCCCTGGGGGACAACTGAGCACCTGGAATGGAATAAAGCCTCTTCTTCAAAATGCATCCTGAGATTTTGAATTCACAGGTGGACATCTGCTAGACTGGGAGACCGTCGGGATGTGTATGGGCTGCTTCAGGACTCTTTGAACCAGCAGGTCACTGCATATCAGCCAGCATGCCTTGGCCCCATGCTGAAGGTCATTGGACAAAACAGCTAGAAAATCAACTTGTCACAGCACAACACGGTCAGGCTCAGCACAGAGAGAAGGGTCAGTCGTTCAGACGTGCACTCACTGAGTTGGAGTGGTTCATTTTATTTTAAGAGTCAAACATTTTGTCGTTCGGTTTGTTTCACAAACCAAGAGGGAACAGAGTGTTCACATAAAGATGTAAAGTAAAAGAAGCAAGCTGATATCGCTAGCAGCAGCAGAAAACACCAAGCCAACCAGTTAACACACAGGATTAATCAAGGTTTCCAGTAGGTAAAAGGAATTGTGAGTTTTATATGATTTCTTTACAGAGTGAGATTGCCACAGTGAGGTGAATATCCATAGTGATTATAAAATTATATAAAATTCAATGTTTGATATTTCTTGAAGTAGTGGGGAACAACCAAATCTGTTCTGATCTCCGGGCCTACTGGCGACATAAAGGCCTGGATAACCAGAAATTCCCTATAGCTGAACTTTGAACTGAAGTTATCATGCTAGGCTCAAAACACCTTAGGGACATTTCCTCTACTGATATAATATTGCTAAGAGTTCAGCCAAGAAACCTCATCACCTCAGTGGATTTTAAAGTCCTCATCACAAGGCGAATAATCTTCACTCTCTTATTTATAGGTGACATATGCTTCTTTTTTTTCTTGATGTTTAAATTAAATGTTAATGATGTTTTTGGTTTACAAAAAAAACTGAAAGATTGAGGACAGTCTCTAAACACACCAGTTTCACAGCCCTGCTCAGTACAGCTTATGTCTGCCTTTTCCTCTAAACCCTACTGTTCCACTCTCAGATGTTTTTTGCCCCACTCATCTTGTATGCCAGAGGGGAAGATGTGAGGACGGCTTTGCATAAACAGATCCTTGCACAGGTAGCTGTGGTTGTATTAGAAGGAAGATACACAGTGGTTGTTGCCAGTCTGGGAGACCGTGTGTCATGCTTTAAAGCTCATCATATTACAGAAATGGCTCTTGTCAAAGTTACTAATGATCTCCTCATGACTTTCTGTTGCTAACCAAGGAAATATTTAAGTCTTGCTTTAAATCCTGACACTTGCTTGCTTCCCTTATTCAGACTGGGCCCTGATCAATGAACGCTATGTGTTCTGTCCTTGAATAAAATAATTCAATTCAATTTTATTTATACAGCACCAATAACAATACAAATTGCCTCATACCGCTTTAAAAACTATCGTTGTACCCTTATAATGGTAGCACACTCTGAGGTCAGTCACCTTATAGCTTTGGTGGCTTTTGTTTGACTGAAGAATCCAATAACTTTAAACTGGGCGTCCAGGACTCTACTGGTCTCCCATTTCCACTGCCACTTCAGATGCCGTCTTTGCCATTTCCTCCTGAAGGTTTTGCTGCAGCATTTTCATTAGGGGTGTGCCACTGGCATCATAAAAGGAAATGTAATTTTATTTATATAGCGCCAATAACAATACAAATTGTCTCTTCTAATCACACTTTAAAAGACCCGACCTGAAATCTCAGCCAAAAAAAATCAGCAGCCAGTGGGGGAACGGTGGCAAGGAAAAATTCCCATTTAACAGGAAGAAACCTTGAACAGAACCTCGATCATGTGGAGAGACCCATCTACTGAAGGCCAGCTGGGTAGAAAGAGAGAGGAGAGAGAAGAAGAACAGGAGGCTGATAGACAGACATCTGACAGACATATATATATATAGATAATGAACGTAAAGACTATATAGGATATAACTGATGATTTGATGTAACAGAGAATATGGTTGGAAGATTGTTCATCCAGACAGAGTTCATGAAGACTGGACAGGATGGTGAGACCAGGACACATGTAGTTTATGGAGCACATGTCACATATGCAGCACTCCAGATGAGAGACGGTCAGAAGAAGATTGATATGAAGGGGAGGGGGCACCGTGGTTAGTAACAGGAAATACATTTATACAAGGGATTAAAGGATGGCAGCTTGGTGAAAGAAAAGAGAAATTTGAAGACATGTCTTCAGTGAATTGTCCCCAGCAGCCTAGTCCTATGGCAGCATAACTAAGGGCTGGTTAGTCCAGCCCTAACTATCAGCTTTGTTGAAAAAGAAAGTCTTAAGTCCGCCCTTAAAAGCACAGAGGGTGTCTGCCTCTCAAACCCAGACTCGGAGCTTGTTCCAGAGAAGAGGAGCCTGGTAGCTAAAAGCTTTACCTCCCATTTTATTTCTAGGAACTACAAGTAGTCCTGCACTTGTGTGTAGTGATGTAGTGATCTGTTGGGATAATATGGCACTATGACGTCTGTAAGAGATGATGGAGCGAGGCCTTTCAGGGCTTTGTATGAGAGGAATTTTAAATTCAATTCTAGATTTTATGGGGAGCCACTAAGAGAAGGTAGAACTGGAGTAATATGATCTCTCTTACTAATTCCTGTCAGAGCTCTTGACATGGTGTTTTTAAGTAATTTAGGGCTTTTTAAAGAGCTATTTGACCAACCAGACAATAATGAGTTGCAACAATTCAGCCTGGAAGACAATTGCATAAACTAGTTTTTCAGCATCACTCCGAGTCACGATGCTTTTACAATATTACCCAGGTGAAAGAAGGCAGTCCTGTCACTTGCTTTATATGGGGATGAAAGGACATATTCTTGTCAAAATTAAACAACTTTTCTAATATGTTCAGGGGGTCAAAAAAGGGACCGTTTTGTCAGAAGAATATCATCCATCTTCTACCGCTTGTTCCTCCACTGAGGGTCGCGGGGGGACTGGAGCCTATCCCAGAGCAACGGGCGGAGGCAGGGTACACCCTGGACTGGTCGCCAGCCAATCACAGGGCCAACACAGAGACAAACAACCATTCTCTCTCACATTCACACCTACGGGCAATTTAGAGTATTCAATCAGCCTAACCCCAATCGTGCATGTCTTTGGACTGTGGGAGGAAACCGGAGTACCCGGAGAGAACCCACACAGGCACAGGGAGAACATGCGAACTCCACACAGAAAGTCCCCAGCCTCCATCCCAACCGGGATTCAAACCCGAGGCCTTCTTGCTGTGAGGCGACAGTGCTAACCACCACACCACCGTGCCGCGGGGGGGCGACATCCGGGGTTACAGACGCGACTGCCGAACCCAAATGAACGATGCCCATCTGACTCAGCTCACTGCCACGACCATGCCGTACGAAAAAAACAGAAAAAGTTTCGCAAATTAGCGTCGCGCACTTCTCCAGTAGAATCGATCCAAAGGAGGAGCTGATCTGATGAAAGCTCCAGGAGGAGTTTATTAAAGTATGAGGCCTGCACGTCACCAAAATCCCATCAGAATTGGACACAGACTTTGCCACGCCCCCACCGATGACAAGTTTGACGGAAACTCAACGTGTTTCTATGGTCAGTTGTGCAAAGGTCTCTAGAATCTCCAGACCAAATGTGAAGTGGTCTGATCTATTCTGGAGGAACATTGTGGAAAAAAACAAACACCAGGCCTGAAAACGTGGCAAAATTGCACATAGAAATTCAAATAGCTCGCTTCCTGTTGGTTTTAGCACATAGGTCAGGGTAGAGTTTTTTGTAGGGTCTGGGCTGGTACACAAGTGTACTGAATAATAAACATTAGAAATATAATAAGTCCTCACACCACCTTTGGTGCTAGGACCCTAGCAAGGATTGCTTCACCAAGGCCTTTATACCTTTTATGATACCTTACTGGTAGAGGTCCCTAGTCTCAATTTATATAAATTGGAATTGGGGTCTGTATTACATCCAGCTATTTTAATCATAAATAAACACAAAACTAAATACACAACAAATAAATTAGAGTCAGAATTTAGGACATGAAATATCAAAATATCACTGATGAAGCTTGGCTAAATATAGACAATGCTTTATACTAACTCAGAAAAGTCAGTCAGTTTTGGACAAAAGATGAACAATCACAACAACAACCCCTAGACATAGTTGAAACGTGAAAAGGAGATTACTAAAACAGTAGTGCCCACAGATGCGTGTTTTTTTTTATTTTTGTAAAGCAGAATTTCTCGGTAAAAACTGAAGTCACCAGTCTGATGGTGGAATACAGCGTCTCTGTCTGTACAGTCTTTCCGTCACTAGATAGCGCTGTGTGCTGCTGTAGTGTGCTCTCCTGGGCTTCCTACAATACGGCATAGCTGATGACTTAAGGTGATTTTCACAGCCTAATTTTAGGATTTACAAATAAATAATAGATGTTAAGAAGATAATCTGTCGGTAGAAGAGTCCGGGGTTATCCTGAGGGAAGGAATAGGCACTGTGATCATAAAGGTGTTTTTGTCTTTAGACAGTTATCCTGTCTGAAAGTACACACAAATTTTTAATTCTAGCCAAAGTATGATTGCTTTGCTGTGGAACAACATTAAAGTTATTTCTGGGGAAAAATGGCAACATTTAAAACTGAATTTACCTGTTTGGTGGAGTGCCAGAACAGAAGATATTTATTTCCTCTGAGATTAAAGTACAAGTCAAAATCTGAAACAGAAATGTAATTATTGTCAACTGTGGCAGGATGTGTTTCATGAATAAAGGGGTAAGTAAAAAATAAATAAATTAAGGTGTTAGTTCAACGGTCCTGACGTAAGAACACGTGACCTGTCTCAGTCTTATAAGGTCGCTTTAACAAAGTTTCTCTCACTTTTCTGCTGCGGCCAAACTTCAGTGTGCGGGGGGAGCTCACCTCACAGCTTCTCTGGTAAGTTCAAAAAGAACTCAACTTCTTCTAAAGACCTTTGATCGCCTTCCTCCTCTGAACCTGCGCTATTTAAACTTAAAGCTCCAGGAAGGCAATTGAACTCGCATCCACCTCCAGAAACCTGTGGACCCACTTTGGAGCGAGTCCAGCCTCTTTCAGCTCTGCTAAGTGTTTACATATAACTTTAACTTTTTATTTTGTCCTTTTCTCATAAAACTCTTTTGCGCGCGCGAACACACATACGCACGCACACACACACACACACACACACACACACACACACACACACACACACACACACACACACACACACACACACACACACACACACAGTTGAGTAAGCCCCTGACAGCAGGGAAGCTGACAAGTGGAATGTTCGCCGCTAATGTGGCCGTTTAGCGGAAAAGCTGGCACTCTGGCGCAGATCTGCCGGCAGCGTCAGCCCATTGTTACCAGAGGAGACAGTTAAAAGTGGCGGGACAGCAGCACCAAGGTCACCATTTCTGGAACTGATTTACTGGATAAATGAGAGCACATGTCTGCTTGCAGCTTCACATGAGCGTGATTAGGGAACGTGATTAGGGAACATGATTAGGGAACGTGTAGAGGGGACAGGATGAGGGGACAAGGCCAACTCTGCCCTCTCTGCTGGATCATCTTTAAATCATATGCAGCAGTGGAATCACAGCTGGAATCCTGAGTGACGGCTGAGTTTATGGGGAATAATCAGACATGTTCTCTCCCTCTTAATTTATTCTGCTCTCCTCCTCAATCCCCTTGTCTTTTCCACAACCTTCCTCTTTTTTCAGCATCTCTTTTTCTTCAACCCTACAATCCCACTTTTATTTTTCCATACTTATGAAACTTTTTCCCTTTATTTGGATTTTTCATACTAAGAATAACCTCCCTGTACTAATGAAAATGTGCCAGTTCCTTTAGTTGTGATAGTTTTCAGCACCTTGGATTGTGTGTCACCTGTTGACATGGGCCTCAGACTGTCTGTCGCAGCAGTTATTTTATTCAACGGTTTTCCAATTGACACAATGATATTTGCCTTAGTGCGGGTGTTCCCCTCTCAGATATAGTTGTCACGACTGAGTCGTTTATCATGTTTCACAATGTTTTTTCATTCTCTGACCTCAGACTCAGGCTCACCTCTTAAACCAGTTGATGTTTAGTCAGCCTGGGTTTGTGCCTGCTCATCATGGCCCCTCCATCTCAGTCTCTCTGTTCTTCATGTCCAGACATCTCTGCTTGTCTTAGCAAGTGCTTTTATTCCACTTGTGGAAACATTCCAGTTATTACAATGACAAAAGTGCATAGAGGTGAAGTTGTAGTTTCAACCAGCTGATCTTCCTGGCTCAGATCCTCAAGTGTGATGTATGACACACCTGCACTTCATTTGTTGGATCCTGAAGTTCACAACTTCAGGTTGATGCAGACACCAGTGACCTGTGCACATGAATGCCAGAGTTCAGTCACCTGAACACACACGCTTTCCCCTAGGTTTCTGTCAGACTGTAGTGCTTTTAGTTCAACATGCGTTGAACCACAAGGGGTCGCCATTGAGATAGTTGACGAATCCCGAGTCACCATTTTAGGAAAGGATGACACTAGCACCAGAACTGTCCCTGTTTTCTAGACTGAGACTGAGCTTGAGTCCAACCATCAGCCTGAACTTGTTATCATTTCAAGTTTGAAATGACAGTAGTGAGAAATGTGTTCACAGTGAGTGAACTTAATTTCCTGTGAGGAAATATACGCACCACCAGCCCAGATGTCATCTTGCACAACATCCAGTTACATATTACGCATGCCAGCAGTCTGGCAACACACTTCTGAGATCCACCTGTTTCAGCAGTCCTTAGTGTTATGACCCTCACATCTGTACTAACACAGTTCTAGACATGGCCATTTTCCTTCAGTCAACAGTTTGAAGAGTGTGAATTAGCATTAACATGTTGGATGTTGATGACATCATCAGAAAATCACTTGATCCATTTGATGGATAGACCTGTCTCCATCACCACTACTGACCTGTCCATTAATCTCTCCATCATCATCCATCCATCCATTATGATCCATGCATCCATCCATCTAACATGAGTATTACTAATCAGAGTGCATGAAACACTGAAAGTATTACTAAATCTATTTAGTGGCTTTAATCTGTGTAGCAAATGGAGACATGTTTGAAGAACTACAACAACAATAATATGAAGGGCTAAAGCTCCCAGATCATGCCAACTCTTCATACATGTCATACATTGACCGGAACACCGAAGCTCTCCTGAGTACTGGGTGGGATTTTAAACCAGTTGTTGAAGAGCTCTTATGTATCAATTTATGAGACACTGGCTGCTCAGAACCTCAGAATCATTATTTCATGTGTTCTGTGACATATTTCTGTCTGTATGCTTGTTTGTAAGTGATGATGGAGCCAGTCTCCCTTTCTGTGCATTTTTTGCTTGTGTTGTTAAAGATCCTAATGGAATGCTGACAGGCTTCCAGGCATGTGGCTGGAATGTGAAAACAGAGGTGTCATCTTTGCCATGAAGATGCATGTTGTGCATCTTTTTGCACAACATTCTGCATATTGAAAACTGGGCTTTGATAAAACAATGAGCTGTAGATGATCAGACATGTACCTCACTACTCTACTCATTCTTTATCCGGATTAGATTAGTGTTGTACTGTTAGATCTGTTTTTAGAGCCACTATAGATGTTTCATCAGTCTGATGTGTCAAGACTTGACTACAGCTCAAAAACGATGTTTGTCATGTGTGTACTGACTCTATTTCACGCTCTTCTCTCTTTTAATCAGCTGACGCCTCCTGAAGATGGGTGACTGGAGTGCATTGGGTCGTTTGCTGGACAAGGTTCAGGCCTACTCCACTGCTGGAGGAAAGGTGTGGCTCTCTGTCCTCTTCATATTCCGGATTTTGGTGCTGGGCACTGCAGTGGAATCAGCGTGGGGGGATGAGCAGTCTGCCTTCAAATGCAACACCCAGCAACCTGGTTGTGAAAATGTGTGCTATGACAAATCCTTCCCTATCTCCCATGTCCGCTTCTGGGTCCTGCAGATCATCTTTGTGTCAACGCCAACCCTCCTGTACTTGGCTCATGTTTTCTACCTGAATAGGAAAGAGCAGAAATTCAGCAAGATTGAAGAGGTGCTTAAAGCTGTGCAAAACGACGGAGGCGATGTTGATGTCCCACTGAAGAAGATTGAGATGAAAAAGCTAAAGTATGGCATTGAGGAACACGGGAAAGTGAAGATGAAAGGGGCTCTGCTGAGAACTTACATAGTCAGCATCTTCTTCAAGTCACTTTTTGAGGTGGGCTTCCTAGTGATTCAGTGGTACATGTATGGCTTCAGTTTGTCTGCTGTCTACACCTGTGAGAGGTCCCCATGTCCACACAGGGTGGACTGTTTCTTGTCCCGTCCCACAGAGAAGACGGTCTTCATTATTTTCATGTTAGTGGTCTCACTTGTATCCCTCTTGCTCAACATTATTGAACTCTTCTATGTGCTTTTCAAGAGGATCAAAGATCGTGTGAAGGGCAAGCAGCAGCCTACTCTCTACCCCAGCGCTGGCACCCTCAGCCCCATGCCCAAAGAACTGTCCACTACCAAGTATGCCTACTATAACGGTTGTTCCTCACCCACTGCACCACTTTCACCCATGTCACCACCAGGTTATAAGATGGCCACTGGTGAGCGGGGAGCTGGCTCATGCCGTAATTATAATAAGCATGCCAGTGAGCAGAACTGGGCCAACTACTCCACAGAGCAGAAGCGACTTGGGCAAAATGGTGGAGGAAGCACCATTTCAAATTCCCATGCCCAAGCATTTGACTTCCCCGATGATACCCAGGAGCACAAGAAAATGTCCTCGTTGGCAGCCCACGAGCTGCAGCCATTAGCATTGCTGGATGCTCGGCCCTGCAGCCGGGCGAGCAGCAGATTGAGCAGCCGAGCCCGGCCAGATGACCTGGATGTTTGAGCTTCTCTCTGCCCACCCCGAGAATCAGGAAACACACAGAGTCAAGCTAACACTGCTCATTGTTGTCATTGTCAACATCTCTAGTCTAATAATGATAGATTTTGAGATTTTTGCTGATAAATGCTTTTATCAGAGTCAACCACCCATAGGAAAACAGAACTGCTACAGTAATGGTCAAAAAGAAAAATAAGAAAAACTTTTTAGAATGAGACTCAGTTGACTTTAGTTCAATAGGCTGATACGAACCAATACCTTCTTATAGATTGTGGTACTGTTGCATACTTATAGATTTTCACTCATCCATAGTTAATTAGTTATGTTAATGATCAATTAGATTATTTTGAGCATTAAGCAGTCACATGTAAAATAAACCCTAACTCTAACAGGGCTGGTACAAGAAGCTCTTCATTTTCATAATAGAGAAAGTTTCTGGTTCTGTTCCTTCAGGCTTTATGCAATACTTTTAGTTTCACTACAACTCTTATTCAAAACCTTTAAGGCTGATAAAGCAGAATGCTATGGTTTTAAAATCTCATCAACTCACGCAGTATCCATGTTGGAGCAGAAACACCAATCGGATGTTGAGATTTCAAAAAACCCATTTCTTAGGTAACCTTAACTCATTTTCAATTTCATGGCAGTAACAATAATATTTGGGCCCTCTATTTTCTTCCTTTTTTTTAAATATGCAGGCTTCAAAATATTCAGAGCTTTCTAAATATGTTGCACAAAAACATATGCTTTTTAAAAAATTACTTCGGATTCTTCTGACCATACAAGAGTTTTCAGTTTAGCCTCAGAGCAGTTTATATGAGGCATGACACTGCATTGTATCCACATATGGCTTCTTCTCTGCAGAATACAGCTTTCATTTCTAGATCACAGGTGATCTGTTTGGATTTCTGACGAGGCCCTGAGCCTCAGCAGTGATTTCCAGTAAAGAATCGTTCTTGTTTTTAATGCGGTGCTGCCTGAAGTTTCTAAACATCCAGTTTTGACCTTTGTCCTTGTGCCTTAGTACACTGTAGTAACTGGGATTCTCAAAAGCAACTTTTTCCTGAAATTGTTCCACTTTTTAGACATTGCAGCTTGGTCAACCTCTGTCCATCTCTACATCTGAGAGGCTCCTTTTGTACTGACGGGGCTGCTACATTCAGTGGGCAAATACACCTGCAGTTTTGAATTCATGCTAGTTGCTTTTCCAGCCTTCTGTTGCCCCCATTCCCCCTTTTCTGACGTTATTTCTGCTATCAAATTCAAAATAATATTTTTCAGAAAATGGAGAAATGTCACTGTAATATTTGATCATCTAATATGTTGTTTCTGTTCCATCAGGTTTATTCTGTTTTTTTGTTTTTTTACATTTTACACATCACCTCAGCTTTCTTCAATGTGGGGCTGCAGTTAGAACACATGAATTGTTCTCTGTGGTATTTTAATCAGAGACTATTACTCCTTTTTCATAAGGTTTCTACTATAAGTCCACTGTGGAGGTTTTTACTCCAGGAAGTCATTTTACTGAGCTGGAAACAATGGAAGGAAGAGGATCTTCCTGCCCACAGCCTGCCTGTCCAGGCTGTAGCACTTTGCTCATTTTTATGATTTATCATATAAAATATTAATATTTGTCACATGCTTTCATGATAAATATCATTTCTAGGGTATATGACATGGAAAGGTCTAATCACTTGCTTTCTCGTCTTCTGTGAAAAACATTTTCATCATATTTTGGCATTTTTGAGTGAATTAGTTAGTTAGTGTTTATACTACTGCTTAGTCTTAGTATTGTAAATCAAGCTGTCTCTCTCTTTCTCTCACGTGCATTTTTGAAAGACTACTTTTAAAAACTGTACTAATGTTTAGTCTATTTTATTCCAAATTAGCACCACAACCACAAGGGGAAATCTGAGTTTAGACTTGTTAACATTTATTGTCAGTTTGAAAGAGCTGCTTAGCATCTTTGTTCTGGTACTCATCAGCCACAGAGGCACTTGATAAGGTCGTTAGACCCGCATGACCGATGTTTCTGATAATCATGTTACTAATTTATTTAATAACAGAAGGAATACCAGATACGTGAGCAGTGGAACATTGACTGATCCTGTTAGAACAGCATGGATCCACTGTTGTACAGTGTAAGAGTGTGACAGCAGAACTCATATATTGTATGTGTGGGAGCTTTTTTAACCAATAAATATTTGTACTTCTTAATTTCTGATTGTTTGGTTTATTACAGGGTGATACACGAACACATTGAAATATTTCACAATTTTGTCAGGTGTTGACAAGAAGTGCGATACATTCACAGTTCAAACACCGTTTTATTAACGGGGGTTGCACAGAGCGAAAGAAGATCCGTGGGGAAGCGGGATCCGGGTGAGCCCAGGCTAGGGTGAAGTCAGGGGCAGAAGGCAGGGTGTCGTGGTCAGGGACGGAAGGCAGTCAGGTTTACTGGGAGTCAGGTAGGATTGGGAAGTCGTGGACAGGCTGGGCCCCTCAAGGGATGGCTGCCGACATCCCAACATGATATCCGGAACTGCCTGACCCCACCCAGGGAAGGGTGGTTAGAACTCCTGTGAGGACTCCAGGCCCCCGCCCCCATCCTCCACCCCCGCATCTCGCTCAGCCGTCGCGGTCTGGAGTGGTAAGTCCCCCTACTACTGGCCCCAGAGGGCTGATCCGAGTGTTGCACGTGGAAGTCCAAAATTAGCTGAAGATCTAGAATGTGCCGCACCAGGACCCAAGCTCTCTCCTCAGGACTGTAGGCCTCCCATCCACCAGGTATTGGAGCCCTCGGGAGCGAAGGAGGCAACGAACTGTGTATGCTGGTCCACCAGCTGCCGCAGCCATGGCGAAGCAGGGCGATCTGGACCCAAGTGGCTTTCACAAGTTGGCTTGAGCCTGGACAGATGAAATGCGGGGTGAATGCGCATGGACCGAGGTAATTTGAGCCTCACAGGATTTTCTTAATGGAGAAGGGCCCTACAAACCATGAGGCCAACTTTTTGGACTCGGAAACGGGCAGAGAGGCAGGCAGAAAACGCTGGAAAGTCTTGCAAGTACAGAGGACATTCTGGCAACGAACTGGTGGAGGACCAGGACCTAAATAGAGCCCCTCTAATTGCCTTAATTGGCCACCAATGCACGGGTGCGAAAGAGAGACCATGGGCGTGGCTGTGCTCTACACAGTTCTGACACAATTTACTAGTTATTGAGCATAGAAATACTGATGCAAGCAAATAAAAAGTAAAAACTGATCAACCATATATGTGAGAGTGCAGGGATTGGGCTCATACTGTACTTGCTACAGATGAAATAACCTACATAAATAAAAATAAATAAATGCTTCAGAGTACAGAGAATAGTCTGACAATTTGTGAGAGGTGGCTCTATCAAATCTGTCATTGAATCTGGTCAAAAAAAATGTATATATATTTCATAAAAATGTTTTTGGCTTCATTTTCCAAAACACCAAATGAATTTGTAAAAATCAGCTCCAACTTACTTCAACAGAGGCTTGCTCAATCAAATAAATGCCTCAGGTCTTGTTTTTACCAGCCTCCCATCAGCTGGGAGCAGCAAGATGGTTTTTAAAACAATAATAATACATTTCATTTATAGGTGGCTTTCAAGATCACCTTACATACAATGTAAATACATTGAAACATACAACATGCATACAAAAATGTAATTAAAAGTTCAAAACAGACAGAAGAGAGTGGATTGTGACATTTATAAAGGGAAGCCCAAAAGGAAGTCTGAACAGAAGGGTAGGCAGAGATGTCACAATCTGGATATCCTGGGGGAGCGCTTCCAGAGGTGAAAACTAAAAGATCTGAGTATCATGACAGACAGACAGGCAGACAGACAGACAATAGGAGAGAGGAGGGAGGTAGAGGATGACCTGGGAGCAAAGAAGGGTGCAGAGGTATTCATAAGTTCTGTGAAGAGATGATGAGCAGCTGAGTTCTGCACAAGTTGAAGTTTGCAGGGGGATTTTTGGAGTAAACCCTGTAGAAGAATGTTACAGAGATCCAGTAATGCAAGTGTTAATTTGGTGCCTATTAAGGGGAGCTCTGTTTTATTACTATTTAGTTGGAGAAAGTTGTGGGAAAACCAGGTTTTAATGTCATGGAGACAGTAGGCAAGGGCAGAGGGAGGAGTGTGGCAGTGGGCCTGGAGGAGAAGTAGAACTGGGTGTCATCTGAGTAGCAGTAAAAGAGGAGGGGGCCCGGGACAGAACCGTGCAGGCAGTCAGTGGGGGTTATATCCAGCCCAGTATCCAACAGAATGATCTGGTCATCAAGGTTAAACTGGGAGGAGATTTAGTGAGCCAGGATGACATGCTGAAGGGTGTTGAATGCTGAGCAAAGGTCAGCAAGTTGTTAGGGTGCTCCAGTTGTCTGTGTAGGGTGTCAATTAGGAAGACCTTGGCATCATGAGGTCTGGTCTCTTACAATATATAAATTAGAGAGCCATGATCACTGGTTTTAGTTAATCCAATGACATGTTGTTTTGTCATCTTCTCCATTACTTTTATTACAAGAGAGACAAAAGCTTAGGATCCTTTAGTTATTTGGAGGTGTTCTCTTTGTGGATGGGGATGACACTGGAGTGTTTCCTTGGCAGTGCTTGTAAATGAAAGAAATGAAAGAAAAAAGTATGGCTTCTAAGGTTTACATGTGAAAATGCTTTGATTTGGTTTCACCTTGTGCTTTCCCTTTCAAAACTTATCCTGCAATACCCTTTAGACACTACTTTTAGTTTCTGCTGTGTCCAGGTTTTGATCTTACCCTAAAGTTTGTCTCAGATCATCATGTTATACTCATTGATTACAGATATATCTGCTCCACAATATAACAAAATTCCCACTGCTGTCAACAAACCTTACATGTACTTAGACCATTTTTGGGGGTTGGTGTACAGATCTTGAACTGTGTGACAGCTGGTGCACTGTTGTGGGACTTGTAGTATAAAGAGAAGGATTTACCATCATTACATTATCAATAGTTTCAATATCAATAGTTCATTACATTATCAGTGCTTTGCTTTTGGGGTGTTTATATACATATAATGTTAATAGGGCTGTTACAAGTGTTAATGTATATGATGGATTTGATTTGCTGAGTAAATAAATGTGCTGCAATGCTATTTTTAAATAATGGTTAAAACAAAAATCAAAAAAGAGATGATACAAAGGAAAAAGACAAATGTCTGAGTGAAATCAATTAATAGGAGCCAGAGTGTTTTTTTACTTCTAGTATCCACTATAATTTAGAAAGAGGGCCTCCAGAATGCATTTAAAAAAGCAGCTTGAGTTAAATCTGTATCAGTCACTAATGATCCAAAGAAAGTGTCCAGCCAGTCTGTTTACCGACACTGTGACTTGCTGACTCAGTCCTTAGTAAAGGGGGGGCAGGCCACCTACAGAAAACAGCTTTCCCATGTAGAATGTGAGTGTATGTGTATGTGTTTGTGTGTGTGTGTGTGTGTGTGTGTGTGTGTGTGTGTGTGTGAGAGAGAGAGAGAGAGAGAGAGAGAGAAAGAGAGGAAGAGAGAGAGAGGGAGAGAGAGAGAGAGAGAGAGAGAATGTAGCTGATTGTGGTGTGCCAAGAGTAGTTAAAAATACCCAGCCCAACCAAATGAGGTGCAATTTGTTTGTTTCTCTTCGAGGCTGTAAAGTGGAACCATGTGAAGCAAAGTTGCTTCAAAGCTCCTGAGGGTTTTTTTTTTTTTTATTCTTGAAATCATTTTCTGACATTCTAATTGAAACATTTTATTCATAATTACAGAGTTGATTCATTGAATCAATTCAGAAATCCAGTTTTTCCTCATTGGTCCCTTTCCTCCTGGTTGTTTCTACAGGTTGTTTCTGTGGGGATTAGATGGAGCGGGATGTGTTCAGAGGGCTGCCTGGGGAACAGAATGCTATGCACCTTTAATAACAGTGCTGCTGTCAGACAGCTGATGTTCTGTTTGTATTTTAGAATTTTGTGGTTTAATTTCACTCTGTTCAAGTCCTCCATAACAATAAAAAACAAGTCTGGGTGTTTCAGTTCCAAGCCAGTTATTTGCCAGTAAGAGTTTGCAGCACGTCATCCATGTTAGCGTGCAACCATGATAAAGCCAAAAAACTCTCTTATTGAATAAATATCTGAAACCTTATGAAAAAGGAGTCTAGGTTTTGGTGTATTTAGCCTGCAGGGAGACACTAGCAGATGGAGTGTGGTGTCAGGGATGGCCTCACTGACTGTCAATATTGCAAAGGATGTGCAAAGTCCTTGTTGGATCCTTTGAGGAGAAGCACCTCATCCATTTGGTTGTGCAGAGAGTGGAGGCTCACCAGGTGGATAAAAGGGAGGGTGTTCAGAAACCAGGCTTAGCAAGAATGCTGGCTCCTCCATGTCCCATACAGAGCTGCACCTCTGAAAAAAAGTTCCAGAGAACTTGCTAGGTGTGTGCAGAATGTTGGAAAGTGTTTCATGTGATCCGCTCCCCTCTCTCTGCTGGTTTTATGTTTGGCCACACAGAAAACATAAACCCATACAAAGTCTTGGAGTTTGCCAGTCTGCCATCTATCTGGCATTATCTTGGTACAAAGCCAGTCATCAAAGACAAATCTGAATCTATTGTAATAGTAATGCTGGTCCAAAATTCCTGGCAGTCTTTTAAAATGGGATTCAGCCTGCACCTGGAGATGAGGAACTGTTCAATCCATCCAAAGACGAGTAGCTGCGACTGCAGCAGCTTGGTATGGAAATAGGCTGTGGGCATGGTGTCAAGCTGTTATCCATGAACCAGGTCCTAATGTATGAACTTGATATTTCCAGGTACTGGAGTAAGCATGTTGCTTTATTACTGGGTGGCAAGCACCCAGCATTCACAGATGGACTGGATGAAAAGGCTGAGAAAATGAGTTTTCTATTTTGGATCATTTATATTGTTTCAAAAGACTTTTGAAACTTTTATTGTCATGTGGTCAATAATCACATCAGTAATCACTGGAAATTAAATTATTAGTGCTGAAGCTCCAAAATTAACCAGAGCAACAGTAAAACAGTGAAGTGTAAAACAGAATTAGTGCACCATCATTTGAGTCAGCTATATCACACAGTTGATTATATAAATACATAGAAATATATACTTATAAATAAAAGACAGTATTTCTATGAATATGCAGTGATGCAGAAATGTACAGGTTCAGATGTGCAAAAGTGTGGGTGTGTCCTTGGTGATATCACTTATATAGTTGGGTGGATGTGTTTGTCTGTCTGCAAATGGAAAGGGGTCCCTTGGGTCCAGGTGGGTTGTCAATTTTTAAGGGATCTACACACATCTGCTCGGGTATATTCCTAGTGAACAGGAGCCCTGGACCTTTGATTAACTTTGGACCTTGGACATTCTTTTTACTCTCAAACTGCACAAAGAAGGTGTTCAGTTCAGTTGGTATATATGATGACACCACCTCAGCACCATCTGCACGTGGCTCCTCATCTACAGCACATGTTCCTAATGTGGCCCCCTGAGGCTGGACTCCAACCTGTTCTTGTACTGCATGTCAGCACTCTTTATTGCTCTCTGGAGAGCACACCTATAGTCCTATACCTGTGTACTTCCAAATCACCTGGGATGCAGGCAACAAATCACTGTCAATGAGCAGAGGTCTTTATGTCCATTACAGAAGGGACTGTAAACATGTCTCCTACATAGGGCACTGCATGCAGTGGTGATGTCTTGGCCAGACATTCCTCATGATGCTATGAGAGCGATGAGGTCTGTGTCCCATCGAGAACTCCATCAAGCTCATCCAGCACTTGGTTAGTGTTGGTGTCCACTCACTGTAAGTAAACTTATGTGGCAGATAATAAGGATGGCATCTGATCATGATGTGCTTCAGAACACTAAAAGAATCTCCACATTCATGAAATGAACTCCTTCCATTGTTTTTTCCTGATGAATCTGGCTCTGATAATAAATGGAGAGTCTGTGTGAAGCGATGCCTAAAACAAAGGTTCAAATGGTCGAGCCTTCCTGTGAGAATCATAATGTCACAAGTTTTAATGTTCTGTCTGGTGGTGTCACTGACCTCATGCTCAGAAAGTGCTCTTTATCATATTGGATGATATGGGTCATTTTGGTGGCTGTGGTGCTCACAGGTCCATCACAGTGAAAATACAAAACAGCAACAGCGCAATAACAGTGCTGGTGTAGTATCACCTGTGCACCAGCTATCGTTTAAGCATAAACCTCCCTATGGTTTTCAGCAGACTGGTATGCTCTAATCAGATGGACCACAGCAGTCCAAGAGCACCCTGCAACCAGACAGGGTTGGATGGAGGGTTGGTTACAAGGTTAGCACTGGTT
Source organism: Lagocephalus sceleratus (assembly GCA_911728415.1). Lineage (NCBI taxonomy): Eukaryota > Metazoa > Chordata > Actinopteri > Tetraodontiformes > Tetraodontidae > Lagocephalus > Lagocephalus sceleratus. The sequence goes on along the minus strand of CAJVRN010000029.1, from coordinate 925,122 downwards.
AGATGCACCTTCACCCATCACACTGATGTTTCCCTTCAACAAATTTATCAACCCACTTCAGACCATTACACTTGCCCTTATAATGTAAGTGTACGTGTGTATTTGTTTGTTTGTGTGTGTGTGTGTGTGTGTGTGTGTGTGTGTGTGTGTGTGTGTGTGTGTGTGAAGAACAAAATAATGTGTTGACAGACTCATCTCAGTATCAGGTGACTGCAACATGATCATAGCTGAGTGGAAAAAGAAAACACTGGTGGGGATTCTGTTGACTGTGACACGTGTTATTGTATGAAGAGGCTCAGCTGGGTCAGAACAGCATGTGGAGCCTTTTTTTCGTGTGTGTGTGTGTGTGTGTGTTTGTGTGGTGGGGGGTGATTTAATTTGCTTCCTCCCATTCTCATACTTTCACCCTGTAGAAAAATGTTTCGGTTTTATAGAGTTTCACTCATGAGTATGTTAATTCCAAAATCTGAGAGTTCATGGTTGTTTTCAAATCCCATCTGATGTTTGCAGGACTGTGAAGATGCTGGGATTAGCAGGATAGGATTACCAGGGTGTTGCATCAGGTCTCACTCCAACAAACTGTCCATATCTGCTATAATTATCAAAGGTGAGATGTTTTTGACCTGATGAAGGCTTTAACAGCGTAAAGTCTGATGTGTTCTGTGTTGGGACTTTCATGCTGTGTGAGGCTGCTACTGTAGCACTCTTCTGTTACAGTCATCCTCCATCATCTGTGGACAACACAGCTGTTTTTTTTTTGTTTGTTGTTTTTTTGTTTTTTTTTTTACCAAATCTGAGTTTTTCACATCAGTTTCATGACTGATGTGAAAAACAGCACAGGATTCTTGTTATTGTTCTTCCATTTCATAAAGACAGTAGGATGATTGTAGAAGATCACAGTAATTATCTTAATCATTTAGGTGCCACATTTCAAAAGGATAGACAGTTGGCCTTGACACGTACATGAGAGTGGATATTAAATGAGGAACATAGTTATTTACAGGGAATCTCACAAGCCAGACAGACAGTAATTGTTCGCATGCTCCTCTGTAATTACTGTTTGTTAGGCTGCATGATGATATAGCGCAATCGTCACGTCTCACTACAGACTGAAAATAAGACTTTTCCCAACCACATCCACAGAGGGAGCTGTACTATTCCGCTCTGCTCTTCACTCCCTCTTAAAGTCTAACACTGAAAAACCTCTGAGTGATGCAGCTAATTTAAAAATTCTATTAGAGGCTGAGTAGGACAGAAAAGACTGTGCCATTATGATCCATTATGATGGATTTATTTCTAATTCACAACATAACAATTCAATCCTGTAAACCTGGGAGACAGGCATTGCTGTTCAAAGTCCTTTTTGCATGTCACCTTTACTCCGACCTGAATACACACATGAAAACACACATGAACACACACAAACATACACACACCCACAGCATTTGTCTGTGTAGGTTCTCAGTCATCCAGGTCATGGTAATTCTGGATTGGTTGCTATGACTCAATCAGTCCAGTGGCTGGGATTTACCAGAACCCACAGCATTTGTGTCAAATGATAGCTGCAGGATTTCAGACACTACCAAGGAACTCTACTGGCTTTCTTCCAGACGCTGATCCAGACCTGACCTCCTGTGTGATGTTTCAAAGGACATCCTGAAAAAGAACAATGGCAAAGAACAAAGTGAGCCCATAGTTCCCAGGCTCCCTCTTCACCTTTCTGAGGCTTTATAACACAATGCAAGCTGTGGACCCTCCAGAGCAGGGTCTCCTGTCCAAAGCTTGTCAGTCATTTCCTCCAATCAGTTGTTTCCTCCACGTAGGAGTTCCAGTCACCCGACAACAAAACTGACATTGTTAACTGAGTTCAGCCTCTGTGGTTTCACATTCTAACATGTGTCTATTCTAAAGCAAAAAGCACAAACAGTCTTTGTTTATTTGCTTACATTTATTTACTGTAAAGGTCTGTCATACACATATAACTGATATTTACATTTTTCACTTGCTAATTAATGTTACTGGTGTCAGTTAGTATTACTGGTTTTTGATTGATCTCTGATTGTGGTCACTGAGTCTCTGGTTGAGGTCACTCTGTTTGATGGTACTGGTCTTGGTTTGATACCACTGGTCTCTGGTTGAGGTCACTGGGTTTCTGGTTGATGTTATTATTCTCTGGTTGATGCCAATGGTCTCTAGTTGCTGTTACTGGGTTTCTGGTTGATGTGACTGTGCTCTGGTTGATGGCACTGCTCTCCAGTTGATGTCACTGGGTTTCTGGGTTCCGCAGGTCTGTGATACTTTTGTGTTGCAGTTGCAGATTTCTGCTGGAAAGAAAACATTTGTGTTGAATGGACTCTCCCTTCTGTTTATTTGAGTTGACCCATCTGCTCAAACAGAGCTGTTCAGGAGGGATCAGAGAGTGTTTATTGATGTGTACCATCTGCCCTGGCTGAGATCTCACTGCCAGCAACATGCACAGGGAGAATAACACCAGGCTTGATTTTTTTTCACTTGAACTGAACAACAGTTCTGACACCTCTGAACTGTGGATCCAAGCTGCTCCACCCCACTAACACAGCAGGTGCTGGGAACCAGAGGACCACAGCTGAGGCTAAAATGCACTCAAAGAAAAGTCTGTTTCCTTCTCAATGAGATGACTTATGTATTTGAAAAATTGGGCATTCATGGTTGCCTAAGGTCAGTGAGGCTCCATGACTGAGTGATCAATGATCTTTACCAAATTACTTTCTTTTTAATTCATTTAACCTTTACATGAACACCTCAACAGTCCCACACAGCTGGTTTATAATCAGCCAGTAAATCACTTTTCTCACTTGTTCAAGCAACCAGAGAAAACATGTTTAGCTGAATGAAGCAGGAACATCCTACTACAGACAGTGTGTTGGGGAAAATGTAAAATGAGTATTTTATTCTGATACTCAGTTGTTTCTCAGCTTTTCTTCAGTTGGAAATACCACAGCAGCTCCACTCAGTGGAGAAGCAAGCAGAGGCCAATGGGGAGGACCCACGCAGAAAGACTGGATGTCCAGCTTGATGCCAGCTGCAAAGATTAATGGTAGAGACAGCTAGTACAGATTGAGGGTCCTCTAGAGAGCAGAACCCAGCCCAGATACCAGGTTTACACAGCAGCTACCAATTCCTCAGGAAACAACATCACCTTCTAACTGTACCTACATGAAAAGTCATTAGGCAGAATTTATTGGGCAGTGTAGTTCCCATCCACCAAGACATGCCTGCTCCACCTGGTCTGAATAAGGGAATGGCACCCCCCCCCCCATTGTGGAACCAGCTCTCTATTCAGGTACAAAAGACTGACTCTATCTCTACTTTTAAGATCAAACTTAAAACCTTCCTCTTTGAAAAAACTTATAGTGAGTAATTCTGTATTCATTATTCTTGTCATGCTCATTATTATTATTATTCCTTTCCTCTCTTGTAGGTCAGTCATTGTGTCGTTAAGATACTCTCTTGTATAGTATTTTGTGATACCCCCGTATCCATCTAGGTATCACTGACCCCATAGTTGTACATTGACCTGCTGACCTTTGAAACCACAAACCCCCTCAACTTTAGCTTTGATCGCTCAATTTAATTTAATTTAATTTAATTTAATTTAATTTAATTTAATTTAATTTAATTTAATTTAATTTAATTCAATTCAATTTTATTTATATAGCTCCAATAACGAGACAAAATTTCTCAAGACGCTTTTCAAGAACCATCTTGAAATCTTCAGAGCAAACCAGAGGGCAATGGTGGAAAAGAAAATTCCCATTTAACAAGAAAAAACCTTGAGCAGAACCTAGCTCATATGGAGAGACCTATCTGCTGAAGGCCAGCTGGGTAGAAAGAGAGAGGAGAGAGAAGAAGAGCAGGAGAAGCTGATAGACAGACATCTGATAGACATACATATATATAGGTAATGAATGTAAAGACTATACAGGATATAACTGATGATCTGATGTGACAGATGAAGAATAAGGTTGGAAGATTGTTCATCCAGACAGAGTTCATGAAGACTGGACAGGATGGTGAGACCAGGACAGCAGATGTAGTTTATGGAGCTCCACAGGTCACATATGCAGCACTCCAGACCAGAGATGGTCCTAAGAAGATTGAGATGGAGGGGGGGGGGCAGAGTCGTTAGTAACAGGAAATACATTTTAAAGGATTACAGGACGGCAGTTTGGTGAAAGAAAAAAGAAATTTGAAGACATGTCCTCAGTAAATTTTCCCCAGCAGCCTAGTCCTATAGCAGCATAACTAAGGGTTGTTTAGTCCAGCCCTAACTATCAACTTTGTTAAAAGTACAGAGGGCATCATAGCCACAGCTCTTCACTCTGCGCTGAGTCATCTGGAAAGACAAGGGAGCTATATCAGAATGCTCTTCATCGACTACAGCTCAGCTTTCAACACTATAATACCGGACATCCTGATCCCCAAGCTGCTCAGTCTGGGGCTCCCATCATCCACCTGCTCATGGATCAAGAACTTTTTAATCAACCGACCCCAACAGGTGAAACTGGGCCGCCACCTTTCATCTGCCCGCACTGGCTCACCACAGGGCTGTGTGCTGAGCCCACTCCTGTACTCACTCTACACGCACGACTGCACCCCCACCCACCCAGAGAACATCATTGCCAAATTTGCTGATGACACAACGGTGGTGGGGATGATAACAGCGGGGAATGAAGAGGCCTACAGGGATGAGGTCCTGAACCTGGGGAGATGGTGCGCAAACAACAACTTGGCACTAAACATCTCCAAGACAAAGGAACTCATCCTGGACTTCCAGAGAAACAGCGCTACCCCTGCCCCCCTGTACATCAACGGTGAATGTGTCGAGCGAGTGCAGTCATTCAAATTCCTGGGGGTCCATATCTCTGCAGACTTATCCTGGTCAGCCTTCGTCAAGAAGGCCCAGCAACGACTACACTTCCTCAGAGTGCTCAAAAAGGAACAACCGAGCACAAGCCTGCTGGTAACCTTCTACCGCTCCACCATAGAGAGCCTGCTGACCTATGCTGTGTCAGTGTGGCACTCAAGCTGCACAGTGGCAGACAGGAAGAGGCTGCAGAGGGTGACTAACACTGCACAAAAGATCATGGGCAACCCCCTGCCTTCATTGACTGACATCTACAACTCCAGATGTCTGAACAGAGCAAAAAACATTATAAAGGACATTACTCACCCTGGCTTCCATCTGTTCAACCTGCTACCCTCTGGCAGGTGTTTCAGGTCCATACCAGCCAGAACAAACAGACTCAGAGACAGCTTCTTCCCTAAAGCTGTCACAATTCTCAACTCTAGTCTGCATTGAGAATTATTTTTGCACTGGGTGCTACCTGCACCCCTTTGTTTACTGTCACTGTCACCTTACCTCTGTTTACTGTCACTTTACCCATACCACCATTATCTTGCACTGTGTAAATAGTTTTGTAGTAGTGTTTTTGTAATTTATTTTTTATTCTATGTGTATGTGTGCACTCTATGAGGCAGCTCTGAATCTCATGTCACTCTGGGTCATGACAATAAAGGCGTTCTATTCTATTCTATTCTATCTGCCTATCAAACCCAGACTGGAAGCTGGTTCCAGAGAAGAGGAGTCTGGTAGCTAAAAGCTCTACCTCCCATTATATTCCTAGGAACTACAAGTAGTCCTGCACTTTTAGAATGTAGTGATCTGTTTGGTGAGTCAGTCTCAGGGGTTCGGTGGAGGTCAAGACACACACACTCATATGATAGCATCACTGGCAAGTCACACTGATTTGCAGTAAGTATTCATTATTGTAGTCTGATGGAAATTAGGTGATGGGTGTGTGTTGAAATGTTAAACATAATAAATAGCATAAATACAATGTTAACTATTGGAATACATAAGGTTAAAATTTAAACCATTTTAGTGTGGTACTATTAAAAAAAGTCATGCCTTTGTGAAAAGGTATGTAATTTGTTGTGAGTTCATGCATTGTATTGGTTTTGTTCTTTAAACACAGTGATGTTGACGGACAGTTCATTTTGTGCACAAGCAAAACATATACTGATGTCTTGAATTTGAAAAAAATCGTATTTTGTTTTTCAATAAAGAACGGTTCGGTGAATGCGCATATGAAACTTTCAGTAACTCCAACAAGGTTAAGAACCACTGATGTATGCATTTAATGTATGCGCCTAGTCTCTCCTCTCTCTGCTCTTTTCCCATCTTCCTCTCCTTCTTTCTCCAGCAGGTTTCTCCAGCAGGTCATTGCCACTGTTGCTTGCCAGTTGTTGAGTTTGGCCCTGGGTAAAGGACCTCAAGAACATTTTCATTATAACAGACACTGTATATGGATGAATTTAATTGAATTGAAATTAATTGAATTGAATTGAAATGAGAAGAGTTGGTTATAACCGTTTGTGTTAGTGTTATGGTTGCAAACAAATGTCATAGAAAAATAGACTGAAATAGTCTTTGACATATTTTGTTCAATGTCAGATGTGTTTTTAGGCTGTTAGTGGACAGAAAATAGAGCTGTTGTCTGAGATACATCAAAAGTCATGTGAAGCACCTCAGACCTGCTGTGTTCGTGGTAATATGGAACAGCTTAGTAATAATAGTGTGACCCATTGCTTCTGCACTTATGATGACTCATAGCTACCGTATGCTGTACTGGTTTTCATTACAAGAAACAGCTTTCATTCCCCTTGCTACTGACCAGCATGGATGGAATGCAATTAGTGCCTATTAGTCAGAGCCTGGAGGATGCCTGTCAAACCTAATGGCACATGTGACCTACAAACTCAGGCTCGAGATAAAAACATTCCACCAGTGTATGAGAGGATGATGTGTTTGTAAGCCTATCAGACAAATGCCAAAATCCTGAAACCACCCAAATGTAGCCTGTGTGGGCCATATATGTGAAAAATTAAAAAAACAAAAGTGTGCTAGAATGTGGCCACACTTGAAAGCAGTAGTTAATTTGTAGGCATTCCTGCATCCCGTTTCCAACTGGCATCTTCAGGAAAAATGAATGGATGGAGTTTAGGAGGCCTTCAATGTATACAGGAAAATGGTAAAGTCCACTCTTCCCATGGATGCCTTCATCGTTGCAGTCCATTGATGACTTGTCAATTGGATTTGATTATCTTTCTGACACCCACCATTTTTGAAGATGTCAACATACAGGGACATCATATGTCCCCTTACTGAACAGAAATAATTATTATTGTATCGGTGACCCAAAATGTGATGCCCATATATATGTGGACACCAGGTCATAGGAGGTTAAGGACAGGGTTTGCCAGGGACACCAGTCCCTGATGTGCCATGTGCAGATAGGATAGGATAGATAGGATCGCAGTTTGTTCTATCGCAACATGCAGGATCAGAACCTCAAAGGCAGACACAGGAAATGGAAGCGGCAGGTTAAAACTGCAAAAAACAGTTCACAAGTGAGTGGCAGGTCAAGATAATAATCCACAAGAGGTTCTGGAGGTATGGACAGAAGAGACAAACTATGGAGGACAGGTTAGGTGAGGGTGGAGCTCAGGAGGACACTGGGACCAGATGAATGTGACAAGCAGAATGTGAAGCCACATAAACATGCTATATTATATACACTTTGCAAGAGAGAGTTTTATTTTTTTTACCAAAGCACTTCCATCTTAAAATACTAGATTCATGCGAAGCATGCATTAGTCAGCAATTACAACAATATTAAACAAATATTTAGGAGTCTTAATATCTTATACCTGCTGAGCACCTTTTTGTAATTTCACAAGATCATACTGTGACATGAGGGGGATAAACATCAACAAATCCATCTGGGTTAATATTTCTGACAACGATCAACCAGATTAAGAAAGATAGATATGGTCTTTCATGTATCCCTCTGCTGAAAACTCAACACTTCCTCTCAAACACAATTCAAACAACAAACATTTAATGTATATCTGAGTCTAACATTCTGCTTGCAGACATGTTCTGCCCCCATCTCTTTCAACACTACCTCCCAACTTCATTCCTTTGCTCCCTAATCCTCTTAGTCCCTCAAACCATTTTAAAACCAAAATTAGTGCATAATTGTGGATTTTAATCAATCTTTGTGGGAATGACTGCCAAATACAGACCTTCCCCACTGCAAGAAAGTCAGATGTCAGAGCTGGTAATGCTATAAAGCAATATCTGCTATGCAAAGGGAAACAGAGAGAGAAAGATAGTGTGTGTGTGTGTGTGTGTGTGTGTGTGTGTGTGTGTGTGTGTGTGTGTGTGTGTGTGTGTGTGTGAGAGAGAGAGAGAGAGAGAGAGAGAGAGAGAGAGAGAGAGAGAGAGAGAGAGAGAGAGAGAGAGCATAAACATGCCAATTAAAACTATCACCAACAGCATGAATTACAGAGAAAAGTGTAAGCTCATTAGTGCTTTGTTACAACAGCATGGACACATTTTACATTGTTGTACATTTGTTATTATGTGTCATTTAATGGGTTAATTTGTTCCAGACTTCATTCTCTAACCACAGTAAAGCAATCATTGGGTATAATTTATATCATCACACTATCATGAGTTTCCCAGAGACTAAATGGGTTTAAACATAAATACTTAAAGTAGATTATATATCAACATACTGTACATTATATTGTATAATAAAAGTTTAGAAATTGTAATACATATTTTTTTAAATATTAAAATTATATTTGAAAGTATTATAGTTGACTCCTATTACATTTCTGGAAGCAAAAGAAAATATAAAACATGGATATCTAAAATACAAGGGGGGGGGCACATGAAAGTACAGTAAGGAGGTAAAGTAGCTGTATGCCTTCTGTGGTTGTGCTGTATGTTGTGGTATTTAAGTGAATTGTGTTCCATTCTGTCTGTGCATCTCCTCCCTATTTTGCTCCTTCCTCCCCAAACCATAATCCCTGTGTCTGACTGTCAACTCCCCTCTCCTAATGTATTGATCATCACAGCACATGCACATGACATGCACAGGTTATCTACCCTCCCACAGTATCTTAGTACCTGGTGCTCATGGGTCTGGGTGTACTTGGTGAGAACCCAGCTGTTCTTGTCCTGATTTGGACTTGTCTGCCTGTTCTTGCTGATCCCCTGGTTTGACCTTTGTTTGACTAAATCTCTTTGTGAACTGTCTGTGTATTAGACTTCTTGCCAGTTTGTGTCAGCTCCAGAACCATGTGCCTCAGTTCTAAATTGTACTGTATTTGGCTTCATTACATTTCTTAAGGAGAACGTTTGAAGTGGAGCTCCTAGAAGGTTCAGGAGCCTTCACCAGCACATTTCAGAGGCTGAATCCTGCTGTGACCTGCAGGAGGAATGTGTCAGCTTTGTGTTGAAGGATTCTGACCTGGGATCACATCCATGTGTCTCAGTCTGCACTGAGTTTTCATCACATTTTCTCTTGTATTTCTGTGATATTCTTCTTGACAAATATATATTTTGGAATGATTTTCCTCTAGTCTAAAGGTAGCGGGTCAGTAGCAGCTTTTATTGAAGGCTTTAGCTTGTCGACTGTTGCGTGCATGATTTGTGTTCTGTTTGGATACAGACTTGTAAAAGTTGCTTGCTGTGGAAACTTTGTTAGGTTGTCAAGATTCAACACACTGTTTGAACCTACCAGTGCTTTGCTCAGCATTGGCTGTTTTATAAAATTACATTTCCTGCGCCCTTAAAACTGTAGGGTAACCACAAAGCTTTAATAAAAACAAAGCAAATCCCCTGTGGACTGCTCATTGAGAGAGAAATGCCATAGTTCACACACACAAGACACACACAAGGACTATTTCATCATGACTATGTGAAACAGATGTGTGTTGTTGTGACTCTATGACCAGTGAAGCACTGAACCAAGCGTGGCATCAATGCCGGGCTGTAAAGTAATAATACACTTATTACACTTTATTAAGCGCAGACATCGTTCATCAGTCTACACTGCTAACAGCAGCTGCTCAGAAAAGAACGTTGTGACAACACTGATATAGTCAGAGGGAGCAGTTATGTCTAGAAAAAAAGAAAAGAAAGAAGGTAAGGAAGACAGAGGACAATAACAACAAACACATTATTATACTGGTCAAAATAATGCATACATGCAGATACATAAAGATGACAGAAGCTAAGGAAATACACTGAGGCCTACATGAGACATTGGTGGTGGATTAAGGGATAGACCTGCAGACTAAGTGATGAATGTGAGGGATGAATGTGTGTACAGTGTTTCTAAGGTTCCTGTTGTTCTACATCTGATTTGGCTACAATTAACCTTGGTTCTGATTGGCAAGTAGGACTGTGTACTGTAAATAATGACTCCTCGGCAGGTTGGTGAGAACAGGAGCACAGGTGAGAATATTCACTGCTTCAGGTCTAAAATGTGGACCTCAGGATCAAGCAGAGGGGTGGTGTACAAAGACAGAGAGGAAAGAGAGGGAGCATTCAGCAAGTCCCCCCAGCAGCCCAAACTCATAACAATGTGATTATGAGACAATGAGAAGAACAGCCATGCCAATAGCAATAATGTACTTTGACTGTTTTTACTTTTGTTTTTGTTTTTTGTTTTTTTGCTATTTTCTTGTGATATTAAGTTTGGATTTTCTATTTTATTAAACTTGGCTGAATAGACCAGAAAGAAATCTGGGCTCATGCAATCTGAGTCCATTGCTAGCTCCTCTCATCTACCACTGTAACACTGGTACCTACTCAGTATGACTTTTCCACCAAGTGGGTACTTTTTTAGGATCTATCTAGAGGGGTAGTGGGGTTCCAAGTACGTTGAGTCAATAACATTACGTTAATGCAGGTCTCTGATTGGCCAAGAGATTGATGTCACCAACAAGTCACAAGGTGCATATGGTGGCCCAGCAATGACATACAGACATTTTTGAGCAGTGTGGATGACATCAACTAGAAGGACCAGAAATAGGTTCACCAGGAGTTCTCCAATGTTCACTCAGGAACCTGCAGAGATGAATGGACACTATGGTGTTGCCTCAACTCGGCTGTGCAGTTGTTGGAAACCAGATATGGGCTCAGATAGTTTGCAACTTTCAGGATGTTTTATGTCACTTATTCCATTGATGCTGAACTCATTTTGTAGAAATGAGGATATTTAATCCTAGTTATTTAAAGTAATGTTGCTATTTCCTGTAGGCAGACAATGAGCTGGCTAGTTAGCCACCAACTCTATGCTATGCTTGTAGTTTGCGATTGCTATGCTCTTGAAAGCAAAATGTGAATTCAGCATGTCAGCAATATTTGATGAACTAATGTTTTGTTATTACTGATTAAAAGTTGTTTTGATGCGTTTCTATCGTGCACTGTGTGAGCACTTAAGATGTGTGTATTTTGGGTAAAGGCTGCTACAGTCTGGATTTAGCTGCCACCTTTCATAAAGGATTAGGTGTATCAGGGTTTCTGTCTTTTCTGTTAAGACTCTGAGAAAAGGGCCAACAGGACAAAGCAAACATTTATTAGATGTTTCTGTGTGCTCTACAGTTGTGTTTGTGTTATATGCTGACGGTGTCATGAGAGTTTCAGACTGCCTTGTTATGAAGACCCCACCCATGTCAAGGTGGTACTCTGGTGTGATGGAAAACCACTCTGCCAAATCAAACTGTGTAGAGCCGATAATGTGTGGTGGAAAAGCTCTGTCAATGTAAACAGAATCGATAAGAGAAAAAAAATTGTTTATTAAACCTTATAGAGGGGAAAGGATCTTTTTACTCAAAGGCTCTTTTTCTTTGATTATTACATACAAGGTACTATCAATATGACCATGCAATTAACACATGCGGTCATTGAGCTGTCAAAGAGTAAGATGGCGTGGACGGCGGCATTTGGGGGTTCAATATCTTTTGAAGGGCACCTCAGCAGTGCTCTGCAAATGTCCCTCAAACTCTCCTGCTCCACCTACTTGGGACTTGGGACTACCAGGACAAGAATCCATCTGACTCCTAGCCAGTTTCCTAAAGAATGACACAACCCCACACACACACATATACACCAGAGGTAAGCCTTGTTGTCACACAAACATTTATTGGATGAAGTGGTATTAACTTATAAAAATAAGTACAAAGTAATTAATTCTAAAATCATTAATTATAGATATGTTTTGAAAAGGAGACCTACATACATTTGACATGCTAGCATGTATCTTGAAGGTTACACTGACCACTGAGGGGGCATCTCTGAGAGAAAAGCAGTTAGCCTTAAGGCTGAAAGCATTTTTCATTATTGTAAGGCCTCGTTGATCTGAAGGGCTTTTCATTCAGCTCAATAGCTTCTGTTTTGTAACACTCATTGGTATCCACAGATGTCTCCAGCTCTTGGTGTTGCCCCATGTTTTATACATGAAAATCATTGAAATCACCAAGGGTATGTAGAATGTGTGTATATGGGTCCCTTGTATATCCAGGCATGGGTGTTTGTGTGGCTGACAAAGCTGTTGCTAAGTTGGACCTTTAGCTGCTGAAGAAATGCAGTGCTGTGCTGTGTTGTTTAGGCGCTACTTCCCTGGTGATGTTCCGAGCTCTGGCATCCTGCACACAGCTCTGCTGGCTGCTGCTATGTGCACCAGCTGCTCTCACACCTCCAGTATTTCTTGCACGGAGCAGGTCAGTCACGTTAGGTGAAACTGTGACGTCTAGGGTGTGGGTTTACATTCAGACCAAATCTCAGTGCATTTGAATCTTCATTGGAATTAAAGTTTATTAAGTTGACTAGTTAAGGTGGCATGAATATTTTCATGGTCAGACAATTTACCTCAGCTCTTGTTATTTTTGTGTGTTTTGTGTGTGTGTGTGTGTGTGCATGAGAGAGAGAGAGAGAAAGTGAGAGAGTGTGACTACGTGTTTGTGTGTGTGTAGGTGTGTGTGTGTGTGTGTGTGTGTGTGTGTGAATGAGACTCAGAGGGCCTCTGACTAAGCTTTTCATTAGATGCTTGGCACCCACCAGATACTTCATCATTCTGACAAAAGGGTTATTCATAGAGCCACATTAGTAGAACCACACACGCACATCAAAACACAAGCTCCACAGTGTGGTTACGCTGCGCATCTAGTGTTGTGCAGTGATTTAAAAATAAATAAAGATAAAAAAGAAAAACCATATATATATATATATATATATATATATATATATATATATATATATACACATATACACACACACACACATATAATGGTTTGGTCCTCAGCATTTATCAGATTGGTTCTCAACATTTATCAGATTGGTTCTCAACATTTATCAGATTTATCAGATATAATGTTAAACTGTAGTCAGTCTCATTCATCACATGAAGTCACATGGCCCCTAACAAAAGAATGGCTGAAAAAGCAGAACAACATCAAATGGATTGTGTGGGTACCAAGTCCTGGACTAGTAGAGTCGCTTCTGCAGGCAGAATTTTCCGAGATGAATTATTATTGTTGTTGTTGTTATTGTTGTTGTTAACTCAAAAAGTTATAAACCGATTTTGATAAAATTTTCAGGATTTGTTGGAAATGTGAAAAGGAAGAACTGATTTCATTTTGGGGGTGATCCGCAAGAAATCCTGGATTCTGGATCACTTTGAAATTTTCATTAACATTGTGGTAAATGGGGCCAAAAATGTTGTTTCTCTATATTGCGGTTAATTATTGACCAAACCCAATGAAATTTGACTCAAGAATGGACAATGGAATCCTCTATCATATTCCAAAAGCTGATCCGGATCTGATCCAGAAGACGGATTTTATTGCAATTTATATAAACTTGGCAGAGGTCTGCACTCTCCAATTGCTTTCTAGTTATTATTTTTATTATTATTATCATTATTATTATTGTTGTTGTTGTTGTTATTGTTATTATTATTATTATTATTATTATTATTATTATTATTATTATTATTATTATTATTATTATTATTATTATTATTATTATCCATCCATCCATCGCTTTCTGCTGCTTATTCCTCCACTCCACCACATTGGGTGAAGGCAGGATCCACCCTGGATTGGACGCCAGTGAGACATATAGACAAACAACCACTCACGCTCACAGGCAATTTTACTTAAAATTAGCAAAGTAGTCAACCTATTCCCCAGTTGTTCATGTATTTGGACAGTGAGAGGAAGCTGGAGTACCCAGAAAGAACCCACACAGACACAGGGAGAATATGGAGACTCCACACAGAAAGACCCAGCCTCCATTCCAACAGAGATTAGAACCTGAGACCTTCTTGCTGTGAAGTGACCACCACACCACATTAATATTATTATTATTATTATTATTATGATTGTTGTTGTTGTTGTTGTTAGTAGTAGTAGTAGTAGTAGTAGTAGTAGTAGTAGTAGTAGTAGTAGTAGTATCATACCAGCAGACATCTATCCCTTTCTTCACCCCCAGTTAATGTATTGATGTCTTATGTTGATGAAGGGCAGCTCCTGCAGGTCTAAATGGTACATTTTCTTGTGCCTTTTATCCATCTCCAAGATCAACTACCAGCTACCAGCCAACTCTGATTAACAGCCATCAGTCCTATCTAGGATACATTTGAAAACAGCCACAGTGAACATTGTCTTTCTGTTTTCAAGATGCCTGGGCTTCATGCTGACTTTGTGCTCTGCTTTGGTCCACAGCTCCCTCTCACTGAGACAAGCTTATGAGCATTTGGCAAAACCCTAGTGGATGTGTGTCCTGAGTTTCTTGTACCTTTGGTTGTTTTATTTGACATTTTTCCTTACAGTCACCTGCTCAGCCATATGTGGACATCAGGAGAAATGAGCCAGCAAGCCAGGCCCTCACTAGTGTGGAATACACCTCCACCATTACCTGGAACATTTAACTCCAACATCCACTCACTCAGCAGTAAAATGGATGAGCTGGACTTTTATTTGTCCTCAGTTCCTGAGACATGGCTGAGAGCAAACATTCCAGACGCCATGCTGCAGCTGGAAAGATTCCAGCTTCACCAACTGGAATGAGACAGGCAGCTCTCTGGCAAGACAAAGGCTGGAGGTCTTTATTACAAGATCAACAGTGACTGGTGCATTCACACAGACTCTTTTCCTAGAAAGTTTCATCAAACACTGAAAGGCCTTCTTTTTCCTATATGCATTAACACATGCTCATCAGTAAGATAGAAGTACAAGACACAGGTGATCAATATGTGAGAAGATGACAGTCAGACAGGGGTGACCAGTACATGAGATGATGACAGTCAGACACAGGTGACCAGTACATGAGAAGATGACAGTCATAATCCATCCCTCCATCTATTGCTTTTTGACTTCTTGTCCCTTTCATGTCATGGGGGGCTTGAGTTAAACCCAGGTATCTTGGGCGAGAGTCATTTCAGAAGAGATAATTTCAGACCTTTCAGCAGCTTGTTTTTGGCTGGATGTGTAGATTGTATTTTCTGCCAGCTGGATGAATGGTTTTCAATCTAATATTAGTTTGTTAACATTAATAATGAATAACAGTATGTGTGGGAAAAGTAACATTCCCACATCCACCACACTCAGCTGTTCATGCACTGAAAATCATATGCTCGTGCTGACACTTCATGTGAGGTCGTACATGTCCAGAGGAATGACAGAGGAATGACAAAAGCTGTAAAACTGTGACTGTTTATGTTGCATTTAACATGACAGTAGTTTGTGCAGTATGTAGTTGGGCTGAGACTGACACACACCTTCTGAAAGCAGTCATGCCTGGTTCAGTAGATATTTGCTACATATTTGTAAGGATGGATATCATGATGCCACGTTTAATTTCAGACTCTTGTATTTGGTGAACTTTATCTTTTGAACTTTGCCAAAACATTTTTCTGTAGAATTGTTTTTTCTGATGCTGATCTAGGAATACATGTGTGGAGTATATTTGCAATAACCTGTCTTATGAATGTATTTTCTGATTGACTGGGCAAGCAAAATGCACTCAAAAGATGTAACTGAAGCAAAAAGTTTTTAGTTTTGTTTGGTTTTCTGGAAGATGAATGGGCAGTTTTAATCAGAATCTTTAGAACTTTACACAGAAATGTGTAACGTGTTCCAAATCCTGCAACTCCACTTAAAGAATGTCCTAATTACAGCCATTTAAAAAGAGCAGCTGATATCTTTTGATGTAATATTAGCCATCACTCCAATTAGCCTAACACTTGTCAAGGTCACTTGATAATCAGCAGCCTCAAAGAAATATCTGATCATTACTCAACACCTACTGTTAGCATTGTAACTCATGTATACTGACTTAGTGTAGCTAGTGTATTTGCCAGCTCATTTAAGGCTACATGTTACTGAGTTCACTCTACCGAAAGGTTTTCAAAGGATTATGTGTTGATATGGAGGATAAATGTGATGTAATTACCGTAGTGCATCCACCCAAACTTTGTGTAAAACCTATTAATGATTATTAATACTGGGGTCCAAATTGTAGATTGTTGCTGTGTCACAAGACAAAAAAGTGACATGAAGAAGGGCAAAAGAATTACACTAATACATGAATATAAGAAATTCCTATTTAGATTGTCCTATATCAAGAAAGTCAGGAGCAGATATCTATATCCTCATTTGGTTTGGATTCAGAATGCCGTGATTTGAGATTCTGCCTCTATTATTTTGTTGTTTTAAAATCTAACCATTTTAACGCTTGTGATTTTGACGTGTTCATTGTTATTGTGTGATTCAAGGTCGCCATCTATTGGGCAATAGTGATCATTGTTACAACCTGGCTTACACTTGAAACGAGCGTCAGTAGTGTGTGGCTGCACCACAAACAATAGTGGTGCCGTAATTCCTGTGGTTTCCAGTTGGTCATCGATCAACACCAGATCAGCTGAGCATTCCTTACTCATTATAGTCATAGTGTGTATTTAATTGTTATTATTGTGAATGAATTTGATAGAAATTGTGTTTTAGTGTATGTAGTTATTTTCTATTTTGTTAGTATGCACTAATACAATCCACTGCGCAGTGTGTATACAGTGATACACTGATAGTTACACCTCAGCTCTTGACACTGTTGTGAGTTCATATCAGCTTCACATAGTGAGTCAGAGAACAGTGAACTATAAACATTTTCTACATTCGGAGGTGATTCATCTGATATTGTCATACTTGAAGTGCACTGAGCTCATGCACATCATTGTCAGGAAGAGCAGGTTTGACTGTGGTGAGCAGACACTCATTCAACTAAGGGGCAAAGCCAAAGAAGTTATCAGGGAGTTGTCAGTATAACTCAGAGAAGTTAAATTCATCAGGGGTGAAGAGAGAGATTTGTCTGGCTCTGAACAGATTAGAGGTGAACATTAGTCCAGCGACATAGTGTAATGTTCGGTCTCCACCACAATGCATGTCCACTAACCACTCTTTGAAGAGAATGATGAATATGAAAAAAGAAAAGAAGTGTGAAAAAGTCCTCTCAGCCCAGAACAGCTAGAAGTAGGACGAGCAGTCTCCCTCAGATTCAAAGCCTTAATGACCATGCAGTCTGTGAAGAATGTTTTTACTCTACTTGGTCACATGTCCACAGGAGTAGGAGCAGTGCAGTCATCTCGCACCAGGTGTCAAACCAGCTGATCTGGCAGGAGAGGACCACATACATCTTGAGAGTGAATCTCCCACCTCCAGCTTTGAAACTTTTTCAGATCTTGATTTTCTAAATCAACTATAAAGTAGTGACATTTCTTCAGACATTATTTTTTAGTCTATTGTTATAGTAGTATATTTCACTCATCAATTTGTGTTGAAAATTGGACCACCTTTAAAGCGTTTACTGAGCAAGCCTGCTAAAGCAAGTTCATGAAAATGCATTCCAGACAAGATCAGGAAGATATTATTGCAGCATGATGCTGAAAAGTTAATTCATGATTTTGTTACTTCCAGGCTGGACTATTGTAATTCTCTACTATTAGGGTGCCCAAACAACTCCTTAAGAAGTCTTCAGCTGATCCAGAACGCTGCAGCCAGAGTTCTGACAGGTATTGACAAAAGAGATCACATAACTCCTGTACTGGCGTCTCTTCATTGGCTGCCCGTTAAAGTTAGAATCATTTTTAAAACCCTCCTCTTGACCTACAAGGTCCTCAGAGGCCTAGCTCCATCCTACCTGGAGGAGCTCCCTGTCCTGGTACGGGAGGCTGACTCCATCGCTACTTTCAAGACCAGACTTAAAACCTACCTCTTTGAAAAAGCTTATTGTTATTAATTCTGTAGTTCCAGTTACTATCATAGACAGACTAATGATCATACTTAGGGGGTCGTCTAATCACTAGGTTAAGATACTAGTTATGCTGCTATAGGCCAAGGCTGAGGGTCCAGAAACATGATCACCTGACAGGCCTCTGTCACCACACTGGTGGTGGTTTGGTTTCCTCTCCTCTCCTCTCCTTTCCTCCTCCTCATTAAGCAGACTAGTTATGCAGATTCCTGTGTAGTTTTTCTGCCCTCCCCCCCCCTCTATTTATTTACAGGTATCGCCGCCTTCGGAGCTGCATGACAACATCTGGCCCGCCGACCTGTTGTATATTGTATTTTTGTATCTTTGTGTGTGTTTCTGTGTTCTGTGCCTCTCGTCTCCTCTCGTCTCCTTCTTCCTCTCCTCTCCTCTCCTCTCTCTCTACCCAGCCGGCCATCAGCAGGAAGGTCCCCCTACATGAGCCTGGTCCTGCTCAAGGTTTCTTCCTGTTAAAGGGGAGTTTTTCCTTGCCACTGTTGCTTGTCTGGGGTTAGGCCCTGGGATTCTGTAAAGCGCCTTGAAACAATTTTGATTGTATAAGACGCTATAGAAATAAAGATTGATTGATTGATTGATTGATTGATTGAGACATTACCGCATGCGCCAGGGCCCATGAAGGAAGAAAAATAAAGCTGTCCAGATTTGCCCATTTTGGAGAATGGAATAGCTAATTCATTGGTATAGAAGGAAATGATAATTTGTCCAACAGGCAGGGGCTTTTTATTCTCTATAGTTCTGTCTTCATTGTTTTATGTTGGTATATGAGTGGACTATGTGCTGCTGTACACCAATAAAGTATTTCTATTCTATGTCTCCAACCAAGCTTTATTACACATTAACAATACTTTTATACATCAACACACACACTTGTATGTTTATATATATATATATGAATCAAATAGATAAACACATGCCAAAGCTAGTATACAGTACACTACCACATAAATTATATAAACATTTTTAACAATCAACGCCGAGTTTTAATTTATAATTTAAAATAACAACATGCCACTAAAGTGTACAAGCTAGAGATGCTTAGTGACGATGCAACGCTAGGTGATAAAGAAGGAAAATTACTGCTCACATTTCAGAACTATAGTTGCAGTAGAAACCATTAAAGCAGTTTTTACTCAATGCTGTAGAACACAGTACAGAGACTAAATTTGAGGCATCACTACGACAAGTTTCTGACCACTACCAGTAAAACATTTATGATGGGAGAGGAGACCTTTTAGCATCTCAGGGTAGAACATCACTCCCGACACTTTTAACCATGTCCATTCATAATAGTTCTATCAGTGAGGGAATCTCCAGGAGGAGATGAAAAAGGGCAACACTGTTGAAAGGGGTGTGGGATAGCAGGAGCTCTAAATTAATGTTTTAATCAAAATCTCTGTTAACCAGGACCAGTGGAGCCACAAGGGTCCACACATACAGAGCAATGCAGACCCAGCTGGAGCAGATCTTCACCCAAACTGATGGCCACCTGCTGGTCATGTTTTCATTGTTGGAGTCAGGGCTGCCAGGAAACAAGAAGGAAGAGGAATGTATGAGATGAGAGAGAAATACTCAAAAATGTGCTAAAAAAGAAAACACACAAATCTATAAATAGGTTTAAACTGCCCTCCTGCAATAATTCACCCCTCCACCTCTGAGTCCTAAGCGTAATCCTTTTCATCACTCTGCTCATAATCGCAACTGTTCTAAACTGTAATCCAATTTAAACAGCACTATACAGCTATATTTATTTACCCTATACTATATGATTTCTTTCAGAAACTTTATACTTACAGCTCTTTACAGCCATAGAAAGTTACTGTTACTGATCTGTGTGTATGTTTTTTCATATTGTCTATTATATCCTATACCTATATATCCCTGGCCTGGGTGGTACCACATATTTAAATATTTGGTTGAGATATTAAAATTGTTGAGTGTGTTCCAGTCTAACATGTTAAATGACTGACTAAAGAATTCAGGACTGTAAATGGCAAATGTTCAAGATCATCTTTCAGTGCGTTACAGAACCCCAGAGCCTCCACAGGTAGCTGTCCAAAGTTACTGAATTAGCTCCACTGTGTTACTGTAGGCTTTAGTGTACCTGTACCAGTTGGTGAGTGTCATCATGATGTAGAGTGATGCCAAGAAAAGCATGAAGTGGAAGAAAGAGTAGGAGTAAGTGACTCCATCCTTTTCATTGTCCACAGCTCTGTTTGGACTGCAGTCCTCCTCAAAGCTGTCCACCGCAGGCCCATCCTCAATTAGAGCCGACTCATCACTGGTCAGAGTCAGCTTGTTCACCTGAGCATTTGATGAATTACGAATGCTGACACACAAAAAGGACAGAGAAAAAAAATGAAGGGAACATCTTAACTTTGCTATTAGCCATGAAAAAGGAACTATCAAATAAGACACATGGACGAGGAAAAAGAGGGGTGTACCTGGAGTAGAGTACACACAAGAGGAAGAGGAGCAGCCCCACAATCCCCTGAGCGTCCCACCACTGAACGACATGGTCCTGCTCAACAGCACTAGTGCTGTTTAGCCCGATAATTCCAAGAAGACTTGGGTTACACTTTCGGTCTATGAAAGAAGAGAAAATCACACTTTCATATTTGTAATTGTGACAATAAAGTAAAATCTAATCAGAAATATGTTGGACACCATCTCCTTACATCAGGCCCTTTAGGAACACTCACCAGGCTCATTGGTCATGGCCGACCAGGTCAGGTACATGGTGAACAAAGTAACCAAAGAAGACTGCAGAAGTCCAGATCTGGGCTGGGACTCCTGCACGCACACGCACACGCACACACACACACACACAAACACACACACACACAAACACACACACACATTCATTAAAAACCTACCACCCAGAAAGTGGTTTTATAAATACCAGGTTTACAGATCAAAATTACTGTTTATATGCTGTATGAGGCCATCTAAGTGGTTTCTGGTAGCAGTCAGCATACTCCTGTCTTTAACATGTGGTAAATGAGTCATCTATAAGATCCTGTGATGTGACCACATTCTTACATAGGCTGTCCATAGCTGATGTATAAAACAGCAGCTTGGGGCTGACCCTAAGTGCAGTGCTACTCTCTGCTGATGCCTGACTCCACAGTTCAGCATCTGTCCTATGGACATGAAATCTGTCCTGCTCTCTCTCTGCTCTCAGTTGTAGAGCTACATTCCATCATCTTTTACACATTTAACATTTCCTCAATGTCAGATCCATCATTCCTGAGGTGTTTCCTCGTTGTCCTACCATCTGTCTCTCTTAGTGGCTGTTTTCCTACCAATTTCAAGAAATGCAACTTTAAATAGAGAATAGGGGGTCTTTGATGTTTTGCTGATATGTCGTCAAACACGCAACAGAAAGTGGTCAGCATCTGGGAGGAAGAGCAACAATTCTTGTATATTTTTTATTTCTCTTATATCTGCTTCTGTTTTCATTTGTTTATAGTTCCAATGTATTCTTCTCAATGCAATAAAGTAAACAATAGGAAAAGAAATGTGGAACCTGAATCTGTGGCAGGATGGACAGGAGGGAGGCTGCAATGCAGAGAAGCATGTTGATGCTGATGAAGACCTTGTTTTCAGTGCAACCATCCGGGTGGGTGTAGTAAACATAGAACATGGCCAGAGACACCACAGACAACAGGTAGTTGACCGTGGTGACTGACAGCAGAGCTGTGAACACACAACAGTGTCATTACAGAAGAGATCTAAGCCTGCTGCAGGGCAGTAAAATGAACAGGGGTCAAGTCAAGGCTGAAGTGCTTTTTCTGCCTGGTGCCTCTTTCAGGCTTGTTTGGATGTACAATTGGCTACAGCTCTGCAGATGCATCTGTCACCATTTCACAGTTGTACTATGTTAACATTTGTTTATTAAAGTCTGATAATATGACACAGAGTTTGTCCTCTCCTCCAATGTACTGTTTTCACTCTGGAATGTCTCTCTCCTATTCGATTGCATGAACATCCAAGCTTAAGCTGCACCTGAATCTTCATTTTCACGACTTTTGTAAATTTTCTGTGTTTTCGTGCCAAAAGAAATGCCATAACAATATATTGAAGGGGAGATTATTATTATTATCATTGATTTTATAATGAACACAGATATGTTGCTGATGTTGATTCTGTGCTCTGTCCATTCAAGGAAGAGTGATTCCTTATCTGTGGCTCTCCTTAAGGTTTTCTTCATTTTCCCGTAAAGGGTTTTTAAAGTTTTTCTTGACCCAGTTTGAGGGTCTAAGGACAGAGGGGTCACATCTGTGCAGACTGCAAAGCCCTTCAACTGGTCTCCACAGTAGCAGCACTGGTCTCTACAGCAGCAGCACTGGTCTGCAAACCATCAGCACTGGTCTCTACAGCATTAGCACTGGTCTCCTCTGGTCCCTAACCAGCAGCACTGGTCTCCACATCAGCAGGACTGGTCTCCACAGCAACTTCAGCACTGGTCCCTGACTGGGGAAGACTCTAAGAGGGATTCTAATCTCAGGAATGGGGTCTGGATGGCAGCAGCCTGACCTCCACCATGTGCACATATTTGACCTGCATGTGTCCTTTAATTAAATTATTTGCTAAAATCTGTCTCAAGGTCCTGCTGTTTGTTATTTATGAGGCTGGACTCTGTAGCTGCTGTAGCAAGTGGCTGTAGTTGTCAGTTTTCTGGATATAAATGTTCTGTGTTTTGTTAGCCTGTTGACAAACAATGTTTATGATGGTGGGCTTTAAAAAATTTCAATTAATTGATTGAACTACCGGTTCTCTAAATTCGAGCCCTTCTGGTCTCCATCATTACTGATTCTGATTTCACAGATTTTTTCATATAAAGATACATATCCATACATTAAAGAAGTTGTGTGGGAAGTTTAGGTCATACCTGCATACCAGCAGCGAGAATTGCCTTCTTCCATCTTCTCCACCCAAGATTCATTCCAAGAATGGGCAAAGTCAATAAGTAGAACCAGCTGGATCAGGATGAAGCAGAAGGCTCCAGCCATGCCAATGTAGAACCACACTAGAGCAGAAACATAACTCTAAAAACTGCAGCAACATGTCAACTATACATGGTCAGACTCACATTTGCTAACATATGCAAAACATTTGGACCAGCAGGTTGCAAATACTGCAATAAAACAGGTCCTCCAACTCATGCTTTATTTTCAAGTTCTGATAATAAAGCACCTTAAAGTGTGCTCTAATATATGGTAAGACTTTTGTAAATAAATACAAATCTAAGGGGGGAATTATTACATGGTATTTCTCTTGTGAATATCCATGTCTATGCTGTTTTAGGTTTTGCTTTAGCTCTAACTTTGGAGTTGAAAAACAGCTCGCAGTGGTACTACCACAGCACCTGTAGCCTGCTCCAGGTCTGGAACCAAGAAGGTCAAATAGCCTCAAGGGCACCAGGAAAAGAAAAATTAAAAATAATTCCATAGCAGAAAAGTTAAAACAGAGTACTGTTGTAATGCTTCAATAGAGCATTTCACTGTGGGGGGGGGGGTCATGAAGGGTTACCAGTTGTGAAGGGACCTTCTGAGATGAAAAATGATCCAACAGTCAGGCTAACAGCAGCAGCAAACTTGAAGAACCAGAATCTGTGATGGACAGAACTGATTGTCAATAATCAGAGTTAATACTTCATACTTCCTTGAAGATTTCAGTTGTTTCTCCTTTCTGTTGTCACTTTTATATATGTGTGATGTCCTTTAAATGCAGTTCCTATTTAGATCATTATTGAAATGGTCTGAGTAACAGATACTTTGTGCGTGAAGGAACTGCACCTGACAACAGGCAGATATCTAAGTGTGTTCATTCCAACATAAGGATTCCCCAGGCAATTGACCAGTCTAAATTCTGTTTTCTGTTCACATTGTCCTAAAACACCAATAGTATGCTGGTTTAAACCTAAAAGAGGCTACAGATTCTTAATATAGACTTGATTGGCTATTATAGTGATTACTGGTTTTGGTGTATGTAATATACTACTGAAAAATCAATGACTGTATAAATTGAAGTGTGTACACTATTCGAGTGTGCACGTGGAGTTACTCACCCATTATGTACTGCAGCTCGGGGGTCCTGACTGCTCCTCACTTTGATCATAAGTAAAGAGAAGAGCAGGAAAAACAAAGCCATACCAAAGCAAATACGGTAAACAGCCCTGTAGCCAACCAGCACATCACAATTCACATGGCCTCCCACACCAGGAAGAGAAGAACCCATCCCTTCTTCACAAAACCCTGGAATCTGAGGACAGAGACATGTCATGTTGACCGTGGCCTTAGATTAGAGGATCTATAAGCATAAAAGTCAACTTGGCAAAGAGAAATAACTTTATCCTGTAGATATATACAAACAAATAATCAGGCTTATGAAATATAAGACTAAGCTGTTTAAAGAAAGAATTTTAAACTTACAGATGTTTTACACACAAGCAGAGGAAGACACATATGGATATAACACAGTAACTCCAATGAATTAACTATATCCAGCAGTTTCTATAACTTCAACAACAATGTCTTCACCGTGTAACTATAACACATTTCACCATTCAGTAAAACAGTGTGGAGTCTGGTCTGGGTACCTTCTTCAGCTGGTCCTCCATGCCAGGCATTAGCATAATACATGCAACACCTACTCCCAGGAGCAAGAAGAGAGCATAGATGAGACGGGTCACCGTGGAGTTATTTCCACTCGGGCAGCATCGGCACAGCAGACAGGGGGCGCTACCGCACAGACATGGGATCTGCAAGAAACAAACTGCCTATTATGAACTTGTATGTGTCAGAAATGAGGGGGGGAGAGGAACATATTTTATTTTCCTCTGATTAAATCCCTCATGTTGATTTCCATTTTTATCTAGCACTACCTTTACCTACAAATTACATATTGTGGTGGACAGTTGGGGGCGTGCCTCACACCCAGGTGTATTATGGGTTGAGGGGCGTGGTTTGCCCATTGTGATTAAAAGCTGTGTTCTCGCGCCTTTTAGCGGTCTGTTCGCGCCAGGAATAAAATACGTTAAAACCACCTTCTGTCTCGTCGTTCCTCGTCCTGCCACATTGGTGACCCCTTTTGAGCATGTTCGAGGCAGCAGATGAAGGTGTCTCCTCTACGGCCACATCGCCCCAACTCACGCATCCGACCAGCTTCACCGCGTCCGTGAAGCTGCCCGAGTTCTGGCAGAGCGACCCGGCCCCGTGGTTCCAGCATGCCAAAGCGCTGTTCCACCTACGAGGAGTCACCGAGGACGACTCCAGATATTACCTGGTGGTCGCGGCCCTGGACCAGCAGACCACCCGCCACATCATGCAGCTGCTGCGGGACCCGCCGGCGCGCGGCAAGTACGCCGCGCTCAAAGCACTCCTGCTCCGGAGGTACAGCCTGTCCACCGCGGAAAGGGCGGATAAACTACTTTCCCTGCCAGGTTTGGGCGACGGTTCGGCAGTCGATCTAATGGACAGGATGCTATCCTTGCTAGGCTCGGACGATGGCGGTTTCCTTTTCCCGCACATTTTCCTGCGCCAGCTTCCACATCCGGTCCGCGCGGCCTTGGCGAACTCCCCGAGTCTAGCCGCCGGGGATTTCCGCGCTTTGGCTGAGGAGGCGGATCGCGTACTGCTGACCGCCAGGAGGACCTCCGTGCAGTGCGTGTTGGCCTCCGTAAAGAGGTCAAGGAATGGGCAGCAGCTTGTATAGCATGCCAGCGGGTGAAGGTTCACCGGCACACCAAGGCGCCCCTTGAACCGTTCACGATCCCGGCCAGACGGTTTGACCATGTGCACGTGGACCTGGTGGGACCGTTCCCCCCCTCTCAAGGGTGTACTCATCTGCTCACCATGGTGGATCGGACCACCAGGTGGCCAGAGGCAGTCCCCCTATCATCCACAGCATCGGTAGATGTCGCGCGGGCATTTCTCTCGGCGTGGGTTGCGCATTTCGGCTCCCCTTCCGACATTACTTCGGACAGGGGACCTCAGTTTGTCTCGGAGCTCTGGTCGTCTATGGCTAGTTCTTTAGGCACACAAGTTCATCGTACCACGGCATACCATCCTCAGGCTAATGGCTTGTGTGAACGCTTCCACCGTTCACTCAAGGCAGCATTGCGCGCCGCGCTCTCGGACAGCAGCTGGGTGGATCATTTGCTGTGGCTGATGCTTGGTTTGCGCTCGGCTCCTAAGGAAGAGCTAGATGCTTCTCCTGCGGAATTGGTCTTGGGACAACCGCTTCGTGTTCCAGGGGAATTTTGCCGGTGAACATTTCCCCTCCTAACTTTCCCTCCAGGAGTTCCTCCTCAGCCGTGCCCCTTCTGGCTCCAGCCCCCGTGCACCACTGTCTCCCGCGGTCGTTTGTTCCGGCGGATTTGTCAAAGGCCCGTTTTGTTTTTGTGCGACACGACGCCCACCGGTCGCCCCTCCGCCCCCCGTACGATGGCCCATTCCGGGTGCTCGAGGCGGGGACAAAGAGTTTCATGATCGATATGGGTGGTCGGACGGAGCGGGTAACGCTGGATAGACTGAAGCCAGCGCATTTGTGGGCTGGGGAAGATGTGCAGCTGGCCCAGGCCCCCCGTCGGGGCCGTCCTCCAAAGTTCCGGGACAATTTCTGTTCTGTTTCTAATTCACAGCCCGTGGACATGGTCTCTCCTTCCTGTGTCCAGCCTGCGGTTCCTGAAGATGGACGCCGCAGCCGTTACGGCAGGTTGATTAAACCAATTGTCAGGGACTGAGTTTTTTTTTTAGTCCTACTGGTTCCCCTTCTGGGTGTTCGGGGGGGGGGGGCTGTGTGGTGGACAGTTGGGGGCGTGCCTCACACCCAGGTGTATTATGGGTTGAGGGGCGTGGTTTGCCCATTGTGATTAAAAGCTGTGTTCTCGTGCCTTTTAGCAGTCTGTTCGCGCCAGGAATAAAATACGTTAAAACCACCTTCTGTCTCGTCGTTCCTCATCCTGCCACAATATAAATCCTTCATTTTAATTATTTTATTTTTTCTTGTTAGTCATACAGAATATTTGATCCATTTTTCAGCATAAGAAGCCCTGTCTGACGGGGTCAGGTGTTTCCATCAAACAATGGATTTGAAAGAATTTCTTTTGAATGTTTTTTGTGTTTGCAGCCACATCGGTGATGTTGATGCCCCAATCCACCATAATTACCTGTTTATGTATAAAATGTCATAACCAAAGCAGACATAAGCCGACTGTGGTGAAACACCAGACATACAGAGACCAATCAACTTAAAAGTTATATTAAAGGCAATAATACAGGAAGTGTAAGGAGTCACCTACTCCTTAGGAGCTTGTCGGGGATCGCTGATCTTAAAAATATTGATCAAACCAGATTCCAGTACGATGACTATCATTAACTTTTCCACTGGCAACAGATAACAACATCATCAAGACTCAAGACAATCTATCAATCATTCATTAATTTCAACAACCTTTTTCATATCACTAAACAGCCTCTTCTACAGTTTTTAGACCTTTAACACAACTGCACTCTCACAAACCTGGATTAGAAGTAAACAATGGGATATCAAATCATCTGCAATGTTCCAGGAATGTGACAGGTCAGGACAGATGAGTCCTGATATATCATGTGATAAAAACATTTTTTATAAGAAAATGTGAATAAAAGATCTGAATAAAGAAGGAAAAACAGATATAAAGATCATCCATGAACAACAAAATGCATGTAAAATGCAAAATACACCATATAGAAGCACAAAATAAATATAAGAAATACGTATACAAGTTTATTAATATTACCAAAAAATATACAGCACAAATATAAGCAGCCAACTCATGGATAAGAATGCTAGTTTAATGTACACTAATCCCATAGAAGAGAAAAAAATTATTAATATAATTAACAGATGCCAACATTCTCAATTTTAGACAAACCTTTCAGAGATCAGGCCAAGGATAAACCAATAATAATAAATAATCAAACTAAAGTCAGCCGAGTACCTCAACAGCACTCGTGCTGACCCACAGCTGCAGCAATGCAGGGTGTCACTGGGGATGACAGCGAACCAGGACAGGCATTGGGGAGAATGCAGTCCCACTAAACCTGGCGCAGCACCGACTGGTGACTCATCCAGCATCGGAGCAGCAGCAGCAGCAGCATGAGTAGGAAGGATGATTGGCACCCAATGGTCCTCCAGCGTGGAATGGACCGTACAGCCAAAGAGTAACAACATAACTGAGGGTCAGCTACACAATTGACAACAGATAGGCCCTCATTCCGGCCACAACACTGTTACACCGCCCTTGTTGCAGAGATGTCAAGGGTGCCATGTAGGTATATTCTCAGACAGAGGAGGAGGCTTTACTTTCTGGAGGGAGGGGCATGAAAAAGGCCCAGCTGTGGACATCAAGGCTGACTCCCTTCACTAAAGGCCAGTGGAAGGGGCCTTTGTGTTTCTGTGCCACCTCAGTCACATGATGGTGGTCAAAGAACAGTGTTTTTGTCACCAGTCTGCATACTTAGCCCTCCTGTGACCACAGCCTCACCCACTCCTGCAAAATGGTGTCCTCATAAATGATGTGCATCTTTCACCAGACATCATACACAATGTTGGCTCTGATAGTTTTGTGAAAAATCACCAGCCATGCAGGTAAAAACAACTGTTTTCTAGACAATGAGAGAGGACATGAACTTTTTTGTGTCTCTGACAGAAAGATACTCTTAGACTGGTGTCAGACTGGTGATTTACACTGGTTGTGTCCCATAACTACAGCAGAAATGTGATCTTACTGTAAATTTTAAAGTTCTCACATCAGTAAACTTTTTCAACACAAAAAAGAAAAATCAATGTTTTAAGATGCCATCTTTTTTTTGCATCCAACATTCGATCCAGCATTTGCAACTTGCTTGTACGTTTTAGAACATAAAGAGTGGTAATGAGCCATTTTCGAACGATTCTACTGATTAACTGTGCAAAATAAAAAGTTTCTATTCCGAAATTCATCTTACGTTGTAACAGGATAATAACTTTTCTGGCACCCAAAATTATCTCCACAACACCAACACATTGTTAACATGAACAAAATTAAGATTGAAATTCAATTATTGGACTGGAAAATTCAAGATTGTTCCGTGTAAGAACATAGATGAATAGCTTCATCACAAAAGATAAATGGTGTACACGTCATCTAAAGAATGGAAAAACATACCTATACAATTAAATTAATGAATGCGTGATACAACTGGCTTAAGCTATTTCCAAATATGGATTGTGTTAGTAATTTGTCTTGAAAATCGCATTTACTTTTTTTACTGTATGATGGAAAAGACGTTATCCGTTATATGTGGGACACAAATCAGATAATTTCATTATTTTATTGGAACTACTATCAGAGAAGGTTTTTACACATGACAGAGAACTAAAGCATTAAAATATTTTGGAATATGTGCGACTCTGTACAATTTTCCGAGGTTCCTGCACCTCTACTCACACTTAATACCTGCATTATTACCCGCTTCCATGTATATAAATACGTGTTCGGGCAGAAATGAGCAGAAAAGGCGAGAAAAGGGAGTAAAGTGAGTCGGCAGGCCGCAGGCGACGCAGGCCTGCCGACTGCGCAGTCATCACTGAGCTCCTCCAAACGCGCACAAATGATGACGGATGATTGATGCTCACCCAGCTGGCCATGGAGCAAACTCCCAGAAGGGCTCCCATCGTGGGGATGTCCTCTGTTCTGAGATGAAGCTGCTGTTTGTCGTTTTATTGTTTTGTTGTTCGCTGCTGCTCTGCCTCCCTCCGCCTCTTCTTCCTGGTGCTTTAACCCTGAGCCGCTTCCCGCCGCCTACCGCCACCTTCTGGTCGGAGGAGGAACAATAGCGTGCGCGTCCATGTGAGTGTTTGTGTCGTCATGTAATGTAACACGTTTCACAGGATAGTGGGTGATGACAATGTTTCAACCAAAAATATTGTAGCGTTCCTTACTGTCAGGATAAGGAATAGCGGACGACTTCTTTGTTGCAGAAATGCTTTATTCAGCAACACAACAGGTCGGCCGTAAACACGCCATAAAAAAAGAAAGAACCCCCGAAAAACTCGCGTACCTCACTCTCACTCTCCCTCCCGCGCACGCACACACGCGCCCTCTCCTGTCACTCACTCCTCGCCCGCCCCCTGTCTCTCTAACCCTGTCACCAATACAATACAACACGACACAACAGGCTTTTTTAGCAGAACATTGAACATTGCACATTTAACATTCAATCAATCTCAATCAATCAATCTTTATTTCTATAGCGTCTTATACAATCAAAATTGTTTCAAGGCGCTTTACAGAATCCCAGGGCCTAACCCCAGACAAGCAACAGTGGCAAGGAAAAACTCCCCTTTAACAGGAAGAAACCTTGAGCAGGACCAGGCTCATGTAGGGGGACCTTCCTGCTGATGGCCGGCTGGGTAGAGAGAGAGAGAGGAGAGGAGAGGAAGAAGAGGGAGAGGAGAGGAGAGGCACAGAACACAGAAAACATACACAGAGATACAAAAATACAATATACAACAGGTCGGCGGGCCAGATGTTGTCATGCAGCTCCGACGGCGGCGATACCTGTAAATAAATAGAGGGGGGGGGGGCAGAAAAACTACACAGGAATCTGCATAACTAGTCTGCTTAATGAGGAGGAGGAAAGGAGAGGAGAGGAAACCATCACCAGTGAGGAGGCCTGTCAGGTGATCCTGTTTCTGGACCCCGGCAGCCTTGGCCTATAGCAGCATAACTAGTATCTTAACCTGACGATTGGACGACCCCCTAAGTGTGATCATTAGTCTATCTATGATAGTAACTGGAACTACAGAATTAATAACAATAAGCTTTTTCAAAGAGGTAGGTTTTAAGTCTGGTCTTGAAAGCAGCGATGGAGTCAGCCTCCCGTACCAGGACAGGGAGCTGGTTCCATAGCAGAGGGGCCTGGTAGCTAAATGCTCGGCCCCCCAGTCTACTCCCAAAGACTCTGGGAACCACAAGTAGACCAGCGTTCTGAGAGAGGAGCGGTCTATTGGGCTGGTAAGGTATCACTAGCTCCTCCAGGTAGGATGGAGCTAGGCCTCTGAGGACCTTGTAGGTCAAGAGGAGGGTTTTAAAAATGATTCTGAATTTAACGGGCAGCCAATGAAGAGACGCCAGTACAGGAGTTATGTGATCTCTTTTGTCAATACCTGTCAGAACTCTGGCTGCAGCGTTCTGGATAAACTGAAGACTTCTTAAAGAGTTGTTTGGGCACCCTAATAGTAGAGAATTACAATAGTCCAGCCTGGAAGTAACAAAAGCATGGACTAACTTTTCAGCATCATGCTGCAATAATATCTTCCTGATCTTTCTAATGTTCCTTAGGTGAAGAAAGGCACTTCTACAGACAAATTTTATGTGTGAGTTAAAGGAGAGGTTCTGATCAAAAGTTACTCCTAGATTCCTCACAGACAGACTAGTTTCAAAGGAGATACCATCTAGAGTGATAATGTGATCTAACCTATCCCTGAGAGGTTTAGGACCAAACACCATGACTTCAGTTTTTCCTGGGTTGAGGAGAAGGAAATTTGAAGACATCCAGGACTTTATGTCCTTAAGACAGGTCTGGAGCTTCACTAACTTCTCTGTCTCTTCTGGTTTCATGGATAAGTAGAGCTGTGTGTCGTCAGCATAACAATGAAAATTTATCCCATGCTGCCGAATAATGTTTCCTAAGGGAAGCATGTACAAGGTGAAGAGGATTGGTCCAAGTACAGAACCTTGAGGGACTCCGTGGCTAACCCTACTGTATGAAGAGGGAACACCATGGACAAGAGCAAACTGGTATCTATCAGATAAATATGATCTAAACCAGTCTAGTGCTGTCCCTTTAATCCCAACCAAGTGTTCCAGTCTCTGTAACAGGATGCTGTGATCAACTGTATCAAAAGCAGCACTGAGGTCCAGCAGAACCAGTACAGAAACCAGTCCATGATCTGAAGCTATAAGAAGATCATTGGTAACTTTAAGAAGTGCTGTTTCTGTGCTGTGGTGAGCTCTGAAGCCTGATTGAGGTCATTAAAGTATGTGCAGACAATGCTAGAACCAGATCCTAAGTTGAAGCACAGACACAGAGGGAAATAAAAAAAAGGAGTGAGGAGGAGTGATGCAGCAGAAGTGTGGGGACAGAATGGGAGGGAATAGGTGCAAACAGACAGAGGACAGACCTGAGACAGAGACAGTGGTGAGGATAAAAATTAAAACAGGAAGCACAAGACATGAATCATGAAAGTAAAAGAAAACAAACTTAACCAATCAGATTTCACAATAAAAGAGAAAAACAAAACAATTCATACATTAACATCAAAGGTGCTAAACGGTAGTAGTAAAAGTTAGTTTTCATTGAGCCTCAGATGGATACAAGAGATACTAAAGAGATACTAAAGAGAATACTGGTGAGTATGTGGCAGCATGGAGTTCATGCCCTGCCCCTCACCTTAATTGGGGGGCCAGATGCAGCTGTGGCTCCTTAAAAGGAGAATGTGCTGCGCAAGCTGCTCTTCCTTGTTGTGGAGCCTTTGGGTGCCACGCCACAGCTCACCTGGTCCTCCTCATCGGGTTGCTGGGCAGTCGGGCTGTGTTATCCCATACGCATCGGTGTCTGCTCCGTCATCAGAGCTGGGGAGCCTTGGGCGACTTTGGTTTTTCAGCTGTTTAGCCCTGCTAGCAGGAACGCTATAGTGGCTTGGTGTGCATCTCCACTTTAAAGATTCTTTTTTCCTTTACCTGACGGTACGTAGTGGCTGCTTTTAGCTCCGCCATATGGGCAATTATTCTATGGAACCTAAATTGCTTTTTCTCTTAACAGGAGAAATTGTTACAGGTGCTGGTTCTAGTGTGCTTTCCTCCCGCTGCTGTTGCCAGCTGCTGTTTTGTCCTCTGCCTTAGGTTCATCGTGCATGGTCCCAACTTTGTCACTCCCGTGCGCGTGTGTGAGTGAACTGCACCTCTAGGAGGACTAGGATCGCCTTTATTTGGTTTACGTTTTGTTTGCGGGGGGAGGGATTTGGGGTTGATTTGTGATGTTCATTGTTTATTGTGTGGGTTATTTTTGCATGTTATTTGGGTTCTATTATTGTGTACATTTTCTGTTTTCTAATTAGTGCAGATCCTCCTGTGTGGCACAGGTATTAAAAATAACTATTGTAAATCTGAGTTTAATATCTGCATGTTGAATGGGTGTGTGAGCGTATTTTAGTGATCATTGTCGGAGGATATCCGGAAATAAAAGTCTTAGTTGGTATATAGGACCAGTCTCTTCCCCCTCACTAGAAAACACTTGTGCGGCCTTGATAGTAATTCTCCAGGTGGAATTCCTGGGGTGGCGTTGTCGAGTTTAGGGAAGAGATATATTGAGTCCCGTCGGGTTTGTGCCACATTTAGTAGAGAAGCAGGGAGTGACCAAACAGTCGCTGCATAAGCCTCTGGAGGGTGCTGGGGGCATTACAAAGGCCGAATGGCGTCCGATTCCATTCAAAAAGGCCAAATGGTGTACAAAAAACGGTCTTCGGCCTGTCGGCCTCCGTAACGGGAACCTGATTGTAACCGCTGGCCAAGTCAAGGGTTGAAAACCACCGGGCCCTGGTCAAGGCGTCAAAGGATTCCTTGATACGAGGAAGAGGGAACGCGTCCTTCCTTGTCTTACTGTTGCCGATAAGTCCACACACATGCGCAGGCTCCCATTTTTTCTTAACCAGTACAATCGGAGAACTATAAGGACTGCTGCTCTCCGTGATGATCTGGGCTTCAAGCAGCTAATTGATATACTCCTTGACAACCTCATACTCAGATGGTGGGATCCTCCTAACAGGCACATCGACCAAGAGGGGAATGTCATGACTGATCAGGCTTGTACATCCCAGATCCCCCTCATGAGAAAGAGGCATATTGTCGAAGGAGAGATTGCACCTTACCCTGATCTTCGACTGACAGGGCCGATAAATCAATGACCTCAATCAGATCCGGAGGGACCCCCGAAATAGCCTGAGAAGCGGTGGTGGCAACACTAGTTGGCACCTCGGTAACACCTGCAGGCATACTGACAATACACCCTTCGTCAAAAGTGGCTGCAATGGTGCAAGGATACAACAAAACACTAGTGGTGCCAACGTTTACAATTGGGATGTAAGCAGTGCCTCGTACAACCCGAACCAAAGCAGGTGGAGCCAGCAGCCTGGCCGGTAGGCCATTCTCGCAAGGCTCAAACAGCATGGTCCTACCCGAGAACTGCTCAGGACACGTTGCAGCCACAATCTTCATCATGCCACCAGCAATGCAACATGTCTTCCTACCTCTAACTTCAGCCTTCTCGGTGAGGTGTGAGGATGGTCGCTGGCTGCACGTCTGGAGTGCCAGTGTAACTGACCTTGGTGCCTCAGTTAGTGAAGGTAAATTACACAACGCCTGCCCATGTTGTCCAAAAAGATCATGATAACATCTGCCGATGATATTCATCCCCAGAATGCCGGGGGACCTCAGAAAACACCTGTCATGGGGGGTCTCTAATGACCAAGACCCCACACCATGGCACAGAAGTACCTCAAATTTCCACGTCCAGGTCAAGGTAGTCAACATAACGGATGGCTAGCCCATTAGCTGCCTTAAGCTTCAGCCAATTACAAGATTTCAGCTTCATGGCCCCAGGGCTGTAAATTCTGAAGGAACCAACTCTCTGTCACAGTAGACACCATTGAACCTATGTCCACTAGACAAGGGATCTGAACTCCCCCCATACTCACTTTAACATGGGGGCAAGCAGACATTGGTTTCCAAAACTCTCACCGAGCCAGGATTTACCCCCCCAGATTGTGGCTCTGCAGTCTGGTGGGCAATAATTTTCCGACTCCTGGACAGAGAGAGACTGCCTATTGGAGGGTTGATGAACAGATGATGACTGAGCGCGAGAGGGAACATGCACCCCATCGCATTCACTGGCATAATGCCCTGGCTGTTGACAACAGCAGCATATGACAGGGCCACGACAGGATGGAGGTTGGCACGGTTGAAAACTGTGCAAAGAGGAAAGGGACTGGGTAAGTTGATCTAGCTGCTTCTGTTGTAGTCTCAACATTTCCCTTATGTCTACCAATTCAGACCCCATAAGGGGGGTGGTTGGCCCCCTAGAGCCTTGGACCCCGTACTGGAGACCAAATGCCAATGGAACAGACTGACTTCAACCCCTACTACCCCCAGGGAGACCCTCCCGTTCCAACCGGATTGCCTCACTCCGGACATCGAGCAGGGTGGCCGTGGGCTGCTTCCAAACATATTGCATCAGCTCGCGCCGCAATGCACCATCCAGAACATGTTCAACAAATTGGTCACGCAGCGAGTCCTCCGCGTTAGCCATACCATAGGGAGCACGCTCTCTTACCGGAGCCTTGAGGCTCATAAGCGCGAGGGAGAACTCATGTAATGTCTCCCCGTCTGGAAAAAAAATGCTTCCTGTAGGGCCACATAGGACTTTGAACACCCAAACAGTTCTTTTTTTTTTTTTTTCCTCGAGCAGCAGGCCATGTTTCCAGGTGACAGACACCCATGAACCTACATGAACCTGTCCATGACAATTTTAAAGGGAACAAAGTTCAGCGTGGTACTGTTATGATTTAGATGTATTGGCATTAATTCACTTTTTTCCCAGTTAATTTGAAAGCCTGAAAGGGAGCAGAAATGGTCAAATACCTCAATTATTGATGAGATTGACTCTTTTGGGTTAGACACATACAGTACTATGTCATCCGCGTAAAGCAACAGGTGATGTTTTTGCCTGAGACAGGTGATATCCTGGGGTGCTGACGTATTTCTGTAGCTAATGTTTCCACAACCAAATCAAAAAGGTATGGGGAGGTGGTATCTACCTGTCTAGTCCCACGAAGTAGTGGGAATTCAGATGAGACGTCCTGGTTTGTAATAACGCTTGCAGTAGGATGAGCATACAAAATCCGTATCCAGTCTGTAAATACCTTTCCGAAGCCGAATGTGTTTAAGGTCTCATACATGTATGGCCACTCGACATGGTCAAAGGCCTTTTGAGCATCAACTGATATTACAACTGTTTCTATACTATGCTTAGTATACAGTATGTTAAACAGATGCCTTAAGTTAAAATAAATATGCCTATTAGGGATAAAACCTGTTTGATCAGGATGTACAATCGTATGAATATGTGTTTTTAAGCAGTTTGCTAGGATTTTGCTAATCAGTTTTATTTTGTTTGGGATCAGTGACACTGGTCTGTAGGATGAGGCTTCCAACTCATCTATGCTCTTTTTTAAAATTAGTGAGATGTTGGCTCTATAAAGTGTTTGAGGTAATCTGCCCTTTGCTGCAGCGTGCTTCTAGAAACATTTATAAAATTCTGTTGTGAACCCCTCAGGTCCAGGTGTTTTATTATTTGCCCTGCGATTGGCTGGCGACCAGTCCAGGGTGTACCCTGCCTCCGCCCATTGCTCTGGGATAGGCTCCAGTCCCCCCGCGACCCTCAGTGGAGGAATAAGCGGTAGATGGATGGATGGAGATTCCTTAATTGCTTGTATAAGCTCTTCTATAGAAATTTCCTTATCAAGCAGAGCTACTGCTTCAGGGCTGAGTTGAGGCAGGTTTAGTTGGGAAACAAATGATTTAATTCTGTCAGTGTCCTGATTACCATTTGACTTATAATAATTATAAGCCATTATTATTATAATAATAATGACTTATAATTTTGAATAGAATTCCGTGAAATGTGTGCCTCAGTTGACGTGCTAATAATTTCTGGGGCTTGTCTCCTATCTCGAACTGCATCTGTTTGATTCTATTTAAATGCTTATTGACCTGAGAGGATAAAATTGTATTATATTCTTGTCTCAAGGAGACTATTGAATTCAGGGTGTTGGGGTCTGACGAGACTCGGTACAAATTTTCTAACTCGGTGATGGACTCGTCCACCTTTACTAATCTTTTTTTTGACTGTTTTTTCCTATTTGCTGTATACAAAATGATGTCACCTCTGAGCACCACCTTAATAGCCTCCCATAATGTCGAGTCATTGACATCTCCTGTGTCATTTGTAGCTATAATTTCTGACATATATTTCAAAAAGCTTTTATCTTTTAAGATAGTGTCACACCTCCAGGAGTGAGTGCTCTTACAATGTTTAAATCTGATATCAAGGGACACTGGAGCATGGTCACTTACCAAAATATTATGGTAATGCGAGGTTATAACGTTGGGAATCAATTTTGAGTCTAACAACAGGAAGTCGATCCTCGAGTAGGAGTTATGTACTGGGGGAAAAAAGAATAGGCCCTGGTGGCAGGGTTAAGCAGTCTCCAGATATCAACAAGATTTAGACTGTGCATTATGTTCTTTAGGACCTCATTGGTTTTATTATTTGCTGGTACCTTCTATGACTGTTTGTTTAAAGAGGAATCAATTATACAGTTGAAGTTGCCCCCCATTATAATGTTTGTGTCACCCATATCTGGAATTCTTTTCAAAACTGAAAAAATGAAGGATCATCGAAATTTGGACCGTAAATATTTATCGAGGTTACTGGAATACCATTGAGCGTTCCTGATACAATTAAGAATCTACCATTGGGATCTCCGATTGTGCATCTGTGATCAAATGATATGTTTTTCTTAATAATAATAGCTACTCCTCTGGATCTTGCCCCGAAATTTGACTGAAATATTTGTGATCCCCAGCCCATGCGTAACTTTTCTTTTGGCTGTATTTTTAATGTGTTTCTCTTGTAGGTAAATGATATATGCATTTAAGCTTTTCAAATGAGCCAGTATTTTCCCTCTTTTAACTGGGTAATTTAGGCCTCTGACATTCCAGCTCACTATTCTTGCAACATCATTGTTATTTGAAGACATAATGATCAAACATATTTATAATTTGCATAGGTTATACCCAATTGCGTTGTAAAGACTCCGCCATTGTAGTGTCAGAACACCTGCAATGCTGCATAATAACATGAACAAAAGTAAAACCAAATCATAAAGAAGAGTGTCCTCAGGGGCCTTCTGCCTCCCCTTCAATCCTCGCTGAGAACAAACATCTCCTAGATCTAACCTGCTAGGCTCATAACCGTCCATACTAACCTGTGCTCGGGCCCGCCCCCTCCTTACCGCTGGATTGTAAACAAACTGTCCATGTGCGTTGGGACACCGTGGCTGGAGTCAGACATGGACTGTGCAGGGGGTTCAGCTGCTCCCTGTAGCTTTAGCTGGGGCATCCATTTGTCGTGGTATTTTATTGTTGTCTAGGAACCTCTCAGCATCTTTCGGGTTGTTGAATGAGTGTCTGAGCCGACCGACACCACAAATGTCGCTGGGTACCTGAAGCTGCATCTCAGCTCCACTGCTCTGCATCTGGCTCGAATCGCTGCCGTTGCCTCAGTACCGCTGGACCCAGGTCCGGGAAGATGTATAACCGCGCGCCCTCGTATTGTAAGGGAAACCTTTGTGAGGAGAGTCTCAGGATGTGCTCGTGATGGATCCATGCGATAATTTGCCAGGGAGGGCCGTCAGCTGCAGCTGCCGTGCCGCGGACCCTGTGTGCACAGTCAACCTTGACAGGTTTGTTGCCAAAGTTTTCTTCTCCCAGCAGCTTTGGGATGAGTTAAGCAACAAAGTCTGTGGGGTTACCTTCTTCCATACCCTCTTTGACTCCAATAATGCGAATGTTTTGCCTCCTGGACCGTGAGACCAAGTCATCCAGTCTCTCGCCGAGTGATTGGGCAATGTCCTCCCATCTTGCGCACCTGTCTTCCAAGGCTTTGATTCGGGACTCGTGCTTGTTCAGTGCGCTCTTGTTAGAAGTCAATCTCGCCTTGACGTCTGCCATTGTTTGTTTCAAGTCCGCGAGAGATATTTGGAGTTTGTCAAACCTTGTGTCGATATTCTGACTCAGCCGGGTGATTGCGGACATGATGTCTGTAGCAGTTGGCATCTCGCTTGGCGGCGTAGTGTCTGTGTGCTCTGCACTAGCTTCCATGTGACTGCCGCTAGCGTTAGCCTCGCTGTTAGCGTCGTCGACTTGTTTTTCAGCTCCTTTGGTTTTGTTAGTTTTGCCCATCGTTCAGTTCAGCATCTCCGACTGTTGCTATCCAACTTTTAATAGTACTGCTCGTTAAATTGTGTTTTTAAATTGTTAAACTTGTGTGAAGGAGCGGAGCCTCACTTGAACACGTCTATCTCATCTCGCGCCCCCTGGCAAGTTTTTTTAATGCCGAAATAATTTTATCAGGCTCCTCTCTCTCCGAACTAGGCCGGTACTTAATTTCTTCACAGGCTTGAAAGACTTGAACCTCCTCTAGCCACTCAAGTAACCCAAATCCTGATTTTCCTTAAGTGTAGGACACTTCCTATCCCTTGGTACTAAAACCAACCTTTCAATAACAGGAGTACTGCCAGTAGCACGGGGGGCTGTTGATGGTACAGAGGAGTCGAAGGGCTGGTCACTAGGACCTGGCACAGCTGCGGCCTATCCCTGATGCAACCTCTCATCATCTACTCTGTGCCACCAACTCCCATAACTCCTGAAGCTCCACCTCCATATCTGAAACTGTAATACACAAAAATGATACAGTAGATTAAAGGACAGATAGGAAACTGAGAATGGATTATATGTTCTACTCCAACCACACAAGGCCCAGCTGCTGTTTTCCTCCGCACAAAATAGTCACAAAACAATATTAATTCTGAGGGGTCAAATCAACGAATTAAAACATTTATCAAAAGGTAGGAAAGAGGAGAAAAAAAAAGACACTGGACCACAAGTCTCTACCCTCCAAAAGAGGTGTCCTGCCGACAACAGCAAAATGTGGCGCGAACCCGACGGGGCTCAATATATCTCTTCCCTAAACTCGACAACGCCACCCCAGGAATTCCACCTGGAGAATTACTATCAAGGCCACACAAGTGTTTTCTAGTGAGAGGGAAGAGACTGGTCCAATGTACAAACTAAGACTTTTATTTCCGGATATCCTCCAACAATGATCACTGAAATACGGTCACACACCCATTCAACATGCAGATATTAAACTCAGATTTACAATAGTTATTTTTAAAATACCTGTGCCACACAGGAGGATCTGCACTAATTAGAAAACAGAAAACGTACACAATAATAGAACCCAAATAAACATGCAAAAAAATAACCCGCACTGCACACAAATCACACAATTAATCAAACCCCAAATAACATGCAAAAATAACCCACACAATAAACAATGAACATCACAAATCAACCCCAAATCCCTCCCCCCGCAAACAAAACGTAAATCAAATAAAGGCGATCCTAGTCCTCCTAGAGGTGCAGTTCACTCACACATGCGCACTTTTAGATCTGGACTCGCACAACGATATCTCTGAGAGGTAGATGGGAGTGACAAAGTTGGGACCATGCACGATGAACCTAAGGCAGAGGACAAAACAGCAGCTGGCAACAGCAGCGGGAGGAAAGCACACTAGAACCAGCACCTGTAACAATTTCTCCTGTTAAGAGAAAAAGCAATTTAGGTTCCATAGAATAATTGCCCATATGGCGGAGCTAAAAGCAGCCACTACGTACCGTCAGGTAAAGGAAAAAAGAATCTTTAAAGTGGAGACGCACACCAAGCCACTATAGCGTTCCTGCTAGCAGGGCTAAACAGCTGAAAAACCAAAGTCGCCCAAGGCTCCCCAGCTCTGATGACGGAGTAGACCCCAATGCGTATGGGATAACACGGCCTGACTGCCCAGCAATCTGATGAGGAGGACCAGGTGAGCTGTGGCGTGGCACCCGAAGGCTCAACAACAAGGAAGAGCAGCTCGCGCACCACAGTCTCCTTTTAAGGGGAACGCCACAGCTGCAGCTGGCCCCCCAATTAAGGTGAGGGGCAGGGCATGAACTCCATGCTGCCACAATCACTTTGCTGGATAGAAAGAAAGTGAATTAAAACAGAAACATTCAAATTTCAAAGCATGACAGGAAACAGGGATATGTTTTAGAAACCTCGAGATTATTCCAGATTCAATCATTAATGGAAATCAAGTTTTAAAGTTTTGAACATTT
This sequence comes from Lagocephalus sceleratus, assembly GCA_911728415.1. Taxonomy (NCBI): domain Eukaryota; kingdom Metazoa; phylum Chordata; class Actinopteri; order Tetraodontiformes; family Tetraodontidae; genus Lagocephalus; species Lagocephalus sceleratus. The sequence goes on along the minus strand of CAJVRN010000029.1, from coordinate 883,804 downwards.
GATGGATAAAGGTGTAACAGCACTAATTGTTTCGCAATATCAGCAGGTGGGACAGAATATAGTGTTTGAATGGGTGGATTATTAAGAGGGGGTGGAATCACATACTGTATGTTTTACCTCGTGAGTACCCGCGGTTCGTTTGATTGTACTGTGCACGGTATGTTGGTTTCACTCTAGTTTCACTGTAGTCTCACCCTAATTTCACTCTGATTAAAGAAAAAATCCACTACACTTAGGTTTGAATACCTGGGACATTCCAGTCTCCTGATAACAACAGTGAGAAATAACCCTTATTAACAAACACAGGGCTCCGCTGATCATTAGCAGTACTAGCATTAGCATGGCCTCACTGTCTGTTTCACCCGGTGTCTTTGCTTGTTCAGTGTGTGAGATGTTTAGTTACTCCTCTGCCTCCTTTAGTGAAGGGGACAAGTGTAGAAATTGTAGTTTACTAATGGCTCTGGAGGCGAGGCTTAGCAAGCTTGAGACGTGGTTCAGCAGCTTGGAGTTATCAGGAGTTGCGTCAGGTAGCCAGGAGAAGCTAGCTGCTGCGGAGCCGCCTAGCATAGCTACAGCTAGCGGTCCCCCGGCAGCAGCCGAGCAGCCGATTAGCCAGGGTGGCTGGGTGACGGTTCACAGGAAGCGTAGCCCAAACTAAAGGCCCCCGGTGCACCACCAAACGCTTCCCGTGGCAAATCGTTTTTCCCCACTCAGCGACAGACCCGCTGAAAAACCGACCCTGGTAATTGGCAACTCAGTCTTGCGCTACGTGAAGCCGACCCCAGCGACCATAGTCAAGTGCATCCCGGGGGCCAGAGTAGGCGACATTGAAGCCAATCTAAAGCTGCTGGCGAAAAGTGAATGAAAATACGATAAAATTACTATTCATGTCGGAGCAAACGACACCCGGCTTCGTCAGTCGGAGGTCACAAAAATTAACATAGAGTCGGTGTTCAGGTACGCAAAAAAGATGTCGGACTCCGTAGCATTCTCTGGTCCCCTCCCCAATCTGGCCAGCAATGAAATGTATAGCCGCATGTTGTCGCTTCGTCGCTGGTTGTCACGGTGGTGCCCCCAAAACCAGGTGTCCTTTATAGATAATTGTTTTGGGGGAAAACCTGGTCTGATTAGGAGAGACTGTGTCCATCCCACACGGGATGGTGCCTCTGTCATTTCTAGGAACATGGCTAATTTCATTAGACCCAAAGTGACCTGACAAACTAGGTTCCAGACCAGGACGCAGAGTTGTAGTCTTACACACCTCTCTGCTGCTTCCATAGAACCCTCATCCACCAATAATAACTTAGTGAACACTATAGAGGTAGTCTCTGTTCCACGGTTAAAAGTTCACCAAGCGCAGAGCAGGGGAGCAGTCAATCACTATAATCTTATTAAAATTAATACTAAAGCACAAGTTGGAGAAACTAATATCACAATTAAGTGTGGACTGTTAAATATTAGATCTCTTTTGTGTAAATCCCTGTTAGTACACGACCTGATAGCGGATCATCACATTGATTTATTTTGTCGTAGTGAGACCTGACTTCAGGAGGAGGAGTATGTTAGCTTAAATGAATCTACTCCTCCTACCCATCTTAACTATCATATTCCTCGCGTTACTGGTCGAGGAGGGGGAGTGGCAGCAATCTATCACTCCAAGTTATTAATTAATCCTAGAGCAAAATATGGCTCCAGTTCATTTGAAAGCCTGACTCCTGGCATCACCCATCTGAACTGGAAGACAGACTTTTGTTTGTTGTTGTATATCGGCCCCCTTCTGGGCCACATTCAGAGTTCCTATCTGAGTTCTCTGATTTCTTATCTGACTTGGTCCTTAGAGCAGACAAAGTCATTATCATTGGAGACTTTAATATCCATGTAGACATTGTAAATGACAGCTTTAGAAATGACTTCATTTCATTACTTGAGTCAGTTGGCTTCCTCCAGCAGATAAACCAACCAACTCATATCTTCAACCACACCCTAGATGTAGTTCTGACTTATGGTGTTGAGGTAGAACATGTGTCAATGTTCTCTCAGAACCCACTCCTGTCAGAACATTCTTTGATCACTTTTACATTTATGATTAAGGATTCTTCTATGCTCAGAACAAAGTCTTACTATAGCAGATGTCTTTCAGATAATGCTGTAGCTAAGTTTAAGGAAGTGATCCCTGTGCTAATCCCAGGACCACTGTGTGTTTCCCCAGGGATCAATCATTATAATCTTAGCCCTGCAGAGGTTGACTCTATTGCTGAAGGTGCAGCAACCTCACTGAGAATCACGCTTGATTCTGTTGCCCCCCTGAAAAAAGAAAATAGTAAATCAGAGGAGGTGTGCCCCCTGGTATAATTCACATATCAGGACCCTCAAGCAGAAAGTGCAAAGACTGGAAAGGAAGTGGCATTCTTGTAAAATATACAGCCATCATGTAGCCTGGAAAGACTGTCTATTAGTTTACAAAAAGGCCCTTCGCAAGGCTAGAACGGCTTATTTTTCTTCTTTAATTGAGGAAAATAAGAGCAACCCCATGTTTCTTTTCAGCACCGTGGCCAAACTAACCAAGAGTCACAGTGCTTTAGACCCACGTATCCCTTCTTCCCTTCGTGGTGAAGACTTCATGAGCTTCTTCACTGATAAAGTTCTAGCTATCAGAGGGAAAGCTAACTAGGCCATCCCAACAACTGGACCATCACCAGATGTGCTGACTGCGGGAACACACAGGTTCTCCAATGAGCCCTTAAACTCCTTCAGCCCTATATATTTTTCTGAGGCGTCATCGCTGATTCAGAAATCCAAGACCAACACGCGTCTTTTAGATTCCATCCCAACACACCTGTTGAAGGATGTTTTACCATTGATAGGCAGTCCTATCCTGGACCAATGGTTCCTTAGTGACAGGTTATGTACCCCGGTCCTACAAGGTGGCAGTGATTAAGCCGTTGCTTACAAAACCATCACTGCATCCTGATGTATTAGCAAATTATAGGCCATTATCCAACCTTCCTTTCATTTCTAAAATTCTTGAGAAGGTGGTGGTGACTCAGTTACTGGAGCACCTGCAGAGGAACAGCCTGTTTGAGATGTTTCAGTCAGGCTTTAGAGCTCACCACAGCACAGAAACAGCACTTCTTAAAGTTACTAATGATCTTCTCATAGCTTCAGATCATGGACTGGTCTCTATGCTGGTTCTGCTGGACCTCAGTGCTGCTTTTGATACAGTTGATCACAGTATCCTGTTACAGAGACTGGAACATGGGATTAAAGGGACAGCACTAGACTGGTTTAGATCATATTTATCTGATAGATACCAGTGTGCTCATGTCCATGGTGTTCCCTCTTCATACAGCAGGGTTAGCCACAGAGTCCCTCAAGGTTCTGTACTTGGACCAATCCTCTTCACCCTGTACATGCTTCCCTTAGGAAACATTATTCGGCATGGAATACATTTTCATTGTTATGCTGATGACACTCAGCTTTATTCATCCATGAAACCAGAGGAGACAGAGAAGTTAGTGAAGCTCCAGACCTGTCTTAAAGACATAAAGTCCTGGATGTCTTCAAATTTCCTCCTCCTGAACCCAGGAAAAACTGAGGTCATGGTGTTTGGTCCTGAACCTCTCAGGGATAGGTTAGATCACATTATCACACTAGATGGTATCTCCTTAGCACCTAGTCTCTCTGTGAGGAATCTAGGAGTAACTTTCGATCAAAATCTCTCCTTTAACTCACACATCAAATTGGTCTCTAGAAGTGCCTTTTTTCATCTGACGAACATCACAAAAATCAGGAAGATACTGTTGCGGCATGATGCTGAAAATTTAGTCCATGCCTTTGTTACTTCCATGCTGGACTATTGTAATTCTTTATTATCAGGGTGCCCAAACAACTCTTTAAGAAGCCTCCAGGTGATCCAAACTGCTGCAGCCAGAGTTCTGACAGGTATTGACAAAAGAGCTCACATAACTCCTGTACTGGCGTCTCTTCATTGGCTGCCTGTTAAATTTAGAATAATTTTTAAAACCCTCCTCTTGACCTACAAGGCCTCAGAGGCCTAGCTCCATCCTACCTGGAGGAGCTAGTGATACCTTACCAGCCCAATAGACCGCTCTGCTCTCAGAACGCTGGTCTACTTGTGGTTCCCAGAGTCTTTGGGAGTAGATTGGGGGGCCGAGCATTTAGCTACCAGGCCCCCCTGCTATGAACCAGCTCCCTGTCCAGACTAGTTATGCTGATTCCCGTGTAGTTTTCTGCCCCCCCCCTCTATTTACTTACAGGTATTGCTGCCTTCAGAACTGCATGATGACCTCTGGTCCGCTGACCCGTTGCATAGTGTATTTTGTATTTTTGTGTGTGTTTCTGTGCTCTGTGCCTCTCCCTCTCCTCTCATCTCCTCTCCTTCTCCTCTCTTTCTCCTTCTTCTTCTCCTCTCCCTCTCCTCTCCTCTCCCCCTCCTTCTCCTTCTTCTCCTCTCCCTCTCCTCTCCTCTCATCTCCTCTCCCCTCTCCTCTCCTCTCTCTCTACCCATCTGTCCATCATCAGGAGGGTCCCCCTACATGAGCCTGGTCCTGGTCAAGGTTTCTTCCTGTTAAAGGGGAGTTTTTCCTTACCACTGTTGCTTGTCTGGGATTAGGCCCTGGGGTTCTGGAAAGAGCCTTGAAACAATTTTGATTGTATAAGACGCTATATAAATAAATGTAGCAGGCTGAGCCTTGTGCACTCTGATTGGCTCTGCTTGCTCCGGACGTCCCTGATGAGGGTGCTGATTATAAAAGCGCAGGTGGCGCCCTGAGAGCCCCCTTGCTGCGCAACTTCCAGGCGCTCTGTTTTCGCCGGGTTGCCACATCCGGTCAGTCGCTTCAGGAAGCGGTTCTCCATCGGCACGTTCTGCGGGTCAGGGCGCCGAGAGCCTTTCTGCCATGTAACTCCCAGGCGCTTTAACCCGCGCCAGGCTACCAGAACCAGTTGCCTCACCGCTTGGTTCTCAGCAATCGCGTTCTGCGGGTTACTTAGAGCACGTCTTCCCCTCGCTGGGAGCAATTTCCCAGTACGCAGTGGCCGGCTCGCTAGCACAGCTAATGTTGCCTGCTCCGAGACGCTCACCGCGAGGCCCCATCGCAGCAAAGGAGTCAGGTGTCCTCGTAACAACACCTAGACGGCACGCGGCTGTTCAGTCCGCTGCTGTTTTGCCTCGATTGTTGTTGCCGTAAACACTGTTGTACCCACACCACCCTTCCGGTGGTGCTATATGCATTGCACCCTAGGGAGTGTGGGGAATTATTTTGGGATTTGGTGGGCAGATAATAGATTTGTTTTGTTTTTATGCTTATTTTCTTTTCTAATTGTACCTGTTCTTTCTTTTGTGCCAGTGTGCCTTCTTTAACATTAATAGTGTGAGCTTCTTTGCATTTAACCATTTGTCTCCATCTGTATGTTTTGTGTGCTTATTTTGGCTTTAGTTACTGCACTTGCTTGATGTGTAGTTCTTGCATGCTTTGTGCTGAGTGCAGTGTGTTTATTTGCTTTGGTTTGTTTTGCATGTCGTTTGGTGTTTGTTTAATCTGTTTCTGTCCGCCCGTCCAATTGGGTTTATTGTTTTAGTAAGGGTTAATCTTTAGTTGGGTGGGTTACTCTGATTTGTTGTCTGGGAGGTTTGATTTGGGGTTTGTTTACCTGTTGGTTTGGGAGTTTTAGCCATCTTAGTGGGAGGGATATTTTAATTAAATTTGAGCTACATAGTTTCCATTTTACCTTTGTTGCACTGAAAGAAAGAGAAACTGTTTTCCTTGTGTGAATAAAGTATTTTTTCTTGTGTATACTGGACCCCATCTCAAGCTTTCATTAGCAACGTACTTGTGCACTCACTTCTATTCATTCTCCAGGTGGAATTCCTGGAGTGGTGTTGTCGGTACATCCCTACTCCTCTTTAACCCACCAAATTGAGTTTAGAACGTTAGACCTTTTCTTATGTTCAATTTGGTTCTTTCTTCACCCTCGCCCCCTTGGCTGCCACATAAAGATTGATTGAAGATTGATTGATTGACCTCCTCCCAACCATGTGAATGTGATATGTCTTTTTGGTTAGGTAATTTAATTATTTTATTTTATATTATATTTTTCTCTTTCTTCATTATTGCACAGTAATATAATATTTTTTTTCACATGTTTCAAGTAAACAAACTAAACTACACTACTCTTGAGTTTCCCAGGGTGAGGCTGCTTTTCTGCACCTTCAGGTCAGCGATAGGTCTCTTTTTGTTGTTTGTGCCAATGTGCTGAACAGCAGTACAGAGTGCCCGGCTTTTTTGTAGTCCCTGGGAGGGATACTTGACGCCCCTCCTCGTGCCAGAGGAGGGACACAAGTCTGAAAAGTATGACTCAAAACTGTAGAAAAGATTTGAAACTGAAAATGTAAGATGTAGAACTCTCCAGAACTTCAGTTTTAAATGTTTGTTCTCATTCAAATTTATTTTTAATTTCTTTTCAAATGAAGAAACTTTTTGTCCCCGATTTGGATTCATAGAAAGGCTTGTGTGATGTGAAGAGGGCTGTGGTACACATCTTTGTGTGCGGGGCATTTTCCTCATCTGGTCTTTTCCTTCCTGGCTTAAGAAGCATTTGGTAGAACGCATTTAGATAACTAGTATCCTCCTAACTTACATCACTATGAAAGATGAAGCCCATTCAGTTTTATTTTTGAAAAAGAGAACAGGGTAAACAGGAATCTAGTAGCGACTATGGATGGCTTTTAATATGTCGACCAGTAATGATGAGACACTGAAAACAACACCTGGAAGGTCAGAACCCTGCTGAAGAGCGGGGTCCATTGTTACGGGGGCATTTCTCTGAGGAAGCGGTTCTCTGTCTGTGCTGTTTACAGTGCAGGTGGGGACCTCCTTTGGTAGCATTAGCAGACAGTGGAAGGAATATTTTAAGGAGTTCGTCAATCCCATCAACACACCAAAAATTGAGGAAGCAGTATGGGGGGTGGGGTGGGGGCACTCCTCCATCCTGTTGGTGACAAGGAAGAAATCCAGCCTGAGAACCTCAAGTCTGGTTGGTGTGGGATGGTCTTGGTTACCATGTCTCTGCAGACAGGGACAGTGTCTCTGGAGGGACAAACCAGAGTAGTGGTTTAAAAAGGGGGGCCAGAAAGTCTGGGCATCTTCGAGCCCCATGACCCCAACAGGCAGATGAAGACCAGACATTCTGACCATCCATGCCTTTATAGAAAACAACCAGAAAAAACTTAGTCCTTGAGTTAATGACCTCCAAAAAGCTAGCTGGAGTCAGTATACAATAGCATAGCTGCTGTCTTGTACAGAAAATTAGTCTGGAGGTGGACTAGAGCTCCTGACATAAAAACAATCCAAATTTAGGAATTTCTAGATGTTCTTCCTGTGAAGGTCTGGAGGATGTACCATCAAGAACTAATGTCAATGAGTTATGATTTTCCTTCCATTATTTCTTATCTAGAGGGCAAATTAATCAAATAGTGATTCTAAATGTACTCAGTAACATGATATATTCCACAATAAAGCAGTTATTTCTGTATGAGTCAGTGAAAAGAGTCCAGACAATAACAGACATACAGCTCACGTATTTATTTCAGAACATGTTCAGTCCGGCAGACTAAAACTTCTACGCAGTAAAGCTTTACATAAAGACTAACTTCTTTCACACATTTGTCACAGACTGTAACACTCAGCTTCAGCTGCTCAGCCCAGTCTTTACTGGTTGGTAATATTCTGCTTTTAGAAATGCTGTTGTCTTTCCCATGATTCCATATGAGGACAGCAGCTGGACGAGAAATGAGTTTAAAAGCAGAGGACATGTGAGCTGGCTGCATCTCCTGTTTTCCTGCTTGGACAGAAGGGACGAACAGCAGAGGGCCGCCAGAGAAACTCGGGGCTCTACAACTTCTGAAGCTCACTGACCAAGTCGCTGGTGGCAGTTACCATACCGCTGGAGAGCCCCCAACAACTGCTCATAGGACACGTTCTTGTGGGAGGGCAGCGAGCTGTGGACACAGAAAAACATCTGTAGACCAATCAACATGTCCCTGTGGGCCATACAGGTTATATAGGTACACTGGTTCCAGGTTGGACCTGGTGGACAAAACCTGTGTGGATCTACACTTTTCTCTGAGCAGGTTGGAGTACCAAAAAAACAGTGTGTACTGCTTCTTTGGTACTCCAAAGAAGCAATACACACTAAGAACATGCTAAGATAAGCACAATTCTGAAGTGTAAGATTACTGGAGTGAACGAAGATGTTTTTAAAATTACACAAAACAAATCCAGAGGTGTATCATTGTCATGTATCAGAAACTTTAGTGGGATCACATAAACAGTGCTATTGAGGGCACAACTGGTGAAAAAAAAAAGTGAAAAAAGTCCCCAAACATAACAGAATGATGGGATCTAACTCAAATCCCAGAGGTTTGTTATGTCAAGGTCAAAATTTTAACTCCATGAGGTCATGTGAGGGACTGCCAGAGGGTTGTTGGTTGAAACACCAAAAGCTGGAATGTGGGCTGGTAGAAGGAGAAGACACCTTTTCAGTGTAGTGCCAAAGTACCCTTGAGCAAGGTACTGACACCTGTGCCTTAATGACTGAATGTGTTCATTATGTGTAATCTGCATGTCTGTGTAAGAGATGGAATCATCTCCCATCTGTGGAAGTAGCCCATTGGGAGAGGATGCTTGAACACAGAATTACAGCTTCAGCGCTCACAAAGTGACACTACATGTTAAATATACACATACGTCTGGTGCAATGTGCTGGAGTTTGATACCCAACAGACTGATGTTTGGACTTTAAACTATTAATATCAAATTACTGCTGAACACCAGCAATTTATTGGATTAAGTTAGTTTTAAGGTACGACCGTTTCGTCAAACATACGCAGCTATAGCAGCTTACATGAATTCGGTGAGTCTGATGTGCCAGGGCAGGAAGCCCAGTGTGCTGTCCACAGGACCAAACTTCAAAACCAACTCAGGATCGGGAATTTTTCTGGAATCTGAAACAGTATAAACGTACAAATGTAAACAAGCATGTCAATGCTAATGATGTTTCCACATGTTGTCCATACTATGAATGAAACAGACATTCATTGACCTTTGACCTGAGGCACTTTAAACTATATGTTAAGTTTCCCTCCCTCTTTATGTTCTCTACCTGCTCTTATACACAAAAATGTGACACTCTTGATGCTGATCCTGTCCAGGAGAGTATCTATTATACAGGTTACTGCTCCATGCTGAAGCTGAGCCATTGCTAATACCTTTTAAAACAGCCCTTCACACTCACTTCAGAGTTCTCTAAAATATCTAAATTTCTACATCTGTTTGGAACATTGATTTGAAGTGTGTCCAGCAAGAATTTGAGACTGTGGATCAATGAAGAGCTTTCATGTAATGTTCAGAACTCATACTTGGTGAAGAACCTTGAAAAGTCACCTTCCTGTGTGTAGTTGTGTCTCTGCAAGTGTGCAACCGTATACAGATTATCAGGTTTAGGCACAATGAATTACTTTTTCTCATGGGTGATAAAGGTTTTTGAATGAATTGAACAATTATTTAAAATCTGTCTTGTACTGTTAAGGTTTCCTTGATGATCTGATCAATCAGTAGGACAAACAAGCAACAAGCAAGCAGAAACTGAAGGAATCCAAGTTCTTCTTAATTACACCATATATTTGTTTTCAACTTCACTCAAAAACCTGATCAATAACATGCATGAGACTTCAGAATTAGGTTCTGATTTATTCTGGACAGAGCTAATTTATCTCCTAAAAGGTACCTCTGAGTACAATGTCTAGCATGGAGACACTGATGTCTTTGGAACTCATCACTTTATTCTCCACGGAGTGACAGAGCTGCTGAGCTGCTTGGACAATACGCTGCTTCCCATCCTCTGAGGAAAGCAGCTTCACTGTGGGCCTACAAGACACAACTGGCGCACACATATCAAAGCTCAATAACCTTTAACTGCAGCTGAAGAGGGTGACATGAAAAAAACAGATACATCTTTAATAAATTACAATCTTGTGAATAACATGATTCCACTGTTATTCTACCACTGTCCTTGCAATGAGACAGAGAAGAGGAAAGGGCTGCAACTGACAAGGTAAGTTACAAATCATACAACTACATATAACAAATTATATCACTAACATTAGCCACTGATGTTTTAAATAAACCAGTGCATAAGACATCCACTGCCTTAACCGTGCTGGTAGAACCTTACCATGGTGCTGAACTGAAACACTGCCATTGTTCAGGACGCCAACATTGTATTTCAATGTGTCCACACCCAGCAATTCCTGCTGCTGTCTTATTATCTCCTCCAGCACATAAGAGTTATTCTTTTGAAAAGTACCTGAGAGGGGATGGAAAACAAATTGAATATTAAGTAACAAAGCAAATGTCCAGACCTCTTTAAAGTTAGGTGCTAAACCAAAACAGCTATTCAGGAAAAACTTTGCTGATATTGTTTCTTTTTCTACTGATATAACTTCACTTGAATCATGAGAAAATCAGGCACTTTTAATCCACAAAAACGTATTATGTGCCTTTTTTCCATTTGGCGGATTTTTATCTATTCTGCATTTAAAGGCAAAAAATACAAGTATGTCTCCCAAATGCCATTAAAGCTTAGCATCTGTTTCAAACAGTAGTAAATGGATACAGTTGGCATTTCCAAACATTACAATTGAACACGTTTGAGGAAATGGTTCATCCAGCCAAAGTCAGGATCGACTTGTAGCATAAAGGAGAGGATGTCTGAGGAGTCTTCACACAGGACACGGCACAAGAAAGCACTTTGTCCATAGTACCAAAGGTGTTTACCGCAGTTATCGTACACGCTGATGTAGGAGATGCCCAGGGCCATGCACCACACCACCAGGTTGGCGATGTCGGCGCAGCTTGGCTCGTCGTCGGTCACCAGCAGCCCGATGTGCACCGGTAGCTTCTCCAGGCTCTTCGCGTCCGCCTGCAGCCGCACGGAGCCGCCGGCACCGCGGCCTCTGGCGCCGGTGTGTGTATGGCTGTGGCCCTGGAGCCTCTTCGCGGGCTCGCCCGAGAACCCCAGGAGCGTCAGCGGGAGCAGCAGCGCCGCCCGCAGCCGCGGCCACAGCCCGTCCCTCCAGCGGCCCAGCACCGACACCGCGACCAGCAGGCCCCGCCACAGCAGCCCGTACAGCAGCGACATGGCCGCTACGGCCGCCTCACAGCTCGCTGGGGGGTGGATGTCCGGTTAGACGCCTGTAGAGGAGCGGCCGCATCTAGCCAGCGAGGTTCGCCATGGTGGCTTCTACTGCTGACCTTTGACCCGGGACACGGTTCCGGACTACACGTAGCGCTCTGATTGGACAAAACGGCCATGACGTAAGCACCAGCCCGCATTCAAGAACAACTTGTTTTGCAACTCTTTGAATTCAAAACACGCTGGATTATTTCAACTGAGTGCCCTGTTACATTATGTAAAACCTATGACTGTCATTGAGTTTCAGCACATTTTAGACTAATGATTCCTGGTAAGTTTTCAGCTTTCTAAATTATAGCACTACTCTGATAATTATATCCAGGACTGTTGCGCTTTTGTCGAATCCCTTATCAACGCCCCCAGCAGACGGCACTCGCGCGCCTCAAGAGGTTTAACAGGAGAAGAAGAAGTGGCGGCGGTAGTAGCAGTAGAAGAAGAAGAAGAAGAAGTAGAAGAAGAGGAGGAAGAGGGATGGCGGACAGCAGAGAGAAGGCGCTGCAGGACTACAGGAAGAAGCTGCTGGAGCACAAAGAGGTGGACGGCAGGCTAAAAGAACGTACGACCCTCTCTCACCTTTGTCTGCGTCCTGGTGTCCGTGTGAGATCCGTTAATGTGCAGCGCCCCAGCGCGCTGACGTGAGTGCTAGCGGCGGGGCTAGCTTTGCTTTGTCATGCCGTCAGAGTTCTGATCTAAAGGACCGAAATGTCCTTAAAAACCCGCTTTTACCCTCAGAAGTTCAGCTGCGTAGGCCATCAACATTAAAACTTGAGACTGGACCGTCCTGTGCTCCTTTGTCTCATTTGTACCGTCGTGTTGTTCTTCGTCTTCATCCTGATTTTCCTGATTTCTTTGATACGAATCTCTTCGTATATATTATTTATCGTTCTGTGTCTATCTTATTCCTAAAATACTGTCATTAGACTCAACCACTCCATTCCTGTCTGTTTATCTGTTCTCAGCATAAATTAGAGATGTGTTTACATTAAAATATAATTACATTTAAGTGTATCTATTAAGCCGGAATAACACCTACATTGTTTTTATTTGAGTTTCTACCATTTGACATTACATTTAAACTGGCTCTTTAAGAACTAACAGCAGCAGGTTATGTATGTAGTCCCAATCAAAAGTGTTTATCTAATGTATTCATTTGTTATTTATGAAAAATAAGAGCATACATTCTGGTTCAGATGAAAGGCCCAGCTGTCTCTCCCTCCAGATTTCCTTCCTCTAGGTCAGTAACAAGTGGAGACTCCTGAAGTCACATGGAAACATGTGCAGTAGCATTTCTTTGATATTTGCTTCGTTCCAATTATTTGTGTCCAACGTGTTTTACTCGTTAATCATGATTGATTGACTATTATGTTTTACCATTGGAGAACTACAGATGATAAAGAGATGTGCTAGTGCAGGATGGTCTTATTGTTGTATTTGTTTCTTCCCAGTAAGGGAACAGCTGAGGGAACAAACCAAGCAGTATGAGAAGTCAGAGAATGACCTGAAGGCTCTCCAGAGTGTTGGACAGGTAAGATAAAAAGCTCAGTGTATGAAAGATGCTGCTGCCATTATAGAACCTACTTAGGGGCTATACGGTATAAGCAAACAGGTTAATATGTATGATTATAGTAAATACTGCTAATGATGATGGGTAGATACTAGCCCAAATACTAACCCATCATTTGTATTTGTCTGATTGTAAAAAGAAAAGCATCAGGTAACATCATTACTGACACCATATAACACCATCGCATTAAGATCTTAAGAGGGCTTTAGAAGGCAATGCAGCAGTGTTATAAACAACACAGGGGTGTTTCTGGTCTGCTCCTAATTTTGCTGCTGCCCCTCTTGGACAAGACAATCTTATTAGATTGTTGGACTTTTTTTTAAGATCTCTGTGGACATATTCAGATAAAGATTTAAGAATCCTAGTGACTTCTTGTTTGTGTGTCTGTCTTCTTGTTTTTTGTCTCTGTAGATTGTTGGAGAAGTGCTCAAACAGCTGACTGAGGAGAAATGTAAGTTATTTGGCATATTTAATCAATTGTTTTGAGGGAAGTTGTGCTGAAAGATTAAAGGGGATTTGAAATGAAGCTATGTAAAAGTTAATTTGTTTGTCTTGTCAATGCGTGGAGCCCCTTCCCATTCTAAGTCGTCACTTTAAATGTGCTGAAGGTATAACTATTTCATGTATTTGCAGTCATAGTCAAGGCCACCAATGGTCCTCGTTATGTGGTTGGATGTCGTCGGCAGGTAGGCGCTGCTCATCTGTTGTCTTGGTTTCTCTCGTATGGTTTTTATGAATTATGTCTTCCATAGTCTTGTTGGCTCCACACTTTTTATAACAAAATTCCATTGATTTGCATTATAAATATCTTTGATATTATTTGAACATGTTTGAAATAAAGATGAGGTAAAAATACAGCAAGATTGCCAAACCTTTGACTGTTGCATAGTCAACCCCATAATGATTGAGAATGGCAACATGGTTGATTTAGTCTCTACTACTGCGATGATTTGGATTTAAAAATAAATTGTGAGCAAATTCAAACTTTAAATCTCATTGATTAAATCAAATGCCATTTGTGAATTACTTTAGTTTCATGTTGTTCTGCCTCTTTTCTGCATTTGAAAATGTTGTACACACTGATAATGTTTGAAAATACCACCGCATTGCTGTTGGACAAAGATTGATATCGGCTCAAAGCATAAAATTGAGCGAATATCCAACATGTGATCAATAGTTTTTTAGTTGTGCAGATCATATCGACATCAGCCAAAGTGTAAACATCAGTGCATTTCTAAAATATTTGAATGACTTAAGATCTTCAATCATCGATCATTGTCTAATGAGTCGTAGAAGTTGCCCTGGAAGACTAATATGCAATAATTGTTTCCAGTTAGACAAGTCACAACTGAAACCAGGCACCAGAGTGGCTTTGGACATGACCACACTCACCATCATGAGGTAGGCTCACAGATGCTCTTCTGACCATGAACACGTGTAGACCGGGATAGAAAGGACCAGTTTGTCCCTGTAATGAACAGACCAACACTGTATCAAAAATTATTTATTATGGGATGTCACGGCACAGTTCAAAGTGTCACAGATAAGTGTCAGAGAAGAATTAAAGCTCATCAGTAAGATTATGTAGCCATGTCAGTCCACAGGTCGTGAGGCACAGCAATGCGAGTCTGACCTCCTGCTGTGTTTATTTTTTGTTTGTTTAGAGCACCATCAGAGAGCTACAGCCTGTGAGGATAGGTGTGCAAATAAATGCATCCATTTCATGTTTTGTTAAGTCATAGTTCATGTTTCCCATTACTAGAAAATCTGTCTGCAGTCAATCTTTTAACATTGTAACAGAAAGGAAAATGGTAAACCGAATATGCAGAAACACACAGGACTGTGTGCTGTATAAGCAGCTAGTGAGTGTTTCATGTCATTTTCAGGTACTTGCCCAGAGAAGTTGACCCTCTGGTTTACAATATGTCTCATGAGGACCCTGGCAATGTGTCCTATTCTGAAATCGGAGGCTTATCTGAACAGATCCGTGAGCTTAGAGAGGTACAGCAATTCTTCAAGCTAAACCTTTGAGTTTTTTGCTCATTCTGTTAATTCTATTGTTAAACTCGTATTGTTAAATGTACACAATTTAAGTTAAAAGTGGATAATGAATAATAGTGTGTTTTTTAATATGAACAAACAGTAGCTGAGAGTGTTCTGTTGCAGGTGATTGAATTGCCTCTAACCAACCCAGAACTCTTCCAGCGTGTTGGCATCATCCCTCCTAAAGGGTGCTTGCTGTATGGGCCCCCAGGTTAGTAGACAAGTTAAAAAATCAGACCTTTTGGATAGACTGTGCACCACACTGCTGATATGATAGACTGAGTGTCATATTCTGCCAGACTTGCTTTTGTATCTCAATATTAAATCTCATTCACAGGCACAGGGAAGACGCTTCTTGCCCGAGCAGTGGCCAGTCAGTTGGACTGTAACTTCCTCAAGGTGAGTATCCACAGAGGGTTGCTCTGCTGCCACATTAGTGGGGCCATACACAATGTTCTTTTAGTGGAAGTCCAACTTTCTGTTTGTTTTTTTTACTTGGTGACTTGCTGTGACTGACGGCAAATGGTACAGATTAAAGGCTATAGTCATACATTTATGCATTTATTACATAATGACACATTCATAGCTTGTCTTGGATTTGTATGGATTCAGATGAAGGAATTATTGATTGGACCGGGTTATTTTTAAAAGGAACCTGAGCTTGGTTGTGCTGATTGCCCTCATCTTCTCTTCTGTGAGGCGCTTACAAGCTTCTGTTCCTGGTGTTCCTTCTCTAAATTCTACCTGATCAGAAGTCCTTGTTCTCATCATTTATTTTCCATCATTTATCACCTTCTGGTCTCCTGGATGCTAAATTGCCAGAAAGTTTTCCTTGTTAATAAGGTGACGACTGTTGCAGGTGGTGTCCAGCTCCATCGTAGATAAGTACATTGGTGAGAGCGCTCGGCTGATCAGAGAGATGTTCAACTACGCCCGGGACCACCAGCCATGCATCATTTTCATGGATGAGATCGATGCCATCGGTGAGCAACGGTTTTTCCTAGTCAGTGCATCTTACTTGGGTTTTTTTTATTGTTTCCTCATCATTTGGTTGTCACCTAAACATTTCTCCACATTTATCTTAACAACCTCTGACCCACTCAGTTTTGTTCAGCGTCATTAGTTATTCTGAAGATGCTTGCTTACTCGCTCATATGATGTGGATGTTCATCTCCTCGTTTATCGCCTTCAGTCAAAGTTTATTCCTGTACGACTGTCCTGATTCACTCGAGTGCAGCTGGCTGACTGTTGTCACACTAAAATGCAGAACTGAACCATGACAGTCCCCTGTCCTCATCCCATTAATGTGAGCTATTTAATATTTGCACTGGACAGTGGACCAGAACAGGATCACTTGGATGTAGAACCGTCCCTAAAATGGATGCCATGTTTGTTTTGTTTCTTCAGGTGGCCGTCGCTTCTCAGAGGGAACATCTGCTGACAGAGAAATCCAGAGGACCCTGATGGAGGTACTTCTGTAGACAGCATGTTCAGACCAGCTGAACCATAATAATTATTAGTGGCTGATGAGGCTGGTACCCACCATACCTGCCTGAGCAGCTGAGATTTGATGCCTGTGTACAAAACATCAGGCAGCAGCCATGTCATGTCTTCAGAGGATGTCTTCGTCCTCTGAAAGGTACTGGGAGCATCCAAAACCCAGAAACATGGCTGAAAAATGTGAACAAGTGATTCTGAAGATCACGAGAGAGGCATCAGAACTGTCAGGGCCTCTTCCTCATTCATTCAGAGAAAAGAACTTTAAACAACTGGAAAGCAAAGAGCAGCAATGACAACCTGAACATCCTGACTGGTAACATGGACATTTGTCCTCCCGTAGCTGCTGAACCAGATGGATGGTTTTGATACACTGCACAGAGTCAAAATGATCATGGCCACGAACCGACCAGATACCCTCGACCCTGCCTTACTGCGGCCTGGCAGGCTGGACCGTAAAATCCGTAAGATCACCCCTTCCTGCTGGTTGTGCCTCTTCTGTGCAGCAAAACCACTGATGTGAGCCTTTTGCAGATATTGAGCTGCCCAATGAGCAAGCTCGTCTGGACATTCTGAAGATTCACTCCAGTCCCATCACAAAACACGGAGAAATCGGTGAGTGAGCAGAGTCGCTTCTTTTCTTCTATGGGGTTCTTTCATGATGGTCCAGCTTCTCAAGTTTTTATCATGTGTTCTGGATCACTGTTTTCCCTGTTTGCTCAGAGGTGTCTGATATAACTGACACTAGTTTATTTTGTGAACGTTATCTCATGGATTCATTCAGCTTTGAGTTTCACCAGCTCTGTCAAAATGATTGTTTTGACAGAATAGTTATTTTAGAAATTACATCTTATTAGTTGAATCATCTGGATTTACAGCATCAGTTCTGAGGTATTTTTTAGCTTTTTTTCCACCAATACTAACAGGAACTTTTACCACCAGGACGTTATTTACCTGGGTGTAAACCTGGTAATCAGTGTGACATTTCCGATGCAGTTTAGGGGGAAAGGGTTATTCCCCTGTAATCCTGATGGAAAGGTGGAGGTCAGGATGTTGTGGATCGGTGGAAGCAATACTTTGAAGACCTCCTCAATCCCACCGACATTCCTCCAGGTGAGGAGGCAGGGCCTGGGGACTCGGGGTTGGATTGTCTTATCTCTGGGGCTGAGGTTGCCGAGGTGGTCAAAAAACTCCTTGGTGGCAGGGCCCCGGGGGTGGATGAGATCTGCCTGGAGTTTCTTAAGGCTCTGGATGTTGTAGGGTTGTCGTGGCTGACACAACTCTGCAATATTGCGTGGACATCGGGGGCAGTGCCACTGGATTGGCAGACTGGGGTGGTGGTCCCTCTTTTTAAGAAGGGGGACCGGAGGGTGTGCTCCAATTATACGGGGATCACACTCCTCAGCCTCCCTGGTAAGGTCTATTCAGGGGTACTGGAGAGGAGGGTCCGCCGGATAGTCGAACCTCGGGGCGTCTGGTCCCTATATGACCGGTGTCAGAGCTAAGTCCGCATTGCTGGCAGAATGTCGAACTCGTTTCTGGTGAGGGTTGGACTCCGCCAGGGCTGCCCTTTGTCACCGATTCTGTTCATAACTTTTATGGACAGAATTTCTAGGCGCGGCCATGGTGTTGAGGGGGTCCGGTTTGGTGACCTCAGGATCGGGTCTCTGCTTTTTGCAGATGATGTGGTCCTGTTGGCTTCATCAGTCCGTGACCTCCAGCTCTCGCTGGATCGGTTTGCAGCTGAGTGTGAAGCGGCCGGGATGAGAATCAGCACCTCCAAATCTGAGGCCATGATTCTCGACTGGAAAAAGGTGGAGTGTCTTTTCCGGGTTGGTGAGGGGACCCTTCCACAAGTGGAGGAGTTTAAGTACCTCGGGGTCTTGTTCATGAGTGAGGGAAGGATGGAGCGGGAGATCAACAGGCGGATCAATGCGGCCTCTGCAGTAATGCGGACTCTGCACCGGTCCATTGTGGTCCGGTCAATCTTCGTTCCTACCCTCACCTATGGTCATGACCATTGGGTCATGACCGAAAGAACAAGATCGCAGGTACAAACGGGTGAAATGAGCTTCGTTTGCAGGGTGGCTGGGCTCTCCCTTAGAAATAGGGTGAGAAGCTCTGCCATCAGGAAGGAGCTCGGTGTAGAGCCGCTACTCCTCCACGTCGAGATGAGCCAGATGAGGTCGCTCGGGCATCTAGTTAGGACGTCTCCTGGGCGCCTCCCTGGTGAGGTGTTCAGGGCACGTCCCACTGGTAGGAGCCCCCCGGGAAGACCCAGGACATGCTGGAGAGACTGTCTCTCGGCTGGCCTGGGAACGCCTGGGGATCCCCCCGGAGGAGCTGGAGAAGTAGCTGGGGAGAGGGAAGTCTAGGTTTCCCTGCTGAGGCTGCAGCCCCCACAACCTGACCTCGGATAAGCAGGAGAAGATAGATGGATGGATGGATGGAGGTGGAGGTCTTTGTAAAACCTTAAGTTCCTATTGGTGGAACCACCTTTAAGCATGTAGATAGAGCGAGTTATTTGATCTCATCCCAATTGGACGTTTCCATGGATGTCATCGTTACTGACATTGTTGCTGCTGCTGAACTTGGGTCAGGTGATCTTGCAGAAGGTACTGGCAGTGGGTTTCTGCCCAGTCTGATTAGTTTCAGTTCAGCATGTTGTCAGAGGAGATGGTGTGATTACACAGGCGATGGCTGATGATTCACTCTTAACTGTGACCGTCTTTAGATTTCGAAGCCATTGTGAAGCTGTCGGATGGGTTTAATGGAGCTGACCTGAGGAACGTGTGCACAGAAGCAGGTAGGTCCTCACCGCAGCTTTGGTCTGGTGAAACATTGACCTTTGACCTCTCTGTCTAGGGCTGTTTGCCATCCGCTCTGACCGGGAGTACGTCACCCAGGAAGACTTCATGAAGGCTGTGCGGAAAGTGGCCGATTCAAAGAAGTTGGAGTCGAAGCTAGATTATAAACCTGTGTAAATGTTTTTTTTTTTTTTTAAAAAAAAATCACATTTAAATGGATTGCTGTGTCGCTCATCTTTGTTAGCCCGAAGCGTCACAATGCTGAGGCCAATTTGTTCTGAAAATAAAACATTCATTTGTGTCACCATTGGTGAGTGTGACTGTTCAATACATTTCCAGTTAATCCCAGTATGGAATAAGGAAGCTGAAGAACACTGTACTAGACATCAAATAATCACACCACGCATACAAGAGTGTTTCTGAGGCGGAAGGTTGGTTTAACGTGGGGGGTGACGACAGACGAGCTGCTCTGTTTGTGTTGGGTGAATCTAATCACTTCCATCTCACTTTCATGGTGAGTCAGAGTTCAACTTCTAATGCCTTCAAATGTCCACCGGCCTGAACAAATGCTGGTATTCTAGAATTATGTGATGTGATCCCAACTGCCGTGCTGGTTCCCAGTCAGTGTGAAGGACTCCAGGATGACGGCCCTGCAAATCGGGCAGTGTTGGAAGTGTGCTACGCAGCTATCGCACACGCAGGCGTGTCGGCATGGCAACAGCACCACGCTGACAGCTGCGCTCTGACACACCACACAGTCCCTGCCGCCCTCCTCTTGGTAGTCGTCCTCTTCCTCCCCCACTTGTCTCGAGTTTGCTGCTGCTGCCGTGGCGGCTGCCTCAGGAGGTTGAGTGTGCTGGAGGCTCTGCCCTGAGCCAGGAGAATGACCCGCCTGCCCTCCGTCTGCCGACATGAACAGAGACTGCAGGACACAAACACCAGTTACTGAGCAGTCTGACGGGCTCCAGAAGACAACAGCAGAGTGAAGGAATCTCGTGGCCTCAGGAGATCTCGTCCCAGCCTGTAATGCTGTGATAATAACTTCCAGGCTGGACTATTGTAATTCTTTACTATTAGGGTGCCCAAACAACTCCTTAAGAAGTCTTCAGCTGATCCAGAACGCTGCAGCCAGAGTTCTGACAGGTATTGACAAAAGAGATCACATAACTCCTGTACTGGCGTCTCTTCATTGGCTGCCCGTTAAATTCAGAATCATTTTTAAAACCCTCCTCTTGACCTACAAGGTCCTCAGAGGCCTAGCTCCATCCTACCTGGAGGAGCTAGTGATACCTTACCAGCCCAATAGACCGCTCCGCTCTCAGAACGCTGGTCTACTTGTGGTTCCCAGAGTCTTTGGGAGTAGATTGGGGGGCCGAGCATTTAGCTACCAGGCCCCCCTGCTATGGAACCAGCTCCCTGTCCTGGTACGGGAGGCTGACTCCATCACTACTTTCAAGACCAGACTTAAAACCTACCTCTTTGAAAAAGCTTATTGTTATTAATTCTGTAGTTCCAGTTACTATCATAGACAGACTAATGATCATACTTAGGGGGTCGACTAATCGTCAGGTTAAGATACTAGTTATGCTGCTATAGGCCAAGGCTGCCGGGGTCCAGAAACATGATCACCTGACAGGCCTCTGTCACCACACTGGTGATGGTTTCCTCTCCTCTCCTCTCCTTACCTCCTCCTCCTCATTAAGCAGACTAGTTATGCAGATTCCTGTGTAGTTTTTCTGCCCCCCCCTCTATTTATTTACAGGTATCGCCGCCTTCGGAGCTGCAACGGAACAACATCTGGCCCGCCGACCTGTTGTATATTGTATTTTTGTATCTTTGTGTGTGCTTCTGTGTTCTGTGCCTCTCCTCTCCTCTCGTCTCCCTCTTCTTCCTCTCCTCTCCTCTCCTCTCTCTACCCAGCCGGCCATCAGCAGGAAGGTCCCCCTACATGAGCCTGGTCCTGCTCAAGGTTTCTTCCTGTTAGAGGGGAGTTTTTCCTTGCCACTGTTGCTTGTCTGGGGTTAGGCCCTGGGATTCTGTAAAGCGCCTTGAAACAATTTTGATTGTATAAGACGCTATAGAAATAAAGATTGATTGATCGATAATCTCCACACTGGCAGACCCCCCTAATGTTGGAACACTTGTTCTTCTCAGTAAGATCCAGTTGAGCTTAGATCATTGCTGCCAACCTGAGCCTTCACAGGAGGACGGTGGCGACTGTAATTTGAACCTCTCTGATGCTGGCTGGTCTCACATCCCTCTGATCTGCTGCTTCACCTCCTTCACTTGTCCTCACATCTTCCAGGACTTGATAGTGTAGCTAATTCATCTAACAAAATCATCTTTGAAATGATTATTGTTTAGACATTTCCTCTTTAACAGGACTGGACTGTCCCTAATCCAAACATTTCTTGATTGATTATGAGCCAGAGCCAGGCTGCATGTCCACAGGGGCTCTGGGGAAGCCATAGAACCCCCTGGTGAAGCAT
This sequence comes from Lagocephalus sceleratus, assembly GCA_911728415.1. Classification (NCBI taxonomy): domain Eukaryota; kingdom Metazoa; phylum Chordata; class Actinopteri; order Tetraodontiformes; family Tetraodontidae; genus Lagocephalus; species Lagocephalus sceleratus. Next base: position 862,130 of record CAJVRN010000029.1, on the reverse strand, counting down.
GAATGAGCTCCCTATGAAAAAGAATTATGACATTTTGGGAGGTCTCTATAATAAGGACAAAGCTTAAATTTTGCCGTACATTTTTAAAATTTCAATGATGGTGTATTGTAGCCTACATAATTCATCTATTTAAGGTACGATTCATATGATTGCTCACAAATTCACCGTTGCCTAATATAAACACGATGCTGTCAATACCTCCTCTGACCACTGAAGCTTGGCAGTGCTGCAGTTATATTTCTCTTTAGGCCTACATTAGGCTACAAACAATATATTATAAAAGAAGAAAGGAAGCAAAGATGCGCGAAGACACCTTTTTCAAAATGTCTAAGCAACAAAAAGTCCAACAGCATTAGGGTTCACTAAAGAGCTGAAAGACACAGGTCAGTGAGTGGGATGTCATAGTATCTACATCTACTACTGTAGTAGAGCAACCAGAAGAAGATGAAGATGACTGGAACAAAACAGAGGAGGGCAGTCAGGAGACCCATCAGCAGTGTTTCTGTGAAGGTAGGACATGATTTGAACTACAGTCAGCTGAACTATGCTTGTTATATTGTGTATGGCAGGTAACTTGGGTGCACCAAAACCAATTAGGAGGCTGACCTTTGTAGCTCTTCAGGACTGCTAACAGCTCCAAAGGTGAAGGTGGTTTACCTTTAATTCATAAATGTTCCCTTGAGAGGTGAGCAGATACTGAAAGATGATGCGAGCAGCAGCGCTGTACTTGCTGTCTGGAACGTGAATGATGCTTACACTTGCAGCCTAAAATGAAAACACATTTGTTATTATTCCTTATCTACATTGTTTTGAATCATTTTTCTCGAGATTTTCATTTATTAAGATTGAATTTCATTCAGACATCAAAGTGACTCACAATATGTCTGTCTTCTGGCTCAGCGAGCGTCAATACAGCCACAAGAGGGTACCGCTCCCTCGGCAGTGGTCCAAAGTCTGTGACCCCCTGACAGGAGGGGATCTGGGTGTGGCATTCCTGGGCATCTTCACTGCCAATAATGGAGGGCAGAGTCAAAGAAACTAAAGTCTACAGAAATATTCAGTCATACCTGCAACAGTCATTCATCTGTCCTGCAGTCACTCAAATAAGAGTCAGTCTGCAAACAATCATCACAGATACATTCAAAACATTCTGCAAAATGAGGCTTTTGGAGCCAGAGTTGGGTCTGACCTGACCTGAACAGCCTGCAGGTTCCCAGCCTCTCACTGGATTGGTCATAAGGGTCTGGTCATAACTCAACCCCCCTCTGCTACCGACTCAACCTCATCACTAAAGATCTCATTGAGTGGTAAAAGGATACTGGAACATCTGACAATGAAGAAAACCAGGACGCAGGATCTCATGGAACAGGTGACAGGTGGTGAGTCTTGTACCACACTGGTGGGCCTGGAGAGCACGCTGCAGGGCTCCGATCTCACAGCCCCAAAAACAACCGAGCACGCTGGGACTCAGACACACGGGTTTCAATGAGACACCAGCTGGAAGACAGAAGGTTCTTCACAACTCCTGACAACAAGGAAACCTTCTCAATTTAAATAACTGCATTTAAAGAATACCAAACAGCAAACTACTAAACACGTGGTTCCCACACATTTTTCATTGTCAAATTCAAGCACTTGAGAAGCACTTTCAAAAGGCCATTTAAAAATGTTTCCAGCATGTTATTGCTGGGCTAATATACATATAAGCAGGAATACATGTACTCATGATTATTTTATTTTCCTCTTTGAATCAGTATCATACACAAGAGAGGAGGAGAGGAGTAGAGGAGAGGAGGCGGAGGAGGAGGAGGAGGAGGAGGAGGAGGGGAGGAGAGGAGAGGAGGTGCAGTCATGAACCAGTAATGGTAGTCCTGAGGGACTGGAGCCAGTTCCAACTGTGATGAGAGGAAGGAACACATTCAGATTGAGGCATCAAGCTCCATCTACTCTGACACTCAAGCGTATGTTAGTAATAATAATAACAATAACAATAATAATAATAATAATATAGTAACTAACATCTCCGAGGAGGAGGGCAGAGACCAGGGAGACCCGTACGCAGAGCCTCGTTACTGTGAGGTAGCTGACACCCACAGGCCAGGCAACACGGTATGACACACGTTATGACAGGTTATGACCCAAGTTGTTACCAGGGATAGAGGCTGGCCCGCTGAGCTCCAGACCAAAGGGGTTGGTCACCTGGACCATTAGTTTCTCGGGTGGGGGGAGGATGGACTCATCAGAGCTGCGGAGGAGGACTGGGACATCAAAGCCACGCCTGAAAGATCATAGAGTGTCTCCTGAACGCCCACTGCTGATCTGATGCTTGTAGACATGATAAATGAGTAAACGGGGCCCACTTAAAGGCGCTTAAGTGTGTGTGATGACTTGTGTCTATTCTGGTTTAAACCCCGTTATGATGAGAAAACATGTAAGGCTAGAAGGTGAGTGGTTCTGGGTGCTCCAGAGCTGTGACTCACCATCCCACAACGATGACAGCGGTAACGACGAAGCACAGAGAGACGAGAGAGATGTAAAAGAGAGGAGAATATTCGAAGAGCGTCACCAGGACGCCTGCGGCCATTCTGGCTGCGCCTCTTCTTCTCCTGGGGCTTCTAAGAGCGAGGGGCGCTCCTGCCCCCTGCGGCCCTCCCCGGTACTGCGGCCTGTCCAGGTACTGCGGCCCGTGCCTGTATTGCGGGCTGAGTTGGGGAGGTTTTACTCTCCTTTTGAGAGGAAAATGATACCTCTGTGTTCTACCATCATGGAACAGAACTTCATTCTGCTGGGAATACTGGGGTTAACTAAACCATTTACATGGCTGTGATTTATATAAGTATACCAAATTCTGTTTGATTACTTTGTCTCTCCTCTCTCCTCTGTGTTGCATCCCTGTCAAAGATTTTTTTTTTGTTGAGTTTTTGACACTTAAATCTCTAGTTTGTTTGGCCCATTTTGTTGGAGGAAAAGAAGCTGCCTGATGATACTGCACACCCTGATATATAATGATGTCCCTTGGCCGCTTCATGACTGATGTGTCTGGAGTGGCTGCTGATACACCTGATACACACATATACACCTAATCTGCTTATTTCATTCAAATTTATACAGCTTGGAACATACACATGAAAATAAAGATGGGACAAAATACTGACTCTCAGAGTGAGTGAACAGTAGAAAATCTCAACAATGATGATTACGGTATTATTCCAATTAATGACTGTGCTCAGATCTGCATATGGAGGTGAGAGCATGTAGATCAGGGGTATTGGTCTCATACAGACAGAAAGAGCAGCCGTGGCCTCCTGCGGCCCTGGCTTCACACTTCTCCAACTCAGCACCAGGACGGAGCTGAGCAGGTTCACTTCACCCCAGAGTTGGACAATGAACACAAGATTCCCATCTGATCTTCTTAGTATGCTTGTACACGTTAAAGCTCTTTAGATTCATGGCTGTTTTTCTCATTAATATATATATTTTCCTCATATACTCATGACTGCCTCATTTATGGCAGGAGATTGCAACAGCTCCCCTTTCACCAGGCTCTTTTCAACATCTTGCATTTAAACTTTCTTGGACACAGAAATAATTTCCTACCCCCACAAGCCGCATGTGTCCTTCCTCCCTGACCTCTCTGATTTCCTGAGTCAGCTTGGTGCCCTCCCACCCTCTATTCTCCTCCCCACACAGTTTAACATCAACACTGACAACACTGACTCCAAACTGCCACAGAGTTCCTGGAACTGCTTCAGTGTTTCTACTTCCTGCACAGCCAAGGTCTCCACATCTCCCACCGGCTGGCCTTTATGTGTACCGACCCCCCACCCCAGCCTCTGTCCCAAATCAAATGTATGACCCAAACTCTCAGTAGGATGTGATATGGGAGTCAACACCTGCCACTACCTCACATAGTCCTATTACTGTATCAACAGAACTTCATCCTGCTGGACTTTAGTGTGCATGTGCCCCCTTTGTGTGTACGAGTGTGGAAGAGTTACATGTTGCACATTTGAAAAGAATACCAACAGTTGACTGGAACTGTATTTTATTGATGAAAATCTATCCTGTAAACATCGTTTTATTGATTACAACATATATTTTTTTTAAATAACTAACTGGAACAATGTGTATTAATGAAAGCTGCTAATAGCAAGCATGACCTGGTTTGATGTGCTTTTGACTCACATTAATCCACAGACATGACAGTCGATTCTATTAAAGCATTAGAATGCAAAGCATTTCAGTGATCAGCTATACTGTTTATTTAGGGCCTTACACCTTACAGTGGGGGTGGTCTAAATGTGTTTAGCACTACACACACACATTTTATATATATATAATATATATACACAGTGAGAGTAAAAAGTATTGATTGCCACCAAATATTAAGTGCTTTTGGATAGAGGGATCAAATACTTATTACCCTCAATGAAAAACAAATAAAATAAATTCTTTAAAGTTATTTTCTTGATTTTCTTTTTGATATTCTGTCTCTTCATGTTAGAATACATCTACCATTAAAGGTATAGAATGATCATGTCTTTATTAGTGGACAAACCAACAAAATCAGCAAATACTTTTTACTCTCACTGTATATGCGCTGATATTTACAGTTATAGTTATTAAGATTGAATTAAACAACAAAATCAAAGAATCTGGATACACAGATCTCTCTGCATCACTTACTCAGCTGCACACTGACCTCTGACCTCACTGATCTTCATTAGATTCACTGTATTTGCATGTACAATGTATCATGGGATTGTTCCACTCCTCTTTTGTGGCCTGATTACAGATCCTGGGTTTCTGTAAAAATCAAGAGACAATCTTGCTTGCAACAGTGGCTATATACATTAAATTGAGTTGAACTTGGCCGAATTACTAGATAAGCTAATGAATGTGAGCCAGTTCCAGATTTGTTCCTCCGAGTGAATCTTTAGGCCGGTCAGAAAACACTCCCATTTGTTAAAAAAAAAAAAAAAAATCCCCCAAACTTTAAACAAACAATTCTGGACCACAATTACATAAGAGTTAAAAGTAACATTTTATAATGCAAAGCTGGAAGGGGGGCTGAAAATCCTGAAGCCATGCCAATAAAATGCTTCAAACATTAAAGTAACCCTCTGATCCACTAAGACATTCAATGCTAATATAATTCATTATCGCCATTTGAGCTTTACGTTGTTGAAGTAGCAATTCTACCTGGTCCGAACACAGAACATAAACCATGAATGAGTGTTGGATATTCAAGACAATGCATCTGTCAAAGCTTTAAGTGAACAGTTGTATGCAGCAGCAGCCACTCCAGACAGAACCAGAATCAGGAAGCATGCTCTCGAGGCAAACCTGCCACAGTCACCCTTCCAAAGACACTGGCCTCGTGGACAAATCACTTTCCCTTTGAGTAGCAGAGCGAGACTCTCACATTGGCTCAAGTCTTGGTCACATCAGGAGCAGAGCTGAGAAGCTCTTGTTCATAGTTCATAGTCAAACTTGTACTCCTGAGCCAGGTAGATTCTGCGGAAAATGAGCACAGCGAGGGCCAGAGTGAGCACCACAATGAGGAAAGCTGAGCCGGCGTGGCCTTCATCCCGAGTATGGTGAGGAGTGGGAGTGAAGGGCCTCCTGCTGGATATTCCATCTCTCTGCTCTTCACCAACAGTTTGGTGAGGGGCAGGGAGGGAGTCTCTCCTGCTGGAGGAATCTCTCAATCCCTGCTCGCGCTGCCGAAGACCAATGGGGTGACTGGAGTCTGCATCAGGGTGCAGCTCTTCCATCTCTGTGGTTGGAGATTCCTGGATGAGAAGGAGGTAATAAGAGAATTAAAGCTCAGCAGCAGTGGGAGCAGCCAGGCTGTAACAAGCAGCTCTCATCCCAATAACTCAGTCTTATTGGTTACATCCAAAAGTTAGTCTGAAAACTAGAAGCTGAAGGTGTGATGCCAACTGCAGTTGGTGGATTTGCTCCACAGGTTAGATGTGACTTTTCTGGAGTGAGGTAGAGGAAGTGATGCAGATTGGCATCCCAGAAGGTCAGATAGGACCCTCACCCTCACTAAAAAAATTGACTGAGATGGTTTGGACATGTCCACAGTGGAGGCAGCAGACCTGGAGAAAGGCTGATTTTTCAAATGAAGCTGACTGAAGTTCACCAAAAAATCACCACTGTCACAAGATGTAATCTTAAACTGCGTGAGGCAAGATCAAACTGGCACAAGACCATTCTCTGTCGTTAAACATAAAGAATAATCTATTCAACTCCAGATCATGATCTGGAGAAATATTTGAGAATAATAGATACTAAAATATCTGTGTTTGATTTACTGTAGTGATATTTGTACTAAACACTTGAATTAATATTTTAAAAGGAAATACCAGAGATCCTGGAAGACAAACAATACAGCACAGTAATTTCTCTCAGATTCTTTGATCAAAACAGCAAACAGTTGATCAGTGTGAAACAACAGAAAGGAAGTTTTCTGTACCTGAGTAGCCTGGTGATTTCCAGAAGCTTCAAGCCCAAGAGACCTGGAGATGGCTCCTTGGGGGACCACAGAAGGCTCACTTTCAGCACCCCTGCTCATACTTGTCCCGCTGGCTAGAGTGGGCTCGGCCTAAATTAACACACACATAATATTGTGACTCTATATTGTGGTACAGACGGACTCTTTCCGGTCCGTCTGTACCTTGAATCTGATCTGCTGCGCCAGTTCTTTGGCCCCGTGTTCCTCTGCACTGGGGCTGCTGTTGGGGCTCAGGGTCAAGAGGGCAGAGCACATGGAGGAACCACACACTTCACAAATGAAGTCCTGGGACCTGCCCAAAACAACCAGTTTAGATGATCACATTTGAAATCACAATAATAATAACATAATAAAAACAGTAGTAATAACAAAACGGGCCAATTACAGACAGAGCAAAAGATGTTACTGTAGCTAATGTGGTAGTTTGGATTTTCAATGCCCATCTTAATACTTGTAGATCTTGCTAACTACCATTAAGACAAAAACTACATGAACAGAAGGAAAAGAAAGGTCTTCCAATAACACATCACATTTTTATGCATTTTTCACTTTAAAAATGCTTAATGATTATTCAGCCATGCCTTTAATGAACAAGTTATGGATGTATAATGTAGAAAAGGCAACCATACATGGATAGGATGTCATGTGGGGACTGCTTCTATGCATCTTCTTGACTTTAATAACAACAATAAGATCATTCTTGATTCTGCAGATTTGTTTCTATGCAGCAACATCAGGTGGAGTTACACTCCAAGCAGAGCAGGCATCTAGATGATGAAGACTACTGTGTTTTTATACTAGAGAGGCTGAAGAGTGTATTCTTCCCTTGTCTAATGGCTGATGTCTGCCCACATTTTAAAAACATGGATCCAGTAAGGACCATGTGAAACCACACCTGATCAAAGTGCAACACTGCATCATCATCATCATCATCTGATCACAGAGAGGAAGCTTTATTCTACCACATCATACTTCTTGGCAAGTGCCTTCCTCTCTTCTGGGGTGTAATCCAGAGATCCAATGGCACCCTCTCCTTTTGTTGGCATGAATCCTATGATAGCTATCAGGGCTGTCCGGACTAGAAGAGACAGAAAATTAGAGAAAAAAAACATTAGAAAGACCACGTTCAACAAAAGGTTTAAAAGTAGGACTTTTGTTTTCTGGGCAGGAACCAATTAGAATTCGGTGTTCAGAGCCCAGAGCATATTTGTTCCTGTGGATCTTTCAGCTCTGTGTAAAACACTGAGGAGACATACCATGACTCAACTTACAATCACAACTATTTTGTTAAACAGATTAGTTTAGGTTTAAAAATTAAAAATTGTGGAATTCATAATCACACCATGATCTCTTCTGCAGCAGACAGGCACTGCCAAAGCTGCAGCGGCTCAGCATTGGCCCATCTGGACTCAAAATTGAATCGTGCGATCAGTTGCACAATGACAAACATAACCTATTCTATTGATGAACATCAAGTACATGTGGCAGATGTTCATGAGCAACATGCACATCACAGTTTCCTATGATTCATCACTTTGTGGCCCCATTTCAGTTTCCCCCTCAACAGATTTCAAGTGAAACTCCATGTGCACACATGTATATTCACACATGGTCACACTGCAGTCAGGATGTTCCCACACCCCTACCAAAAAAAAATCAAACACTGCCTGATCAATGGAGGCCACATGATGACAAAGTGAAAACAGACTTCAGTTGTTTCTTCAAAATTAATTAGAAATAAAGCTGCTGATGTAGCACCAGGCTGTTGGGGTGGACCTGAGCAGCCTGGACGAGGACACTGCTCCATGGTCAAGTAGTAAACCGTTCAAAAGGAGATAGAGATTTAGTGTGAAAGTCTTTAAATGAATACAAGCACGTGAAATAATGCAGGTGTCTTTAGAAAATAAAGATTGCATAACTACCAATGATCACCCAGCAATACTATGAATTTGTAGTCACACAGATTGGGTGACCCAAGAGGAAGTGAAACAGACAGCTGTGTGTTTCTCTGGGGTTCTGCCTCTCAGACCCAGCTCACCTGCTCATTTTGTTGTATAATGATAAGAAAAAGCTGTGATTATATTATATTGTAGTTGTAATAAAACATTTTAAACCACCTCACACACAAGTTTATCATTGGACCCTTGAACATATGGCTGACCCGGTCCACAGAGGATGCAACCAAACATCTCCACATTTTATTTATTGATTACTGATCTACTTTTTAAAAATCAAAGTTCCCTGGTAGACTGAAGCTTGGCTTAGGCTGTGTTTTGCACCTACAGAGGCAGCCAATTATATAAGCTACAGCTCGTCCCTGAAACTTACTGCTCCAAGATGGTTGCCAGGTTTCTGGATGATGACCAGAGATGCTCAGGCAAATTTTCTTCCCAACTTCAAATCTCCCATTTGGCTTGAAGGAAAGTAAACAAAAGTAGACAGAGGTCAGGGATTATGAATATGGGCTGACAGGGAACTTCACACTGGTTGAGAACATCTGCACATGGATATCGCAGAAACTTTGAAATGTCGACGCAACTGGACATCAACAACTGACCAGACTCTGTTATCAGCCTGTACGTGCTGCAGGTGTCAATAATGCATATGGACAGCCTCTCAGACACTTTCAACCCTACCCAGCACCTTCAGACAAACGGCTCAACATTAGAAGACCCCTATTCAATTTGCTAAACTAATGATAACATAATTAGAATTGAGCAGTTATTGTGAGAGGGGGTTATGTCAACGTCTTAGTTATTGCAACATAAGAATCAATTCACAGGCAAATGTAAACAGTCTAATGTGGAGGTGTTCCGCAAGCATGTAAAAATGATGTCTTTTTATGTTTCTGGTCCACAGTTAATCTACTTAGACTATAACATAAAAAAACATTATATGTATAAAAAGCTTTTTTTAACAAACACATTTCTTCATGGAGGTTCAGGAAAAATAGATGTGAACATAAAGTGTACTTTTAAAATCATTATTCATGAGAAATGTTAGCATAAATGTATACATATATACAGTATACATATGTAGATAGACAAATATAAACATGTTTGTCTGTAATGTATAAATACACACACAACTCATCACAGTTGTCTTCTTCTTACTGTAAGAAGGATAATGCTGGGGGGCTTCATGGGGTACTCTGGGGGAAGCACTATCCTTCCATGGTAGACCCCCCCATCAAACTCAGAGTCTGGGGGGCCACGGACAGAGAAGTGCCATTCAAAGAGGTTATCCTGCAGGAGAAGGAGCGATCAAGGTGAGTACATAACCCTACATATGAGGGGTGTGTGCCAGGTAAACCTACCTCCAGTGGCTGGGCATGGTAGTGCTCTGTGGGTTCCCTCAGCTCAGCAGCTTCCTTCATCAACCTCTTCACTGCTGAAGAACAACACACAGCAGCCAGGTCAGTTCATGCAGGATGAGCTACCTAACACTGTCTGGCCACAGCAACCTGGTTACAAATGTTACAGGCCGGCCTTTGGCTCAAACTATGAGCTAACAGCTGGATTGAGCACTCATCCTAGATGTCCAGATGACAAGATCACTGAGCTGCTAATCAGAAGCTGTTTCAGGCATGTGTTCTAATAATCTTCTTTTGTTTAACCATTGTCTACAGTGTTGGTATCTGTGTAAATTATTAAGCCTCTGCAATTTAATTACCAAAAACAAATGAGGGAAGAAATTGATTTAAAAACAATACCTTTAAAAAAATGTAGTTATTATTTTTTCCAAAAAGACACAAAACTGTGTTCATGTACTGAGCATGTATTAGAGAACAGAATGACTTGATAACAGATTAGATCCTGCACTGGTCATCTCTAACTGGACAGACATCCTTCAACATGAGTGTAAAGAGAGGACAGGTGAAAGACAGTGAGGACAGTTTAAAGACAGCGAGGACAGTTTAAAGACAGTGAGGACAGTTTAAAGACAGCGAGGACAGATTAAAGACAGTGAGGACAGTTTAAAGACAGTGAGGACAGTTTAAAGACAGCGAGGACAGATTAAAGACAGTGAGGACAGTTTAAAGACAGTGAGGACAGTTTAAAGACAGCGAGGACAGATTAAAGACAGTGAGGACAGTTTAAAGACAGCGAGGACAGATTAAAGATAGGACAGTGAGGACAGTTTAAAGACAGTGAGGACAGTATAAAGACAGCGAGGACAGTTTAAAGACAGCGAGGACAGTTTAAAGACAGGACTCAGGCCTAATAAGAGCCTGACTTTGTAGAAAAGTGAACTTTATTGGTGCGCATCCGGCTGACATGTCCCGTCAGGACGGCTGCTGTGTCACACGGCAGATGCAGGGCTGTATACCTGGACTCTTGAGGTTGTACTTGTTCTCCATGTCGCCTCTCAAAGCCTCTCGCAGCCTCTCTGGTGACGGTGATCTCCTTCTGTCGCTTCACAGCGGGATAGCGGCTGCGTCGGCTCTGCCTGGCGACGTCAACACAAGAACACCCAGGCCTTGCTCAAACGCCTTCACCGTGTACAGAACAACCCGAAGCAGATGTGTCCGCAGCTGTTTGACGCCAGACTCACAGGTAGTCGCAGTTGTTTGACGCCAGACTCACAGGTAGTCGCAGTTGTTTGACGCCGACTAACAAGTAGTTTGAATGTTTTCTCTGCCGACGCAGACAAGGGCCGAGGACGCACTCTGCACATAAACAGGAAGTGGTCGACAATTGGCTGGCTTTCTTCTTCGCTGATTTTAAACTTGACTCTCAGCTGTGATGACTGATTAAAAGGCTCCAAATTAAAATGCTGAAACAGTAAAGTACAACACGATTAGGAAATTGTCACATAATACATGAGTAGATTATTAAAAACAAGATTAAAAAATAGAAAAAAATAACAGAACTAGGCAGCAGACGCCAAGTGGTGAATTAGTTGTAGATTTACAAATGTCATGTCAATGTACAAATGTTCATTTACGGTACACTTTCTATAAACGTTTTTTATTATTTACATTTTTATTTTTACATTTTTATTTTTTACATTGGGTTTTACATTTCGTTAGCTCATATCGACACAAGTCACTCTTGGTAATTAATAAATTGTTTAATAACGTGTGGGACAAAGGAAAATTCCACATGCTTGGAATTGTTCGGTCATTATGCTGATATTAAAACACGATGAAGATTCATCAGAGCCAGCTATCTCTAGACCTATTATATAGCCAGAATATCACAGTTAGGAAGAACAATGGACAGAATGGTAACAGAGAGAACTAGAAAGCACTTGGAGAGTGCAGACCTCCGCCAAGTTTATATAAATTGCAATAAAATCCGTCTTCTGGATCAGATCCGGATTACCCTTTGGAATATGATAGAAAATCCCATTGTCCATCCTTGAGTCAAATTTCATGGAGTTTGGTCAATAATTAACCAAGATATTGAGAAACAAAATTTTTGGCCCCATTTACCACAATGTTAACAAAAATGTCAAAGTGATCTAGAATCCAGGATTTTGCGGATCACCCCCAAAATGAAATCAGTTCTTTCTTTTTTCTCAAACACTTAGTGAAGTTTGCATTTATTAGAACCTACTTTATGTGCGTAAACGTTACAAAGTAGGCACATACTTTGTGAGGACGCCACCTTTGTGCTGCAGGTTTTGGGTTCCCCCTTGGTGTGCTTCCATTCTTCTTTTTTTTTGGTGGAAGTTGAAAGGCTGTGCATTTAGCTTTAATGTACTCCAGAGTTTCGTGCAATTGTGTGCTCTTTATTAATAATGGAGTTTAAACTTGAAGAATTTGTCACACAGCCTACCCTTGAAAAATTCCACCGGTGCACTAAAGAGCATTTATTAGCAATCGCAGACCATTTTGACATTAAGGTGTCTAAACAATCTCGTAAGCAAATAATAAAAATCTGAGCTGTGGTCTGCATTATCGCTGCAAGGAGTTTTGCCTTGTGAACTGGTCATGTCTAAGTCTCCCAAGGTTAAACAAAGTGGGGAGGAAGACCTCTGGCTAAAAGAGCTTGAACTTGAAATGTGGCGTTCAGACTTAAAAGAAACAGAACTGCGGCATGACTTCGAAATGCGAAAAATGCAAGAGGAGACCGCAAGACAAATTCAATTAAAGGAGTTAGACTGTGGACTGCCCAGGACCAAAAACCCAGAAAATAGAGAGATGAAGACACGCACCAACAGACAGCACACACGCCATGTCAAAACACTTATACGTTCAAACGTAGCATGCACGCGTCGAACAGTACCGTGACCCTGGAGATGTGGTACACCAAAACAGACCAGACCAATCACCACAGACTGCCGTCCAGCAAATCCGGCACCTGGAAAGCAGTTTAAGGAGAAACAGACTGATAGACAGGGAGGGGAGAGGTCACATTAAGGGGCACACCGAGCCCGGGACAAGGCATCCACCATAACATTATCTACACCACGTATGTGCTTAATCTGAATATTATATGGCTGCAAAAACAGAGCCCAACGCATGAAGCGTTGATTGGCATTCTGGAGTGAGCTCAAAAAGGTGAGGGGGTTGTGGTCCGAATAAACGACCACTGGAGCACCCCCACCCATGTAAACATCGAAATGCTATAAAGCCCAAATGAGCGCAATGGCCTCTTTTTTGATGACAGAATAATTCATTCACCCGCCCCCACCTGGCTTGCGTCTACCTGCAGTTAGAAAGGCTCACCAAGTTTCGGCGCAGCCAGAACAGATGTACAGCTCAATAGTAGTTTTGCGTTGTCGAAGGCTGGCAATCCTCAGACCAGTGAAATTTCCTATTTCCCTTCAACAAGTCAGTGAGAGGAGAGACTACAGTGGAAAAAATTATGCAGAAATTCCTGTAGTACCCCACCATACCCAAAAAACGCATCAATTCCTTTTTGGTGGTTGGAGAGGGGAAAGCGTCGATGGCTTGGACTTTGGCCCTTACAGGACACACCTTTCCCCACCCCAGGTCACCATCGCTCGGGCAAATTTGCACTTGACTAAATTTATCGTGAGCTTTGCCATTACCAGTTTGTGAAAAAGTGCGCGTAAGCGCACCAGATGCTCAGCCCATGTATCGCTGAAGATGACTACATCGTCGAAGTACACCGCGCATCCACTTAACCCTGCCACCACACAATTCATTAGCCTCTGAAACGTTGCAGGCCCTTTACGAGTCCGAAGGCCATAACTTTATATGAGAATAATCCTGATGGCGTTATGAATGCGGAAATTTCTTGGGCTTGCAGCGTTAACCCTATCTGGTAATAGCCTTTGACCAAATCGAACTTGCTGACATACCTGGCTGCCCCCACCTGGTCTAAAAGTCGTCTAATCTAGGGAGGGGGAACGAGTCAGGTTTAGTGACTGCATTTACCTTTTTGTAGTCCGTACAGAAACGATAAAGATCGGGCTTTCAAACTAGTAGACATGGTGATGCCCAACTGGAAAATGATGGCTGGGCTAAGCCATTTGAGAGCAAATACTGTACACTTTCTTCTAAGATTTTATTTTTCTCTGGTGAGACTCGATAGAAACGCTGTCGGATTGGGCGTGCGTCTCCAATGTCAATGTCATGTTCCAACAGATCAGTGCAGGACAATTTGTCAGTGAATAGAGAAGAAAACTCAGAAATTACAGATTTTATTTCCTCACTACGCTCATGGCTCAGATGACTCAAGGATTTGTCTAAATCAGCGAGTTGCCTTGAATTATTTAACCTTCCCAATAACACAGCCTCATCTGGGGCGACCACATCATCTTCATCTGTCCCCTGAAGAGACGGGACCCCTTCAGCGGCTAATGCCACTGCCTTCTCCTCACCTACATGGGCATAGTAGAGCTTGAGAAGGTTCACGTGACACAGCTGCGTGGAACGCCTGCGGTCCGGAGTAGCCAAAAGGTAATCCGAGTCAGATGTTTTTCACTTAATGACGTACGGGCCTGAAAATCGTGCCTCAAACGGCGAGCCAGGAATAGGCAGCAAAGCAAGTACTCGATCCCCAGGGCTGAACACACGCATCTCAGCTTTGCTGTCAAACCGGCACTTCATTTTCTTTTGCGCCGCAGTGAGATTACTATTAGCCATCTTCCGTGCTAGGAACAATTTTCTCCGAAACCCAGAAACATAATCCGCCACATCGCCTGGTTGTTCCGACGGATCCAAATCACCCAACAAAATTGACATTTGGTCACGCACTTTATGTCCAAATACAAGTTCGTTTGGGCTAAACCCGGTGCTTTCCTGAACAACCCCCCTCGCCGCCAGCATTAACCAAGGCAGTCCCTCTTCCCAATCTCCCTTTAACTCAAGGCAATACGCTTTTAACAGTGATTTGAGAGATGCATGATAGCGCTCCAATATGCCTTGGCTTTGGGGGTGATAAGCACTGCTTATATTGTGCTGAACGTGTAGCTGTTTCAATGCCTCGGAAAAAGCCTTTGACATAAAATTAGAACCTCTGTCACTCTGAACTATTTTGGGTATACCAAAATATGAAATAAAATGTGACAAAGCTTTGGAAATTGATTTTGTAGTGATAGACCTCATCGGATACGCTGCAGGATAGCGTGTAGTTTGACACATTAGTGTGAACAAATAGGCATTGCCTGACTTGGACGGAGGCAAAGGCCCAACACAATCGATGACTAAATAATGAAATGGTTTCTCAACCGGTTGGATAGGCTGAAGGGGTGGAGGTTTAATTTTCTCATTTTGTTTGCCTGCAACCTGACAAGTGTGACAGGACTTAATAAATGCAGACACATCGCGCTTAATTTTTGGCCAGTAGAAATGCTCCAGAATGGGCAAATATGTTTTATTTACGCCAAAGTGACCTGCCACATCACCATGCACTGTTTTCAAGACCAAATCACATAGCTTTTTTGGAACCACTAACTGTATTACCAGACCTGCCACATCACAGTGTGCAGGTGGCGACCACTCACGCAGTAGTAGGCCATTCTGGACGCGGTAAGCACTCTCACTGCTCCCTTCACCCGTAACGCTCGCCCACAGTTCGGAGAGGCTAGCATCCTCCTTTTGCGCGGCAACTACGTCATCACGATGGAGAGATGGTGGAAGAACTGGCACAAAAACGATACTCTCCTTTCGAGGAGGTTTACACTCCCGCTCCACTTCCCTTTTAGCACTTGCAGCGCACAACTCGTAAAAATTGAAGTAAGTTCTTGTGCACACTCAACAAATTCAAGGGAAGAACTCGGAGTCACACTAACAACGGGAGGTGGTGGAGACTCAGGCCAAACTCTTCCGCCTGCTAAATTATTCCCCAACAAAACATCCACCCCCTCTACTGGCAGATCTTTACGTACCGCCACCACCACCATTCCATTTACCAGGCCTGACGTCAACTCTATTTTGTGCAATGGAGCAGAAAATGGTTGCAATTCAACGCCACGAATTAAGACTCTTGCACCAGTATCAGACATGTCAGAAAAATGTAACATCCTCCCGAATGAGGGTTGTCGCAGAGCCTGTGTCCCTCAAAATGTTCACTTTAATTTTATTGGTATCGCCAACTAAAGACACAGTGCCTTGTGTGATGAACGGAGAATAATCATTTCTATCCAAAGCCTCTCGGTCATCAAAGGGCAACACTGACTTTGCAGTGCACTTGCTTTGGAGGGAAACAGTACACCCCACAGGCTTAGGAAAACGAAACTTATTGGAATTCCGATTACGAAAGTTAAGGACAGGACAATCCTTTTTCCAATGTCCCACCTCATGGCAGTAGCTTGCCGTGACATATTTTTAAAGTCAGACTTTACTGGAGATGATCGATCAAGCCCTCTACCAAAATCATTCTCAGTGTGCTCTCGATGCACATAGTTGCGCTGTGACATGTCTCGAAAAAAATTGTGTGTTAAACTCATCAGCTAATACAGCTGCTTGCGCTGCAGTTTTAACTTGTTCATTTATGTACGTGGAGATTCGCTCAGGCAAAATGTTTTTAAACTGTTCCAGAACGACCACATCAAAAAGCTCCTGGAACGTTTTTACGCCCACACCTGTACACCACTGATTACATAAACTGACAAGTTCTCTTCCCACATCAACATGCGTTTGTTTCTCTGTTTTTTCCATGTTCAAAATCTCTGACAGTAATGCTCTGGTATGAGTTCATATGCTTTTAGTACTGCTGTTTTTACGCACTGGTAGGACAGCTTCTCCGTTGGAGACAATGCCACGAATGCCTCCTGCCCCTTACCTACCAGGACCTTTTGGAGCAGCAGCACTTGATCAGCATCCGTCCAGCCTCGCTCAGCAAGAACATGTTCGAAAAGAGAAAAAAAAACACATCAGGGTCACGCTCGTTGAAGCTAGGAAGGAACTTGACCATCTGAAATAGGCTATTCTGTTCTCTGCCTTTTTCCTGACATTTTAAACGTTCGTATTCCAATAATCTCTCACTTTCTCTGGCTTGTAACTCCAGCCTCTGTTTTTGCATTTGCTGTTCGTGTTCCAAAATCATCTGTTCTCTCTGCAGTAAGAACAGTTCTTTGCGTTGTTCAAATGTTAAACCGGAGCCGTCCCATAGAGTCATTTTAGGAGCTACAGCCTCTTGTTGGGTTGTCTCCTGCAAAATGTGTCTCTCCATTAAAGTTTGCAAAATAAATTCACACAGCTCTTCTGTCCGAGAACTTTTGGAAATAGCCAAATCGATATCATAATGGTTTACCACATCAAACAGTTGGTTTCTCGTAAGCGCTCTCAACAATTTCTCTGACGGAGCAGAAATAAAACTATCATAATCGTTCATTGTTTAGTCTATGTATAAATTCACAAAACTACTGAAAACAACAACAAAGAATTCCGCCACAGGCTATCAATATGGGAGATTTCAAATGCGTTACAGAGAGATCCCAATATCTAACATATCCCCCCCTAAACTCAACCCTAGTCTTCGCACTCAGCTCCAGAGTAGAAATCTTTAAACACGAGCATCAATGGAATCAGGCTTCCCAGACTGAGGAAAACCTTCAACCTTGATTGTGTCTTCCACCCAAGCCGCAGTGCAAAAACAACAAACGAAAAACAACAAACAGCGCAAAAGCGCACTACAACCTACCACAGGGAACTCTGATGAGATTGTTACCTTTTAAACAATTCGTAATCCAAATTCACAATTCAGACTCCCAGAAGAGCCCCCACATGGCACGCCGACCTGGCCCAAGGTAGCGGTGACACAAAAATGGGGAGACCAAAGATGAGGATTGCTAACCACAGTAATGTTTATTACAAACCCAACAAAAAAAAGGAAGAGTCCAAGCAATTGTGGGGGCCTGCGGTCGTCAGGCTCGGAACGTGGCAAGCTCAGTGCTCGTCTGGAGAATTCCACTACAGCACTCCAGATCAGAAGAGAGGGGCTCTGCAACACTCCCCAGACAGGCCTTTATACCTGAACCCATTAGGCAGCCAAATCTCAGCAGATAGGCCACAGGTGCGCAGGTGAATGTGTTGGGTCGACTGGGGACGCTTGGCACTCCCCCTGCAGGTCAGTCAACAACAGTGAGGCCTGACAGAGCCGTCACAGTGTTGTGACCACGTTGCAGTGACCCATAGGGGTTTGGCCACTGCTTCTCCAATCTGTGTTTACCGGAAAAGCACAAGACGCATATGCGTCATTGACACCTGATAACAGTCTCGATTATAGTCATGTGAAAGCCGCGGTGCTCAGGGTGAATTTGTGAATTTGGTCGTGAAAAAATGGCTTTGTTCGATCATTGGTGTCAGTCTAAAAATGTTAAAAGTTTTGACAATCTACATGACCTTCTTCTGTTAGAATAATTTAAAAACTGCTTGCCGGATAAACTTGCAATTTACCTCAACGAACACAAAATATCAATGGTATCTGACGCTACTGTCTTTATGGACAAATATGTTCTCACGCACAAGGAAGTGTTTCAAAAAGGACAGTTTTACTCGGAGCGAAAGTTTCCTTTCGGTAAAGACCCTGTTTCGCTACCCAAGTCACCTCCAAATTTTGAAATAAAATCTGACAGAAAAGACGGTACTCTGAACAAAGTGTTTTTTATTGTAAAAAGTGTGGCCATACAATCAATGTTTTGTTTTAAGTAAAAAGAACGAAAAGTGGTGAATCTGTTAAAAACAGAAAGCACGACTGACAAAGGACGAGTCACAATCAAATTTGCCTGACAATGATGTTTTCTCTCATTTTAAAATGTGTGGCTCTGTCTCCCGGCACCGCAGCATCACAGTCATTGATTCTGGTGGAGGTGCTACCTCTGTCGAATGAGTCCTGTCCATTTGGACATTTTAGTCAGAGGATTCGGTATGCGATATGAAGGTGTGCCCTTATACACCATTTATCTTGACACAGCCGTGGTTAAGGGTAAGGTGGTTGTAGGGGTAAGGGAAGGGTTTCCATTAGGAGTGTCTTACATTTTGGGTAATGACCTGGCGGAAGGGAAGGTATTGGTGACGCCAGAGGTAACCACAGTTACTCTCCCTGAACATGCAGACAATCTGGGGACTAAGTATCCCAGAGTTTTCTCCGTTTGTGTAATGATGCGAGCTAGTGCAGAGAGCAAAAGCACTACCGACGAGGGAGAACTGTGTGATAGCTTTGTGGCTGACTTGGCTCGTGTTGCAAATGCTGTTTCAACCCCAGCCCCGATTGTCCCACCCACTCCCACTTTAGTGCAGAATACTGCTTCCACTTCTGACATCACAGACTCAAAAATAAAAATGTCATGTGAACAACTAATTGCTGAGCAAAAATGTGATCCATCTTTAACCCCTCTCTTTGATTCTGTCGTTTCAGAAGGTGACATAACTGCGAAGTCTGTGAGATACTACTTGAGCGGTAAGGTCCTGATGCATCAGTGGACTCCACCGCATGGCTCTGCCGATGAGGACTGGAGCCTGGTTAGACAGATTGTAGTTCCACGAAGGTATCAAGAAATTCTTAAATTGGCTCATGAGAACCCATTGGCTGCTCACTTGGGGGTGAACAAAAATTATGACTGATGGGGAAACCGAATGAGGTCATATCGCCATATCCACTATATCCCATACCAGTTGTCAGAGAGCCCTTTGAACGAGTTATTGTTGATTGCGTGGGTCCCTTTCCGCGTACTAAAGCCGGCAATACGTTTCTCCTAACCATCATGTGCTCTGCAACACGTTTTCCAGAAGCCACCCCTATGAAAAAAAAAATCACAGCTCCTTCAGTGGTGTTACGACCGGCTCTAGATGTAACAAGGGGAGGACGTAAACATAAATGGACAAGGAAAACCCTCGGGAGATCAGACAGGGTAAAAGTAAGAAAAATAGACTTTATTGTCGTCAACACAAAACGAGGTACAATAATAACTGAAAGCGAGCAACACAGTGCTGGAAAAAAGAACAAAAAACACAAGTTAAAGCGATAACCGAAGGCGAGCAACACAGTGCTGTTAAGGGAACACAAAACGAGTGGTGAAACGATAACAAAAAGCGAGCAACCCAGTGCTGTTAAATGCAAAGAAAACGATAACGAAAAGAGACTCCAAAACGAGGGGAGAGCTATCCACGAAAGAAAAGCGAGATGCAAAAACCGCAATGAAAACGAGCATCCGAAATAACCAACGCGCGAGACTATCTCTAACCGAATTAGGGGCACCGAATTGAGGCGTAGTGGTCCGAAGCTCAGTCGGCCCGAACGCCGGTAAAGCCACGCCCTAAATACCGGCTGCCCCGAAATTGTCAGCTCCTGATTGGCGGGCTAGGAGGTGTGGTCCAAGCGAGACGAGGCGGAGTCCACCAATCAGGAACTGACAGGACAGCCAGCGGAGCAGCCACACCTGCAGTTCCCTTACCCGCGCATATCCACCGGGGGGGCGGCGAAGCAGCCCAGTGGCCGTAGCAGGTGGTTAAGGCTTTGATTAAATTCTTTTCAGTATTCGGGTTATCAAATGCTATACAGACTGACCAAGGGTCTAACTTCATGTTGCGTGTTTTTGCCCAAGTCATGAAGCAGCTTAATATCGCTCACTGTTGCTCAAGCGCATACCACCCAGAGAGTCGGGGCGCAATCAAAAGATTCCATTAGACATTGAAATCGATGTTAAGGGCATATTGTTTTGAGTTCAATAAAGACTGGGATGTTCATCTTTTTTTCGCTGTCTGCGAGGTTATGCAAGAATCTTTAGGATTCAGTCTGGCCGAACTTGTTTTTGCACATAAAGTTCGGGGGCCACTTAAACTTTTGAAAGAGAGAGTTAATCGAGGAAAATAAACTGCAAAACTTGATTGACTGCCCATGTCTCCAACTTTCATTTCAGACTCCATCGCGCTTGTGAGTTGGCAAGGGCCAACATGTCTGCAGCGCAGTCGAGAATGAAATGTTGTTTTGACAGGCATGCAAAGACGCGTGGCTCCAATCCTGGTGACCAAGTTTTGTTGCTGTTACCTGTTCAGGGTTCAACCCTGCAGGCTTGCTACAGTGGACCGTACACTGTTCAGAAAAAGGTAAATAACCGAAATTACATCGTTTCAACTCCTGACCGGAAAAGGCAGAATAGGCTTTGCCATGTCAACATGCTAAAACCCTATCTTACCAGAGGTTCTGCCCCACCGCTGCCAGTAGTGATATCCAAAAATGTTCTGGCGCTGTCCGATACTGAAAGCGTTCGCGACTCTCAGACCGCTGAGGGGCAGTATAGTGGTCAATTCACTACTACGGCCACCAAAATAAGTTGGGCTCGAAACAAGGGACCGAGCACATTAAAAGGGACACCACCACGAACAATGTTAGGTGTGCATATAAATTTGATTTTATTCGGAAATAAGGATGCAGGTCGAGAACTAGGTCAACAAAAAAATCAACAGAAAGCAAAAGGACTGGAGATCACAGCCAAAAGGAACAAAAGAGAGGGGGGGACAGGACTGAGCTAGCCAGGCAGTTGACCGTCGTACCAGGGAGGATAGCTCCCAGGTCTAAGCTGCAGCAGGGCCCCCTGTACGCTGCCACTCTGGCTCCTTTAAATTTGATTTTATTTGGAAATAATGCTAGAAATTAAACTTTCTTCTGTATTTGACTGAATGTCAGCGTCAGACTGGTCAGTTTAAATGTCATGTCTTTGTTTTCCAATGTGCCAACTCAGACCTACCCACGACATTAATGTAGGAGACACGCCGCCGATCAAACGGCACCCTTATTGGGTGAGTCATGACAAACGTCACCTGTCACCACTCATACTCTCCAGCATTTTCCTGCCTGCCTGACCTTCTGGACTGGATCCTGCCTGTCCCTGACCTGCCTATTGCCTCTGTTCCCAGGTAAACCTGTCTGTGCTTTGCTCTCGATCTGCTGTCTGCTTTCCAGCCCCGGATTTCCGACCTGCCTTCATCCTCGACCACCTGCTTCCATCTCCGCCCCGGCTGATCGACTGATCTTCCATCCCCGACCATCCTTTGATAAAAGTTTCTGCCAACCAGTTGTGCTGCGATTGTGTCCAATCATTCCACCCTCTCTGTCACCGGCTGCAGAAGCAGGTCAACTATATGCTGGAACATTTGATTGCTGAGCCCAGCAACAGTTCGTGGAGCTCGCCCTGCCTACTGGTGATAAAATCCGATGGTTCAGACTGCTTCTGCACAGACTACTGATGGGTAAATCCTGTCACGAAACCTGATTGCCACCCTCTTTCCCGTGGTGAGGACTGTGTTGATAATGTGGGCAGTGCCAACTTCGTAACAAAACTTGACCTCTTAAAAAGTTATTGGCATGTGCCCCTCACTCCACGGGCGAAAGAGATCTGCTTTTATGACTCCCGACGTTTTTCTCCAATACACTGTGATGCCGTTCGGTATGCGCAATGCCCCGGCAACCTTTCAGCATCTGATAAACACGGTGCTCTCAGGAGTGGTCGGCTGTGAAGCTTACTTGGATGATATTGTAACTTACTCAAAGTCGTGGGAGGGCCATGTAGAATAGCTTTGAGTGGTCTTTGATAGGTTGGTTGAAGCCAACCTCAGTCAATTTGGGGAAATGCGAGTTTGGACGGTCTGCAGTTACCTATCTGGGCAAAGTAGTGGGTCGTGGTCAAGTCAAGCCAGATTATTCCAAAATAGAGGTCATCTGGTCTTTTCCTGCTCAGAGTTCATGGAGAGAATTGCGCCGCTTCTTAGGAATGAGAGGTTATTATAGAAGCTTTTGCAGGAATTTCTCTGCTGCGGCAGCTCCTCTAACTTGCTAAGGGACCAAAACCCGTTTTCACTGGTCCCACGATTGCCAATGTGCCTTTGAACGCATTAAAGCCTTATTGACCAATGCCCCAGTGCTAGCTGCACCTGTGTTTTCACACCAGTTTAAGTTGTCTGTTGATGCCAGCGATACGGGGGCTGGTGCCGCGCTCCTTCAAGACGGGGATGATGGTGTGGAACACCCGGTCTCGTACTTCTCAAAGTTTAACAGACACCAAGTAAAGTATTCGACAATCGAAAAAGAAGCGTTAGCCCTCGTCTTGGCTGTGAAACACTTTGAGGTCTACATTGGTTCTACAAACTCGCCAACCTTGATTTACACTGACCACAACCCTCTTGTTATTTTATTATTTATTCAGATGCGGAATTCAAATAATAGGCTCATGTGTTGGGCTCTGTTTTTACAATCTTTTAAGATTGAGGTCAAGCACATTCTGGGAAGCGAAAACGTATTAGGCGACACATTGTCCCGTTGTTAATGTGTGAAAGACCGTTGGCTGGTCGTTCACCATCTTGGTGTGGGGGTGTTATGTGTCAGCGGGAGGATGAATTAGGGCAAATGGTTGTGTGAACGCCCTCTCTTCCCGCTCGTTCTCATTCTCTTCCTCGTTCGTTCTTTCTCTCTCCCTCTCTCTCTCCTTGCTCTTTCGTTCCTGCTCCGCCTTTTTTTTCCCCTGCAGTTAAACCACCACCTGGCGGCAATCAAGGCGGCGACTATAAAAGGAGCCAGAGCGGCAGCGTACAGGGGCCCCCATCGTAGCTTAGACCTGGGAGCTATCCTCCCCGGTATCACTATTTGAACCCTGGCACAAGATAGCTTGCCAGGATTTGTTGTTTGTTTGTTATTTTACTTTGGACTGGAGACCACCGGTAGTCCTGTTTTCGAAACACAATTTTCTTTAATAGGTAAATGTTCCATTTTAGGCAGGTTATGGGGGCTACACTGAGGTGACGGTCAACTGCCTGGCTAGCTCAGTCCTGTCCCCCCCCTCCTTTTGTTCCTTTTGGCCATGATCTCCAGTCCTTTTTCCTTCTGTTGATTTATTTTTGTTGACCTAGTTCTCCACCCGAGTCCTTATTTCCGAATAAAATCAAATATAAATTCATAAATGCACACCTAACATTGGGCCTCATTCACGAACTGTTCTTATGAACAAATTTGTTCTTAAGTCCCACTTACGAACATTTTGCGAAGATTGTGGCATTCATGAATTTCTTCGTATCTTGCGTAGGTAAGAACAAATCCTACGAACACTCAGGAGCACTCTTACGCACATTTCAGTGTCGACATGTTGGCATGGTTGTGTTTTCTTCTCTTGTGCAGTTCAATAAAATTCAATACAGTAAACCCTCGTTTATCGCGGGGGTTACGTTCCGCAAATAACCCGCGATAGACGAAATCCGCGAAGTAAACAGCTTTATTTTTTACAATTATTTTACAGGTTTAAGGCCGTAAAACCCCTAACCACACACTTTTATACACTTTTCTCACAGGCTTTAACATTTTCTCATAATTAAACACTTTCAAAGTTCAAACTTCTTCCTCCGCCTTTTGGGTGCGACCGCAGGTGCACTGCTGCGTAATACTGATGCGCTGTGAAAAAAATCCGTGAAGCCGAGAGAAGTGATTATAGTTATAGCGAGGGCTTTAGGGG
Organism: Lagocephalus sceleratus; assembly: GCA_911728415.1. NCBI lineage: Eukaryota > Metazoa > Chordata > Actinopteri > Tetraodontiformes > Tetraodontidae > Lagocephalus > Lagocephalus sceleratus. The sequence goes on along the minus strand of CAJVRN010000029.1, from coordinate 837,748 downwards.
ATCGAGCATATGCCCTGGCTCCCTGGCTGTTGACACCACTGACCAACCCTCAGACTCCACAGGAAATTTTATTCAACCAGATGCATGCGCGCAGACGCTCCACCATTGAACGCACCATCGGCATTTTAAAGGGGCGCTGGATGTGTTTGGACACAGCAGGTGACACACTGCTGTACGAACCGGAGAAGGTAATTATTTATTTTTGTTATAAAACCTGCTTAGATTACGTTTATTCATCTAACGTATGACTCTCCCTCACCATTACAGGTCTGTAGGATAATCATGGCCTGCTGTGTCCTGCACAACATCGCTATGAAGCGTGGTGTCCCTCTTCCCCCTCAGCCACAACCCCGTGAGGATGTGTGTCCTGACGCAGTGATGGGGCCAGACTGCAGGCACACGGTTCACGTTCGAGCACAATTAGTTGCCCGTTTTTGAATAAAATGCGTTATTGTCACAATTTGAGTCTAACAGTCTTGATTCACTTTAAAAAAGATTTGCTTTGGGCGTTGTGCTGCTTTGTGCTCTGTCTACAGGGCCCTGCTGCAGCTCCTTTTATGGGCATTAGTGGGCGGTGACTTGTGCTAATCGCATGTTAATTAGACTCACCTCGCACGCGCTCCCAACGTACGCATAGATGGCATTCATCAATCTAGGAACACAGCTGCGAACATTTCTGATACTTGCGAACGCGTTGGTGAATCTGACGTAGGGTATTCTTAAGAAACTTCTTAAGAACAACTTAAGAAAAAATCTAAGAAGATTCTTAAGAACATATTGGTGAATGAGGCCCATTGTTCGTGGTGGTGTCCTTTTTAATGTGCTCGGTCCCTTTTTTTGAGCCTAACTTATTTTGGTGGCCGTAACATGGAGGTAACAAACGCCGGCAAAAACATAACCACCTGAGCTCACCTCAAGTTTTATTTATTTATTACCTCCACCAAGGAGGTTGTGTTTTTGCCGGCATTTGTTACCTCCGCCAAGGAGGTTATGTTTTCGCCGGCGTTTGTTTGTCTGTCTGTCTGTTAGCAACATAACTCAAAAAGTTATGGACTGATTTTAATGAATTTTTCAGGATTTGTTGGAAATGTGAAAAGGAACTGATTTCATTTTGGGGGTGATCAGAAAGAAATCCTGGATTCTGGATCACTTTGAAATTTTCGTTAACATTGTGGTAAATGGGGCCAAAAGGAATTGTTGCGCTTGGCGGAGGTCTGTGCTCTCTGAGTGCTTTCTAGTTTATTTTTATTGAGTATTGAAGATTCAGGAAAAAGTGAATATGTCATATAATTTTTGAGATGTCTGTCAAACCGACAGCACTAACATCATTATCATGTGCCAACAAAAGCCACATGAGATTATGGATGTATAACACACATGTCATCTTAAAAAACTGGATGTGGAGCAGTAAACGCTCTGTGGTGGAGTATTCAAATATTTACAGTCATCAAGTTGAAACTATCATGCTAAATTCACTGGGTTTAGATGAACAACTCCACTTTAATCACTTTTGTTTGATTAAAAACTGTCTCTGTGACCCACCTTCAGGTTCTCTCGGCAAACTTCTAAAAGGGCCCTTTAAGGGGGCCAGTAGTCCAGACTACACAACAAACTGGACATGATGGTACCAGCGTCAGGCTGCATTACGGAGAGAAAAATATAGGTTTTGTGGATGTGAGAGGAACCCTTGAATAAAAGGGCTCAGATAGGAGCGGTTCACGTGATGAAGGAATATTTCTGACACGTTAGTGATAGCAGCTGGAGGAAGACACACACAGAATTCTTCTCACCTTGTCTGACTGGGTTTTGAGCCAACAGCTATTAGATTTATGGATGTAGCCTTGAACTCAGGCTGTTGTGAATCTGAGGGATTATTCCTGTTCATCTGTGTTTTTCCATCCCCACAAATGAATCTTAAAGAGCTTTTTCTCCTGTTCCGGCCAGCAGTGGGACTGCAGCATCTGGTGGCCTCAGACACATTTACTTTGTTAACTGTATCAAATGAATGCTATGCATTTATTTTGGAAATGAATGTTGCCCACAAGCTAACAAACGAATCTATAATTAATATATAATAAAGGGAAAATAGACAAAAAACAAATAAAAATGTGTGTGTGTGTGTGTGGGGGGGGGGGTGTCAACATGGACATGTTCATACATTCACTCGTATATACATGTATGTGAGTAGATTTGTACATATGTGATATTCTAAAGTGTATTTTAAGGTTTAATTAATGCTTTTTGTTGTCAGTTGTGGCATGTATACACACACGTGCACACACACACACACACACACACACATAGTGTATCTGCATAAAGACAGTTGAAACACAGGTGGTCTACTTTCAGTTTTTAAATGTTGAGACACACATTTTCAAACACTTCTCTTATTTAGAATTGCTTGTTGGCAGACTGAAGGGCACAATCCCCCACCTGCAGAATGCAGATCCACATTATCAGAAAGTCAGTGTTGCCATCTACTGAACCTACAGCCAATAGCACCCTTGACTGTCCTGAAAGCACAGCTTTTCCAGCTGTGGCACACATCTGCCAGTGGAGCTGGCAATGTGAAAGATATTGCAGCTAGATGTAGATATAGTTTTTGCAAAGACAACACAATCAGCTGAGCTGGGTGAAACTCAGCTACAAGTCACAAAAAGAGTTGTGCCATCTCTTTCCTCACTGTCCATCCTTTCCAAGCGAGGACCTTTGGCTGGTTGCGAGCAGCTGTCCCACACTGCCACAGTACAGCAGAGTACGCATGGGCCACTTCTGAGGAGAGAGGAGAACACAGCTTAATGCTGCACTATTCCATAAACAGAGAGAGAGAGCATTCACACATGTTTGAGGGTCGCTGGTTGAGTCTGGCTCTGGTTGGTTCCCTGCTGGACCCTGACAGAGTGGTCCCTCAACCACATGTGTTCAATATAGCTCTGTGCTCTTATTGGTTGACCTTCTAGACTAGATCTTTGACCAGCCAGAGAAACTTCAGATGTTTTTGGTTTTGACTCTTCATCATGTTCAGTCAGTTGAATGTACCACAACTGGTCAAGGTGCAGAAACATTTCAATAAGTGATGGAGGAAAAGGTTGAAAAAAATAGATATGTATATGTATTTACAAAAAAATGTGTCATTTACTTTGTCATTCTGGGGTGTTTCATAAAGAATGGTATTATGGGATCTAAGAACATTTCCCACTGTAGTGCAAATAAAGAGTACCACGAGAATAATCCAGTCAGAATTATAGCCAGAGGCACTCACCAGGATGGAGCAAAGCCAACAAATTCACGAGGATATTTCTGGTGGAAACCAGTTACACCCAGTCGACAGTCACAGAGGACCATGTTTTCAAATAACAGCCACATTGGAACTGATCACATGACACAGAGCAGGGTTTGGATCCACTGGGCTCAGATCAGTAGATCTAAGATTTAGTCTGTGCTGAGGGTCTAGAAAGGTCAGCTGACACTCTTGGAGACTCCAGACAGCTGCAGAGATTTGGAGACTGAGTCCAGGTCAGGTGATCTCTTATGACAGTCATCATCATTCCTCAACAACAATCAACCAGCCTTCCAGAGAACCTCAGGGTCACAGAGTCTGTTGATGTTTTTAAAAAGAGCCTCAAGACCTTTTTAGCCGGGCTTTTATCTGACCTACTGATCTATAGCCTTTAAACCTTTTATGTTATATTATTATTTATGTTTCATAGTTTTTTATCCATCACTTTCTTCCACTCCTTCCTCCTCAGAGGGTTGTGTGGGGCACTGGAGTCCATCCCAGGACATGGGGCAAAGGCAGGGTCCACCCTGGATGCACGGCTGATACACATAGACAAACAAACATTCACACTCACACCTAGGACAATTTCTCTCCAATCACCCCAATCCCCAGATGTTCATGTCTTTAGACTGTGGGAGGAAGCTGGAGTACCCAGAGAGAACCCACACAGACACAGGGAGAACATGGAGACTCCACACAGAAAGACCCAGCCTCCATCCCACAGAACCTGAGACCTTCTGATGTGAGGTGACAGAGCTGACCACCACACCACTGTGCGCCCCCATAGGTTTTTATTTCTTATCTAATTTTTATTGTTCCACCTTTTACCATATTTTACTGTTTTTATCTCAGTTTTAGCAATATGAACTTCATTAGTTTAACCTTTTTACCATATCTGATTGTTTTGCTGTCTTGTTTGAGCTCCAGTGTTTTCTATTGTCTTTTCTGTGTTTTTGCAGAAATCACATACAGTTTCACTTTGTGCCACTCTGTGTCATACAAATAAAGTTTGATTTGATTTGATTTGACTGTTAGCCACAGCCACATACATCACAGCAGTTAGAGAACATCTGATCAGTTTTTTACTTTGACAGGATGGAGGTTTCCACCTGGACGGGAGGTGATGGTGTCTTCAGCCAGAACTCCCTCCTGCTGTAGAGTGTGGGTCAGGTGGGCAATGTAGTCTGCAGCCAGAAGAAGAACATCCAGTTTGGACAGTTTGGTGTCTGCTGGTACTGAAGGCAAAGCAGCCTGAGCAGGAGCATGGGAAGGAAGAGCATGTGGAGGAGTATTTAAGGGGATGGAACAAGAAGAACAGGAGGAGGAACCAGCCAGAGCAGCAAGACAACAGACATTTAGAATTTATCTAAGTGAAAATGAACACCACACACATTCACCAGCGGGATTTGTTTGTCTGGTGTTCTCAGACATATCTATATTTGCAGGATTAAAGACTGGAAGCATGAGATGGTCCCACCTGCAGGCTGTGGAAGGCCTGGCGAAGGTTACGCACACGACTCCGCTCTCGCGCTGCATTTTCTGGGGAGTTCTGACTCCTCAGGGTCTTAGAATGGACAGCAGAGAATGATCCTGGATCAGAGCTGGGTCGACATCCACAGGCCTGCAGAAGATTTTTTAGAGGCTTTAGAAGTTGCTGTATCTCCTGAAACCAGATGATGTGATGTCATCTGCTGCAACTTTCCACCTATTAAACCAGCCCTGACATCATAACTCCTACTGATCACAGGTGAAGACACAAATGCTCCTTCTTCTACATGACAACAACACTAAAGAATGACACTAATATTTAGCTTCTTCTGTTTTTAAAGGATTGATGTGTTTTATTCATAAACTATTCAAAACATCACAACTTTCATCTAGAGTACAGTTGTAACAATGAGTCAATGCACAGAGCTGAGAAAAGCTCACCCAGTTCCTGGACTGGCGACCACCGCGACGAGGGGGCTGACAGAGCTGGAGCCTCAGGCTCTCCGTGGTGGAGCTCTGCACCAGCTGCTGGCTGACTGACATCAGACCTTCCAGAGGGTTCTCTGCCATTGATGCTCCAGCAAAATCATCTGCTGAGAACTTTGCTGTAGAAGCTGGAGGTCATTCTTCCCGTTGGAGAAAGATTCCGGTCTTAGCAGTAGAAGGATCTGACTGTGGGACTCTGGAAGTGTGCAGTAAGAACCCCCACTGCTTTTCTTATCGGGTGAGGTAATGTGAAGGACTTCATGTTATCTTGTTGTGATCCTCCCCTGTCTGTTCAGCTGCCAGGAGAGAGGGGGCGGGCAGAACATCCAGCTGGGGGGAGTGCATCACTGGGCTGGGGTCCCAGGAGAGGGCAGCAGGGGTCCTGAGAAACCCTGCTGGATCGAGGTAGGACACTGTGACATTTGGAGGGAAACCTTCTTCCCAGGCGCAATCAGGCTTCCAGGAGGTGGTCTAATATGGTCAGATCACACCAGTCTAACCACAGCTGCCACCAGTCTGACCACAGCTGCCACCAGTCTAACCACAGCTGACACCAGTCTGACCACAGCACCCACCAGTCTGACCACAGCTGCCACCAGTCTAACCACAGCTGACACCAGTCTGACCACAGCTGCCACAAGTCTAACCACAGCTGCCACCAGTCCTACCACAGCTCCCACCAGTCTAACCACAGCTGCCACCAGTCTGACCACAGCTGCCACCAGTCTGACCACAGCTCCCACCAGTCTAACCACAGCTCCCACCAGTCTGACCACAGCTCTTCCACACTACCAGGGATTCTGGGAGATCTGCAGCTCATAAATGCAATGACTTTTCACAGCTATTTACATCCAAACAATGAAGATTGCAGTCAAACATTTTTCATCCTTTATGAGTATGACCTTTATATTTTTTCTTATATTTCTTTAAGGTACTTAACAATACATTTATTTCAAAAATGAATTTTTCATGTGAATATAACATTTTTTAAAGTTTGTGGGGTTTATTTATTCATAACCATTTATTGAAGTGAAAACTATGAATAGCAGTCATGAATTTCTGTTTTTCAGAGACTACATTGGAACTTGTGGAAGTTGTGTTCCAGTTCCAGGAGCTACAAACACAAACACTTGACCTGCTCTGCATCACTGCTACTGGGAGCATAGCAGATACTCTCCCCTCACAAAAACGTGTTCTACAGACCCTGAAGATGCAGAACCAGAGGAACTGAGCGATTAGTCCACTAGCAGCTGTAAATGATCATATCTAAGTATTTACACAATATTTCAGTGGAAAATCTGTAATGCTGTTACACTGGAGTTCCACTTGGAAACACCAGTAAATAATGCAGGAGAGTGGATAGAGAAGAATTTATAGAAAAAGTTTGGCTGCCCAGCACTTCAGATGAAATATTGAAAACCTTTGAATTATTTTTTCAGTCCTCAACCCCTCCTAATGGTTGCCCAAGTATAAAGGTACATGGCTGTTTTAAGGTCAATATTCTTCATCAACATCAGTCCCCTCTTCAGTTAGTTTTCCCCTCCCTCATATACGAATGTTTACATGTATACACATATGTTTTATAATAATTCACTTATTTTCAAACCTCCCACACAGGTGAATAAGCTATAGATTGCAAACATGTTTATGATATAATGACTAGTTGTGTTTTATTCAAACATGTGAATAAAGGAAGTTCTGGATTGAATACATTTTAATCAAACATAATTAATAAGGGTCATGAAATGACATCTGGGTTTATAGTGTCCACAAAAATAAATGTAAAAATCACTGAGCAAAGTGAGTGAAACAGTCTCTCAGCTCAGGTAGATCTGATCCTTCAGCAACATTCCTGCAACTCAACTCATCCATTGTTCAAGACACTTTATAAAGTAATTTAATTTCCACACAATGAGCTCCAGAAGGCTCCTGTGCACACGTTCCATCTAGTATCAATATAATCAAAATGCAGGATAATTCTGGCATCATAATGAGATCAAACTAAAAATAAATAACCACATTTGGTAATATGACATGGCTAAAAGAAGAATCAAAATCTGCTGGGAGCATATCTGCTCAGTCTGTCTCCATGGCACCACTGTGACTCTCCTTGGAAACCATAAGTCTCATCAGTTTTCCATGGAGCTTCTCTATCTTCTTCACATCTTGAGCCTGGTCAGTCTTGTACTGTAGACACTGAAGGAGAACATACGACAATCTGATGTTAGATTACAGACAAGAAACACTATTCAATGTTTTCAGCAATACCAATGCATTGTTTTGGTTTTGGGTAGTTTCAGAATGAAAAAGGGAATTAACAAGAACCCCAGGTGATCTGTGCTCTCACCAGGTAACTCACCACCATTTTTCACCAATATCATGGTCAGTGTACATTCACTGTTAGCTAATTTCAAAACTTTATTAATACCCAGACTCTTCTAATCTTGTCCCAACTATCAACACCCACGGTTCCTCTAAACAGTTGTCTAGTTGTCTCTCTAAAAATAACAGATGTCATAACAGATGCACTCATCAAACCTATATATGACAATAAAAGTTCACACAATTTAAAACTTTCTAACAGTAAGATATTAACATTGAAGCAATTTCTTCTGACATTTACATGCAAAGCTTAAGTTTCACTGTTCAGTAAGCAGTGCTATGTCTCTGATGTTATTCCACTGACAGTATTGCTCTACTCACGTTTGTGCATTTCCACTGAGAAAAAGTACCTGGTGCTATATTTTTGGTACCTGCTTCTTTGGTGTTCCAGAAAAAAAAGACCCGCAATTTCAGGTATTAAAGGTGAGGTGGACAAACGGCGGACCCTAATGGGTTCAGAGAATTGTCACAGGACCAGTTCTGCGGTGGAAACACTCCCCAAAAAAGTACCGCACGAGCGACAGAACCGTTACCATAGCAACATCTTGTACCAGAACGTGGTGCCGTAAACACACACACCAAACGATACCACACCGGACTGTGGACAAGCTGCTTTTCACCGAGCTGCAAACAATTCGGTGCAAAAGTTCTAAAGCCAGTTATGCTGGTTCCCCCAGATAACTGCACATGGTTACATTCTTATTCACTCCACTATCCTTACTCTGATGTAACTCACCACAGCATTATCGGTGACTTTAATGCAGAGGTTTCCATCGCAGTGTCTGTACTTTAAGACCACTCTCACCTGCAAATAGAAACAAGCACGTCAGCCACGCCGCTGAGCAAGGCAGAAGCAAGCCCAGTGTTCTAACCTTCATAGGGTCCGTCAGGTATAGCTTCTCTACTGCGCGACAGAACTCCTCCCACACTTGATAATACGGCATTATTGCCGATATCCCGGCAGTATATGTTTGAATGTCTGATGAGTTTGTTGGAGCTCCGCTCGTTCAGCTCCACATCAGCACTGGATGACCTCAGCGTCGCTTCCGGGTCAGTCTGAGCCGCATCCGTCACAGCGCCGCCTGCCGGTCCGGAGAGGGACGGCAGTCCTAATCTAATCCTAATCCCATAATTAACATTGAGGAGAGCGAGGGGGACGAAGAAGACAGACGTAGAAACAAAAAACACAGAGGAGACGAGAGAAGAGGAGAGGAGGAAAGGAGAGGACGAGAGGAGAGGAGATTAGGTAAGAGGAGAGGAAAGAGAGGAGAGGACAGGAGGTGAGAGAGGAGAGAAGGAGAGAAGGAGAAGAGACAAGAGGAAAGAGAGAGGAGAGGGGAGATGAGAGGAGGGGCAGAGAGGAAAGAGAGAGGAGAGGAGATGAGAGGAGGAGAGGAGGGGAGGGCAAGGGAGAGGAGAGTAGAGGAGGAGAGGAGATGAAATGAAAGGAGAAGAGAAGAGGAAAGAGAGAGGAGATTAGGAGAGAGGAGACGAGAGGAGGAGAGAAGATGAGATGAGACAAGAGCAGGGGAGTAGAGGAGGAGAGAAAAGAGAGAGGAGGAGAGGAAAGGAAGAGAGGAGGGGAAGGGAAGGGAGGAGATGAGAGGAAGGGAGGGGAAGGGAGGAGATGAGAGGAGGAGAGAGGAGAGGAGAGAAGGAGAGTACAGGAAGGGAGAGGAGATGAGAGCAGGAGAGGAGTGAGGAGGGGAAAGGAGGAGAGAGGAGGAGAGAGGAGGAGAGGAGTGAAGGAGAGTACAGGGGGAGAGAGGAGATGAGATGAATGATAGGAAAGGAGTGAGGAGGAGAGGAGAAGAGATGAGAGGAAAGGAGAAGAAGAGAGGAGTGAGGAGGGGAGCGGAGAGGAGATGAGAGAAGGAGAGGAGGAGAGGAAAGAGAAAAGGGAGGAGACTAGGAGAGGAAAGAGAGAGGAGATTAGGAGAGGGGAGAGGAGATGAGAGGAGGAGAAGGAGATGAGAGGAGGAGAGGAAAGAGAGAGGAGATCAGAGGAGATGAGAGGAGGAGAGAAGATGAGATGAGACAAGAGGAGGAGAAGAGGAGAGGAAAGAGAGAGGAGATGAGGAGGGGATGAGAGGAGGAGAGGAAAGAGAGAGGGGAGGGGAAGGGAGGGGATGAGAGGAGAAGGAGAGTACAGGAGGGGGAGGAGATGAGAGGAGAGGAGTGAGGAGGGGAAAGGAGGAGAGAGGAGGGGAGGAGAGAAGGAGAGCACAGGAGGAGAGAGGAGATGAGATAATAATAATAATAATAATAATAATAATAATAATAATAATAATAATAATAATAATAATAATACATTTTATTTAACAGCGCCTTTCTAGACACCCAAGGTCACTTTACAAAGAATAAAGAGATGAATGAAAGGAGAGGTGAGAGGAGATGAGAGGAGAGAAGAGGAGGAGAGGGGAGTTGAGAGGAGAGGAAAGAGAGGAGATCAGAGGAGATGAGAGGAGGAGAGAAGATGAGAGGAGAGAGGAGGGGAGGAGAAGGGAGGAGATGAGAGGAAAGAAGGAGAGTACAGGAGGAGAGGAGATGAGATGAATGATAGGAGAGGAGAGAGGAGGAGGAGAAAAAGAGGTGAGGAGAAGAGAGGGGTCTGCTGGGATGATGAACTGATAAATCTAGATGTTATAGCGACCATAAAATATCTGCCTCCTCAGAAAACATATGATGAAATTTCACGGATGGACAGACAGCACAGCAAGAAGGTCTCAGGTTCTAATCCTTGTTAGGATGGAGGCTGGGTCTTTCTGTGTGGAGTCTCTCTAAATTGTCCTCAGGTGTGATGGTGTGTGTGAGTGTGTCAGCCCTGTGACTGACTGGTTACCAGTCCAGGGTGGACCCCCCTCCAGTCCCCTGCCACTCTTTGTGGAGGACTAAACTGGAGAAAATGGGTGGATCGTTAATTGATGTGGACCCTTAAAACACCTCGATGGCTATACCATGGCTCCCTCTGGTGTTTCCCTCTTGTATCACATAGAACCAACCTCACCTGCATGTAATCGACAGTGAGTGGTTGTTCGTCAGGCCCTGAAGAATACTTCGGGTCTGTCTTTTTGCCTTTGCTAAATAACGCTTTATCTTTCTGTTGTTGTTGTTGTTGTTGTTGTTGTTGTTGTTGTTGTTGTTGTTGATGATGATGATGATGATGATGATGATGATGATGATGATGATGATGATGGTGATGATGATGATGATGATGGCTTGGCTTTTGCTCGATGAATTCACCTACTTTACTGAAGAGTCCTGGTCCACTCAGATCTCTGGTCATCCAGCGCTTCCTTCCCTTTCAGATACTTTCATTTCTCTGGCAATTTGGAATGAGATTTCTTTGCAAAAGCTTGTAAAAAGGGAGAAAAGAGAGGAGTGTGTTTTTCAGAATTTTGCATTCTTCCTGTTCTGGTCCTGGTACTGTGAAGCCTCATCCTAGACCAGGGGTGTCCAAACTGTTACACAAAGGGCCGTGTGGCTGCAGGTTTTCATATATATACATATCAGGTTTTCGCCTTCTCTGCTTATGTCCCACACATGTGGAATAATCTTCAGTTAACTCTCAAACTGATTTCACTTGAATCTCTGTCAGTTCACTTCATTACTCATTGATTTTCTGTCCTCCATTTGTACCTGTTTCCTCTGATCTTTGTTTTTCTGATTTAAATTGTATTTTTTTAAAACATTTTGCTTTTTTTTGTCATTGCTTGCATTTTATCTTTTTGTTTTGTTTTGATCTTGCTTGACTGCACGGTAAATGACGCTTGCCTCAGTATAGTCACAGGACTATATAAAGGTAAGAAAGATTTGGCTGGAGAAGAGTTATGGACCTTTGCTTAATAAGGGAGAACACTGTTAAAATCTTCATAAAATACTTGTAAAAAGAGGCCTGCTATTTTTTAGAGAGCATTTTATTTATATACATATATGTGTGTGTGTGTGTGTGTGTATATATATATATATATATATATATATATATATATATATATATATATATATATATATATATATATATATATATATCCATCCATCCATTTTCTACCGCTTCTTCCTCCACTGAGGGTCGCGGGGGGACTGGAGCCTATCCCAGAGCAACGGGCGGAGGCAGGGTACACCCTGGACTGGTCGCCAGCCAATCGCAGGGCTATATATATATATATATATATATATATATATATATATATATATATATATATATATATATATATATATATATATATATATATATATATATATATATATATATATATATATATATATATATTGTTTTGGATCTTTCAAAATCATCATCATACACCCTAACCCAGACCCCGACTTGTGAGCATATGGCACATGAGCTACCATGCTTCTCCTCTCTTGAGCCACAGCCATTTTGAGGCCCTCTCTGCTGCTTCGATGGCACTGGCTTCCCTGGCTGCTACACCCCACTACTGGGAAGCACCTTGTTCTCCATCCAGTCTGCTGACAATCAGTGATCAGTCCTGCGTCCTTGGAGAGCTTCCTCTCAAAGACTTCTTCCAGGCGGTCTTCCCACGTCAGTTCCAGCAGCACAGCTTGATTTTAGCTGCTGCTCAAGGTCCACTAGTAGTGGCCAGTCACTTGTGTGGATCAGGATGCCTACAGGAGATCTTCTAGCAGGGATCACCTGCTCCCCACCTCTAAAAAGACAGTGTTTTTTTGGAGGGATGGAACTGCTTTGCCCACTCAAGTCCAGTGATGATGGCTTTAGCGATGGTCTTAAGGACTTGTTCATGCTTCCAGTAGTACTGTCCTTCTCCATGTGCCACCATGCAGCAACTGAGGATGTGTTGATTGGTTCCTCGTTTGGAACACATTGAGCAAGCTAGATGGGTCTGGAAGCATGTCACAAACTGCCTGATAAGGAAGTTGATGTGGTGAGGCTCAGCCTTCCAGATGTCAGACCACATCACGTTATTCTCAGCCATATTCTCCCATCTTGTCTATACTCCCTGATGTTTCATCCAACAACCTTGCAGGATCTTGTCTCCTCCACTGCAGCTCTCACCTCCTCTTGTACCTAGTGCCTCCTCTCCTTCCACTGGTGTTCAGCTGTGGAATTGGAAAGGATCCCAGCCGTGCATGTGACCATTGTATATGTATACATACACACACATACATACATAAATACATACATACACACACACACACATACAGTATATAATGTGTGTGTGTGTGTGTGTCTGTGTATAACCTCAGTCGTCTATATTTACAAATTATACAGCAGCTATATGCGGATTTTTTTGCTGATGTTACACATCCAATACCTCAAACATGACTACAGAGCCAACAATATTGTTGCCAGGGCAACCGGGACATTCTGCATCCCACAAATTGCGTCACACGCTTACTTCACGAACCTTGACAAACAAAAATAAAATGCAAACCAGTTCAAATTGAAATAATACTTTACATCAGGTTTTGCAGAGTGTGGTGAATTAAAGAGGTTTAAGTGTTGTAAAAGCTGTAGGAATAGCTAGATGATTCCATAACGCAGAAAGTCAAACTATATCGTCACACAGGATCCCAAGACTGGTTCGATATGAACGTATTTGAATCTTATTTAATTAACCATGTTTCGCGCTGTTGGGCTGAACGGTGATTGTCTACTGTCAAACGGTCAGTGAACGCAGCATTATTGCGGCTGGAGCAGCAGGATCGAGCAGGCACACGGAGCCGAAGAGCCCGGAGCTCGGTGAGGTCTTCTCCGCAGTGAGGCATCGGTCACAGCTCAGCCACCAAGCCACACCGCTCTTAGAAAGACACGCTTCCTTTTTTACACCCTTTTCTTTTGTGGGTTTCAGCGGATCGTCCGGACTCTGCGGAGCTGCGTTCATTCATCTTCTCGCCCAACCCTCGGCTGAAGTTTGGGAGAAGCCTCCAAAAAGCCGACATCGAAGCCTCAAGTAGTTTTCGCCGGATTCATCCCGACCACACTTTTGTCATGAGGTGAGCAGCTGTTGGCGCTTTTTAACGGGAGACAAAACTGCCAGGCTAGCTCAACATGTTGACGTGATGTCACGCACCGAGCCGCCACCGCAGTTGGAGCGGCGGCGGGGCCGTGCGGGCTCAGAATGGCGCAAAGAGAGCGGCTGTGCGAACCTCCTCCTCACGGTCTGTCCGTGCTGCACAAGCATGTCTGATTGTGTGTCAGCATCTACTGTGTACGTGCGTGTGCGTGTGTGTTGTGTAACATGTTAATCATGTTGCACGGTGTTGTCATTCTTTCCAGCATCTCCAGATGAAACATGGACGTCTGGTTTGCTATAGAAAAAGACCCAGTATGAAAGTCAGTCAGTTGTATCTGTGTGTGTGTGTGTGTGTGTGTGTGTGTGTGTGTGTGTGTGTGTGTGTGTATGTGTGTGTGTATGTGTGTGTGTGTGTGTGTGAACTGTGATGACTGTGTGTTCAGATATGTGATGGATCAACTCTCCCTGTAATCTAGCCTATAATTCAGTCCAGCTGCTGGAGTCCACTGTGGAGCTGTAGCTGCTCCTAAAGCTCAACCTGACTCTCTGTCAGGTTTTCAGCCTCCTCTTAATCTCCAGATCCCCTTGTTGTTACCCCCCCTCTGATTGACAGCCTCAGGTGTTGGGATCTTGCAGCCGTCTGTCTTTGGCCCAGTTGGTATCCAACGCTCACATCTCCATTCGCTGTCCTCCTGTGGCTGTTTCCATGTCCAAGGTGTCAGAATACTGGAGCAGAAGAATCTGATATGGTCTGATGCCAAAAGGGCTTAATCCAGTTTCTATGGAGACATTAAACCTGGATTAAGAAGAGAGGTTATTTTTGTGGTAAAGTTAGTATTAGTTAGTGAGTGTAGTGAATTCCTTTGTTTTTCTATTTGATGTGCTGCACCACATCTGTTTGCTGTGTGTTTAGTGATTTAGTGCAGGTTCTGTCTTTGGTGTTGGTTCTGGTCTTGAGGAAGTCAGATTGGGTCAGTCCGATGTTGGGCACAGCCCCCAGCACCATTTTTATCCTGATACAGCCAGAGCACATTCCTGTGCCGTGATGATGGTGGACAGCTGATAATGGTCGTCTCTTCGCCTGCAGTGTGTCAGGTGGCAGGCTGACGCTTATCGGCCACCGTTTCACCAAGTTGACACTGCAAATCATTCTAAATATGGCCGTAACTATTTCAATCAGCCAAAATGTGTGTAGTTATAATGTGTTTTTGTGAGTCCCACAGACTCACAAAAACACATTATAGCATGGTTCACTGATCACCTCTTGCCTCATGAGGTTGTGGCTCCAGAAATGGGTTCGTTGAGCCAGTTCAATGCTCTGCACTAATCTACCAGCAACAGGATGAGAACAGCAACCCTTGTCACCTGATCACAACCACGTTTGGGAGGTGAACTATTACACAGTTATCATCTGTTAGACCTCCTTTCATCAGAGCAGTGTAATAACTTATAGATGAGGTAAGAGAGGGTTGAAGGAAGTTTCTAATGTGATAGTAGTAATACGTGTTTACAGTTTTTGCATCCTGTTCTTCAGTTGTGGTTTGAGTCTGTCATGTGATGGTGACAGAATAAGGTGGCATGGACGGCTGACAGCGGTCCATTTATGTGAGATTTGGAAATAAATGTATACTGTGCTAATCCAAATCGGCCCATTGTAAAGCTGTGATGTCACAGCCCCCTCCTCTTGGACACCCGGCACTGGAAACATGAGCCACTGGGTGTAATTTCACACGTAGATCTATTTATACAATCGCTCAGGCTCAGAAATGCTCTCCATCTCCGTGGCAGACAGTCCTGGTCTCCTGCTGCTGATAATCCAGCACATGTGCATTTAGCAGGTCGGTGACGGTCAGGCTGTATCTGCCTAATCTGTCCATCCTTTTCAAATGTAGTCATGCAGCAACAGCTTGAATGGTTCTCCAGGGGTTGCTCAGTGATTGGAGTAGTGCTGCACTTCATACCAGAAGCACCAGTTATGAACATGTCCACAGACATCTCCTCTGATCCTCTGCACAATTATACTCCGATCTCATAATATCCATATTCGCATAAGAGAACACATAAGAGGCTTTTATATCAGAAGCTGCACTTTGTTAAACAATGATTTATTTCGAAAAAGTATTTCAAACAAATATAGTACAAATATTAAAATCAAATCAAAGAACTAAAATCCCACATAAGCCCTGATTTAGCGAAGCAAATAAATGATCAAACAGGCTAGCTTCAGTCTTAATGTAGCCATATGATGGCAAAGACCTCAATTCTGATGAGAAGAATCAGGATATCTGACAAATGAGACAAAGGTGTGATTCCATAAAGGATGAACTCTTCAGTCTTTTAGTTTTTGCACCACCCACCTGTGGGCGCTACAGTCTGAGTAATCTCTCCATTTTCACATTTCAACTATGTCTTTGGTTCTTAGTTGCTCATCTGTCTAGAACTTTGGCCTCTTCATTCAATTTTGATTAGTTAACTGAGCTTCCTGCACTCTTAAGTGGTGTGTCAATTCTCTGCCATACAGATTTCCTTTACAGTTTGTGTTTGCATTGGTCCTGGCTCGGGGGTCCTTCCCTGAAATCTTCCATCTGATTCCTCCTCAGCTGCTGTGTTCTCCACTCAAAGAAGTACTCAGCTATTCCGTTTAGTGGTTTGGTTCCCACTCTGGTCTCTGGTTGAAAATAGCCAGTCTGTGAATGGAATCATTGTTTAGATTCAGGGCCCAATACTAATGACCTCTTTGATAAAATGGCTGAATAATGAGTGAATCTTAAACATCTTCTATTTAATTCTGCCTTTAATGTCACATTCGGTGCTTGATTAGAAACCATTTTTAATACAATGGTTCTATTGCAAAACTAAAACACCCACAGGAATTTTTTTTTCATAGGACAGTGAAGAATGAGGTGTGTGCATGAGCGACATGAAAGGAGAAAGAGTGATCAGGTGTCAGAAGGTCACCACTTCTGCTCGCACAGCATAGTCCCTCAGGGACACGTCTGGTAGGGAAATGTACACAGTCAACATAGTCCCAGAGAATAAAGGGTTCAGAAGCTTTGTGGTGGAAATGTGTAGCACACAGTCATGTGTCGCCTCTGTTTGTATCAGTTTTGAAAACATTATTGTTGTCTTTACATTATTGATCTTGTTATCTTGTTGACTGCCTGGATGTTTTCATAGCTTTCTGGATAAAAAAAAGAGTAATGTAAGGATACCTCAACATTGTGGATCTCGACTGTTGTTCTCAGATCTTGTTGTGGAATGCACACACGCTCTTTCAGAACTCAATACATTCATGGGGGTTTAAGAACGATGGACTGTTGAGCCAGGCAGCTTTGATGGAGAAGTTACAGAAGTTGGATGATGATGATTGTGGTTCGTTAGACCTCCTTAATAACAAAATTCAGTTCAATAGCTTGGTAATGGAGCATGGCAGGGGTAGGAGATCAGTCTCATGATTTTGTCTGTCTTCTAGTGGAAAGCTGACAACAACAACAACATTGGGATGCCATCACTTTCTATTACAATAAACACGATAAAAAGCAAGATATAGCTTTGATTTTACTGATGTCAGTCTCTCCATTCCTCTCCTCCTCTCATTTTAAAGAAGACTTCTGCTCTAGGAGACCCAGCTCTAAGAGAACGAGCAGAGATCTAAGTGCTGATTTTCAAATGCAGGATTTATAGAAAGGAAGTTGATCAGGATGTCTAATTTGTGGCCCTCTGTGGCCCCTCAGAGGCTGAAGTGTGGCCTTCATCAGGTTAACCAGAGAAAAATTCATTCAGAGAAAAAGTTGGCTCACTCATTTGACCTGGAAAAATCCACCATTTTCACCTCCACATTTTTCTTCCTTACTGTTTTCAAATGTGATAAAAGACAGTTAACAGCAGCTCCAAGCAAGCCCAGGGGAAATTGAGCTGGAAGGTCACATAAATCTCTTGTTTTAGCTGTTCATGTTTTTTTCATGATAAGCATGTCACATTGGATTAAAATTGGTACTGGACATTCAGTTAAACCAGACTTTGAAACTGGTGGAAGCTAGTTATATAAATATATGATGCATAAAGTCTTGTATATTATATATGTAATAATATAAAACTACGTACCCTACTTGCCTACTTTAGATGAGTAACCTCAATATTCTCTAGTAATAATAGTTTGATAAAGTTCTGACAATTTGTCTAATAGGTACATTAATGGATTTAAAGTGAAAATATACAAATCTTTAGGTTGGAACTTTATGTTTGCCCCATAGAACTGTAGTGTTTGACATCCCTGTAGTAGACCGCTCATTATTACCCGTATATTCTGGTATGTTTGATGTTTCTAAAAAAAAAAAAAGTAAAATGTCTCATAGTTTTTAGAAATGCATCTACAATAAAAGTTTATTAGTAAGTTTTCCTTTCAGAGATTTAACTGTGACAGTTTGTGCTGGGGTGTTCTGAAGACTGACCTGGCTGTGATGGTACTTGTTACATATTTATTCTAATCCTGCACAGGGTTGGCTTTTGATGCACTTGCAGATTACTCAACAGTAAAATACAATGTTAAATATGCCATTCTTTGCCATAGTGGCAATAATGGCAGATATATTTGATCTTTGACCTCCAGGGTGTGGTCCAGGGTGTGACACCTACCTCAACCTACACATGCTGTGTAGGTTGAGGTAGGTGTCACTGATTATTTCTCTGCAGAATATAAGACAAGCCACTTAAGTGATTTATAATAATTTTGAATTGTAAAGTTTTTTTTTACTTGAAGGTGGCCTCACACTGGCAAACCAGGCTAGTATGTGACCGACTATACTGATGTTACCTACATAACCAACAAAACGTGGTCAGAATGTATAATGCATGTAATGTATAATTTTTATACAGATGGGTGTCATGGCACTAGACTCTGAAATACACTTATAATCAAATTCATAACATTATAGAGTAAATATGTCTTACCAATATTCTCAATTTGATTTTGTAAACAACTTAAAATTGAAAGCAAACCAATAAATATTAGTAAAACATGAATATAGAAATCTGTTTAGGATCTACACATGGACACACTCTGGGAGCAACATGTTGGCCTGTGTCCAAATGACTCATCAGTGAGGTCAAAACACAACAAAGATCTGAAGATGTGACTGGACCTGGTTAACATCTGAGTTCACCAGTCCACAGTAAAACATGAAGCACGCAGGCCATCTATGGCAGGACACCACCAAGGAAGTCCCTGCTGTCTAAAAACAATATAGCTGACATCTGAAGTATGCCAAAGAGCACATCAGCACTCCACATTGGTTGTAGCTAAATGTGTGAAATGATGATTGAACTGTTGGGAAAGAACATGCATAATTTCATCTAGCATCATGTACCCATCTTGTCATGGATTCAGGATTGGGACCTCCTCTGCTGCATCAGGGCCTGGCCAGCTGACAACCATTGAGGGGAAGATGTAAAGTGAATGAGAAAAATGCGAGAATGTCGTTAAGCTGAAACTCTGGAGATGTTGATGCAATGAACAAAGAGCCAAAACACATCCATGAAAGAAGTCTGAGCCACCAGAGGAGCTGTGTAAGGACTTGAAGAGCGCCACAGAATGTGACAGAGCTGAAGCAGTTCCTCCTGAGGGTCCTCCTGAACCACGGCACCAGCTCACTTCTTTCTTCCACTAACAGTCTGAAGGTGGATTGAGTGAGTCCAATACAGACATGACAGTGTATTTTATTTGATATTAAACTATGAGAAATGAATGCAGAAAACCATTAACATTCCAGAAGGTCGACATCATTTTCCTACCACTTTAAGCTAGTGTGATGTGTGCACATACACATTTCTGAACAGGCCTACATTCCTTGGGGGGGCTGCCCTCCTCGGTGACCTCCAACACCCCCACACAGCTGCTCTATTTTTAGTTCTGGCTCCAGTATGGTGGATATCGGTTGGTGTCCACTGTCACCATCCAAATGTTGGTCAGACCCACCCCCCCTTAAGTCAGCCTCTCAGAGCCCATCAAGCAAAGACCAGACAAACTTCTGACTGTAGACGTGTAAGACTGAAGAAGAATCAGACTAAAGACGTTCACCTACAGGATTAGTCCACATCATAGAAGATGACTCTTGACTCGTAAGTTTCATCTACTTTTCAGGAGGAGAGAGTCTCTCAGTTAATGGTGGTAATGATGCATGGAAGCCGCTTTAGTGATTTCAGGATGATCCTTACCTGGCTTCAAAGTGTGTTTCTTGTAACGGGATTGTTATCTAATAGTGTCAGAACATTTAAGAGTAAAGCTGTATTTAGATTCACAACACAGGACAATATGGACATCTTCAAGCACTGATCTCATCACATCTCTTCTATAGATACACAAACTTCTCAATTGCTGTCCATTGAAATAATTCCCAGCATTTAGACAATTTCTTCTGAATGTTCTACTCGTGAATAGCCCAGACATATGAATTTGTTTTGTTTTGTACCCTCACGGAGTTACAGAATGAGTCTGTCGTCTGCCTGCTTGCCACCTGTTGTAGTTCATCCAGCAACAATGACATCATTGTTGTGGCTGATCAACACCAACGGTCATGGCAAAGTTCTGCCCCATAGAGAGGGGTGCGTGCTCTTCTTTTTCCGTGACCACTGCCCTCATGGAATGCCTCAGTCTGACTCAGGATAGGCAACTTTCCCATGTCTCTCTGAAGTCTGTCCTTCTTGCCCCAGTTTGTTCTTTTCTGGACCTAATCCAGTTGAATTTGTGAAGTCATTGGAGAAATATTTTATCCAAAAATTTCAAAAAGCTCTGATTGGAAAACTGAAAGAAATTTTGAGGACAATGTTCAAATCTCTGACATCACTGCTTCTTCAATATAGGAGCTGAGGATTAGGAATGTACATTTAAAAACAAGTCACCTTTTGCAGCGTGATTGTAGAATCAGAAAAATTCTGCTTTTCAATTTGTTGTCTCTGATAATGTGAAAAATGATCTGTCTGATCTGTTAAGTTGTGTTTATATAATAAATATTAGCTTGGATTTGAGACTTGACCAGAACATGTGATTTCTGTGTCCGACCTTGCACTTGTGTCAGCCACTTCAGCGCATAAATAGAAACATTTCCTTGTCTTGGCTGTTTTCAGACATGATGTGGCATACTCAAATGCAGCATTGTTATTAAGGCAGCACTGTCTTTACACTCAGTGAGTCATATTACATATTGGTTTGGCATTCTTCAGAAAATCCAAGTTATAGGATGTTGTGTGTGTACAATTGCTCAGTAGTTAGGCAGTGGTGTGACATTTTCCAGGAAAATCCCAAGATGTGCCTGCATGTTTTAAAATACATGCCGTCTTTTTTGTTTGGTGACCCTCAAGCTTGTCACACTGTAGTCTAGTCTTCCTGAAACGCTGGCCCCAACTCGCCTCTGAGTAGTGTGTGTGTGTGTGTGTGTGTGTGTGTGTGTGTGTGTGTGTGTGTGTGTGTGTGTGTGCTGTGTGTGTGTGTGTGTGTGTGTGTGTGTGTGTGTGTGCGTGTGCGTGCATGCGTGCGGTGATCAAACTAGCCCCAGCTGCTAGTATGTTCACCAACAGCCTTCGTTGTCGGGAAGCTAGCCATCAATCATGAGAAATCAAATCTAGAAAAGAGGATATAGAGGAGGTATGGGGGGGCATATAGCTGTGCTTAACCCTCATCATAGTAGGGACTGTCCTTTCCCAGGTGAATAAAGAGGATGGATTGGGAGGGGTGATGGTCCTTACCTAGAGCCTGATGTGCTTCACAGAGACAGGGGTTTGAGACAGGACCCCACAGGGACAGATTTTTCCCATGGATGATGGTGTTTGGGAATTGTACCAGTTGACTGGTGAGGAAGGGGCTGTGGCTCCAATGTTGAATTGTTTGTGGTCCTTACTGCATGCCCTGGGAGGTTTCTTCTGAGGTGTCTTTCCCTTTATCTCCATCCATTGGTCAAATCTAAGCAGATGCTGGATGGACACTCATGCCTAGCTCCTCCTCAGATGCTGCTGATTGTTAACGGGGATGTGTTATTGAATAAAGAAAGTGTAAATTTGAGGAAGGATGGGGGTTTAACAATTTTTAATATAAACAAAAGAGGGCTTTGGACTGGCGTGACATCAGTAATGCTTGCCTCTGTGGTCCCAGTGGCACTAACCAGTCGTAGGTTTGATGGATTTGATTGCTGATGAAGTCCGACACCGTTTAAAACACTGTTTTAACTGCAGAACTTTAATCTCACGTCTTATAACTACATTCATGGTGACATCAATGTTAAACAAATAAAACACAGGCAATAAAATCTATCATGTTTGTACCTTATGTTACAACTGTGCAAAATGTAACACACACATAACTACAAGGATCTTTGATTAAAAAAAAGTCTTTATTCACATTATTCCAGATGTGTTCTACGTCCTCTACCTGCTCCATGGTATAACCAGTGGTGTGCAATCAGGGATAGCAAGGCTAGCACTGCCAGCCCTATCAAAATAGTTTTGTCAGTTTTTTCTATAATTAAAAAGTCTTTCAAATGTATCTGGAATCATTTACTTCAGTAGTTCAGTAGGTTACTTTATCCAGAGAGCGAATGGTTATATTTTAGGAGCTTAAATCTCCTATGTCCTAGAAACGCACCACAACTCCTTTCCTTTGCTGGTTCCATGGCTGACTGGGATCTGGTGTTAGTTGTATTGGTAGACTGTACTCAATCCAACAAAGGCTCTGTGTGGCATTTGGGAAACTACCAACGGTATGAGTAGTTGACAGCTGGTGTTGGCCCTGTCTGAAACACCACTGCATACAACTGGGTATAACCCCACAATTTTCCTTTAAGGGGAAGTGGGTATGGGTCTTATTTGTTCAGATGTGTGTAGGCGTAGGGATGTTTATGTTAAAAAGAACACTTACTGAAGAATGAAAGGGAGGTTGAAAAGCCGAGTGGAGCCCTGATGAGCTGGGTTTGAGTGATACTGCCACTTTGGTTTTTATCTGGCATCTTCTGTTATTGTGAAGCCTTGAGTGGCGGGTGGGGAGCCTGTTGCCTAGATACCCTGCTGTGGAAGCAGGATCGGTGCTGCCACAGCCCTTTGCAGGCCTTTGCTGCTTGCAGGATTACTCTGAGACAGAGTCTCCATCTGCTGCAGGTGACGGAGACAGAGATGAGTTCGACTGTCTTAGTGAAGCTGTGAAGAAGCCTGTGAAAGAAAAATACTGATCCATTCTATAAAGCGTCCTCATGTGTGCTAATATTAGAAATTAGCAGCTGTAGCTCATTCAGGTGAGAGATTGTATTTGGTTTGTTTTTATTTGGAGTAGTCAATAATGTCTGCCTCTCACACCAGTACCACGTCATAGTGACTACATCACCATTAGTTTATAATAAAACACTTTGTGTTTGCTTTGAGCAGATGTAAAGAGTAACCAAACCCTAATCTCCCTTTTCTCCTGAAAACAAATGTATTTTGATATGAAGTAGTGTTTTTGATTGATATTTTGCTTGTTTTATATTTTAAAAATGTAAGCGTGACTGGGCTCTATGAGTTGAAACTTGGCTACAATTGAATTTTGTGATTGGCAAGATCAAGGCCGATGACATTTACAAAGTAATCTGACCTAACTGCCCTGAAGAAGCAGACGGTGTGTTTTGACAGAGGACTGAGCGAATAGGCAACTCATTCATTCCACAAACGCAACTGGTGTATTATTGGGGGTCAGAGTCACTCATGGTCAGCTCATTATATCACTGACAACAGTAGTCAAGCCAGAATATTCTCAGTTGCACTGTATCTGTTGACCTGCCCTCTGTTTATCTAGCAATCATAAAGTCAGTAGCATTTCATCACTTACTGAACCTAAAATAAAAAATACATTAATTAATAAACCTGTGGGCTCGCCTACCCTTCCTGTATGCTTTATGATGGTGGGAGAAACTGGACCCCCAGATAAGACCCTCACAGACACAGAGAGAGCATGCTAATTCAACACAGAAAGGCTTGTTGGAACTGGGGATCAAACCTACAACCTTATTGCTGTACAACAAATCTAACTACTGGTGATGCTGCTTCATATTCACCTCCCAGAGCTCTGGAGTCATTTTCCATTTATTGGCCCATGAAGGAGGAACAACTTCCAGCTCAGACAGCATAGTAAAATACAACACACACAGATGTCACACACATTAGTATGATATTACATTTTTGGGAGAGATAACTTTTATGCTGTATTTGAGTGCTTTGAGGCTGTGAATGTGTTTGGTGGCATCAGTGAGCCCCTATGAGGCCCCTGAATTTCCTTTCATTAAACTGTTCTCAGCTTCCAGACCGTTCCAAGCAGCTTGGCCAAGCTGAGCCATGTGATGCAGTGTGGTGGCCTCGGCCAACCTCGTTCCTCCAACAGTGCAGCAGACTGTCTGTGGCTCAGTGCTGATGGAGGAAGCTCTTTCAGTTCCAACATCCGTCACAAGGCCGATTTTAGCACCTCCTGATCAACTTCTCTCCTCTTGCATCCATTTGAACAGTTTAACATTTTAAATGAGGACAGTTTTTTTAAATTAAAAGTTGCTCCATGACTGACCTCACATTGGCCGGACTGAGCATCTTTAGCTACCAGAACTGTCTGGCCTGCTAGAACTGTTGGGGCCCCTCACCTAGGTAGGTACAGCTTTGGTACCTACAGTGGTCTGAGGGTCAGATGTTGTCCAAAGCTCCTCCCTAAAATGTCTAAAATGTTTTCTAAAACAGACTGTCTAGTCATTCTTAGCTAAATCAAAGTCTTTTCAAGGGTGCTACTGTGTAGAAACAAGCTGACATGTTTTCTGTACTTCTGGTTTCCATGGTTATACATGAGGTGTGAGATAAGAAGGCTACTAAATGCATTTCCTGCCTTTGCTGTGATCAATGCATTCCCTGTCCAGTGTGTAAACGACTGTGACTGCAGGCTCTGCCAGACGCCCTATTAACACTGCGAAGCATGGAGGCATGGTAGCACGTGTGACAGTGTCTACAGTGGTCTACTGCGATCACCGGGCACCTGTGGCTCCTGAATGGCCCCTCTTAATGGACCTGTCATGTTATTAACACTTCCCCCCCATGATCCACAATCACACTAATTAATGTATTTAACAAAATAAAAACATGATTGAAATTACCAGCCAGAAGTGTTCAATCAATCATTTCTGGGCCTCCCTTTTTGATAATTTAAATCCATTTATTTAGTATACATACATACATTTACACAAAACATTCACCTTTTTACCAAGCCTTTTAATGATGAATCAAATAACAACAGAGAGTGAACTGGGACAAACTGGTCCTGGCATGGAGGCTGTAGTTGGGTGGTTGAGTTGTTGGTGATGTGTGACCATAGATATGATGGAAGAAGAGATAAGTCCTATTGTGCCAAATTAATATTTGTAGATTATGTGACTGTGCATAATGCAGATGCGTATTGTATGTTGTCCTGTACATGGTAAATGTACTGCGCTTATATAGTGCGGTTATACACCATCATCGTCCCCAGAGCACTTTACTCTCACTCATCATGTATACACTGATGGGTGGCTGATGCCAAGGCCCACTGGGGCCAAAATAGGTGATAAAATGGAACCACCATCCTTTCTTCGCTGCCTGACCCACTCTACCACCCGAGCCACAGCCACCCCTACATGCAGCAGGAGCTGCTGTTATTATGGTAATAACTAAAACTGATAGCTGCTGTTTGGCTGACATAACCAGATTTGCCTTCCTGTTGTTGCTGTTTCTATTTTTAGATGAGCCACTTGGCTGCTTATGTAATGTTGTAATTAGTCACAATATTCAGCCAAAAGCAGTAGGAATGCAGTCCCATCACCATTCACTGTGATGCCATATTTGTAGTCAATAATCAATAATTGTCTGATCACTATCTCCATTCAGGGACATAAATTCTCTAAGATTCATCTCTATGATTTGTGTCTTCTACTGTTTTCCCTCTTTAATATTTGAAGAATAAATTACTTTTCATTATTTCCTGTCTCCTCTGAGAGATGGTGAGAATGATTAAGAACGTGTCAGTGAATGTTTACGTTGAAGCAAAAAGGTCTCATTGAACTGTATTTATTATTGTTATTAAAGCCAAAGTGATTTTTACAGTTTTACTATATTTGAGTCTCCACATATTAAAATTGGGCCAATAATCTCTGTGATTATCACAAAACTCTTTTTGCATTCATCAAATGATCAACCTGCTGGCCAAAGCCTGACGACGTGTCCAGTGACAGACAACAGTCAGAAATGGTGTCCCTGCTGGTACCAACATACTGAACTAAGCCAGCACTACTTGGGCAGGGCTGCCCACCTAACTCAAATATGCTACTGATATTACAACAATAACAATTCAGGCAGAGAGGTCCAGGAACCAGAATGACCCAGTAAGAAATGAGCTACTGGAACAAGACCATGGAGAAGAGATCCGATCTCCATGTGAGACATATGTTCAAATCATACAGCAGCAATTTCTGGGCATTTTACAGATACCAGAGATACTCTGACAGTGAGCAGGTAGTGTGTAAAAGCTGCTTTTAACAGGAAGAAACCTGAGCAGGACCACACTCAACTAGTGATGGAAGTATATCTGTCTGATGCCGTTTGCACTAATAAAATATGGGCGCGAAGCTGAGGGGCCTTCAGTGGACGAGGGGGCTGAACTGTTGCTGTGTGTCTCCACAGTGAACAGAGCATCTGCCAGGCACGGGCCGCTGTCATGGTGTACGACGATGCCAACAAGAAGTGGGTCCCAGCTGGAGGCTCCACAGGCTTCAGCAGAGTTCACATCTACCACCACACTGGCAACAACGCCTTCCGTGTGGTGGGGCGCAAGATCCAAGACCATCAGGTAAACGATTGGAGTTCCACACCTGTAAACGAAGCTGCATATGGAACTGCAGCTCAAAGGGTCAGGTGACACTGATTATTAGATCACATCATTATATATTTTTACCTGCTGCCTCCTCCAGCTTTTCCAGGAGACTGAATGCAAGGAACCCTTGAAACCTGCATCTAAACTGATCTGACCTGGGAGTGGGTCTGATGTGCTGCTGGCACTGCAATCCACTGCTTACTTTAACTTGCACTGGTTAGGACTTTGTCCCCTCTAGCACTCTGGAGATGTTATAGAGCTAGTACAGTACTCCAAACCAGACATCTGTCTGTCTGCCCATCTTTCTCTCTGTGAAATTTGGTTCCTCATCATACGTTGAATAGGCTTGTATTTTATTTTTACTACACTGTGTAGATTTATCATTTCCTTGGTGATGAGGGAGAATCATAATTGAGACAGACATTAAGTCTATATTCAACATTATGTCCTCCAAAGCAGGTGAACGGAGGCTGAAGAAAGAGAAGGACCGGTGATCTTTCAGGAAAATATGACCATCAATTGGCTCCATTCTACTAATGCTTCTGCTGATCTATGAGGTCCTCAGAAGGCAAGCTCCATCATGTCTGGAGAAGTTGACAGCATCTGATTATCCCACTACACAACTCTGCTGTCAGTGCTGGTTTACTTGTGCTTCCCAGAATCTCTAATAGTAAAATGGGGCGGAGCCTTTAACCATCAGGCCCCCTGCTGTGGAACCAGCTCCCGGTTCAGGTACAGGATGATAGGCAGTGAGTCTAGCTGCAGATGCTCGCTAAACTGATGCTCGTAGCTAGAACAGGAGCAGCTAACCTTCAGTATCATCTTAGCTGTGCTGCTGTAGCCCGAGGCTGCCGGGGGACAGGAACACCATCACCTGACAGGATTCTCTCCTTTTATGGGTGCCTGATGACTGTTCAGTCCACATAAAGCTCAATTTCTACTGAGCTTTGTCTGATTTAAACGAATTTCTAACACCTGTGAAGGTGTTAAAAATGTAGACACGTCTCTGTGGGCTGAAATACAGGCCGACAGAAAAAGAAGTTGGTTCATTTATAATGGCAAAACTTGAAAAAATTGCTTTAATGAAATTAATTTGAATCAAATCAATTCACTATGAGACATCCAGGTTGTTGACAAAGAACCTCCGAGTCAGGCCTCCTCTTCAGTTTTGAGCACATGGCTATAGACTAGAGTAGCATTCATAAATAAGGAGAGCCCACTGTGTAGTTTCAAAATAATGTTTCTAAACTAACAAAATAATGTTTCTAAACTCACTGAAGTGGTTCATCTCAGCTCCACTAAGTTTTGCTCTACAGACAATGGTGACGTGAAGGTGTTGTGGACCATCCCTGAACCAGTTACCAGCTCATCACGGGGCCCCATCAGTGCATTTTGGGAGTTTGGTACCTTGCTCTAGGGTACCTCAGATTTAAGGGGTCCTGACACCTTTCCTGCTATCAACACACCTTCCAGCTTTTGTCTGCTACCGGAGCTTGAACCAAGAACCCTCTGCTTCTCAGCCCATTTCCCTACAGACTGAAATACCACCATCCCATTATGGGATTCAAATTCAGTTTTTAATGCAATTATTATTGTTTAGCAATTCAAATTCAAATATGAATGATTTAAATTCAGTTTCTGGTCACCCATACACCTGTTCTCTATTGTCTTCTTGACTTTTATTGGAAGTTTCCAATCAACAGATTTATTAATTATGAGTTTCATTTCAGTTGTCTTATTGAAGTGTTGGGAAGTACAGAACAATGAATAATGAGAAAATTGTACTTGTTTTTCGAGAAACAACAACAATAATAATATGAATAATAATTTTATTTATAGGCAACTTTCTCAACACTTAATCTACATCAAGAAATAAATATATAATTAGATGTACCAGAGAAAACAAGTTAGGTGTGGAGGAGGTAACAGTTTATAATGAAAGTGAAGTAATTCCAGACCCATATTAAAATATAGCAATGAAATACTAAAAGGTGGAAAGGTGGGATTTAAATATGCTAATAGTGGGGAAATATTATATGTCCTGTGGAGGATAGTGTTAGGGTTAGAAAGTTCCGGAGGCAGGGCCCTGAGATTCTGGAGGCTGTAGACCTCTTGGCAATTTGGAGGGTCAGTTGGGTGGAGGAAGACCTGAGGCAGGTGGGTATTCTGACATCGAGGAGCTCAATAAGATTCGAGGAGCAGGTTGTTGAGGGATTGAGTGCAAGAAGCAGAATCTTAAGTTATATGATATTTGATGGGAATCCAGTGGAGATCCTGCAGGACAGGAGTGACATGGCTGCTGGAGAGGGTTCTTGTGCTTGAAGTTTGAACCAGTTGAACTTCATGGTTGAATCTGACAGGTAAGACAAGAGGAAGGGAGTTACAGTAACCAACTCTGCTGTGAAACAAGATGGCTGTACTGTTGGATGAGTAAGATGGATGGAGGCAGGAGATATTTAGAAGGTGAAAGTATGCTGATGACAAGTGAAGGGATTTCCTGGGAGAACACTACACCCCATTCACAATTTAATCAAGCATAATCAAGCATATTTAAGTATTGGATTGGCCACAAAACCAATATGGTTGAATTTTTAAAGTGCATTTTGAGCTTGATTTCAAATGTTTAGAAGATAACTATCCCCTATGTTTTTAGTGGCAGTTGCATTTACAACACAGACATTAGTGTAATTTCCTCTGCTGGTAGGCAGTGCACTGTGAACAGAACACCATTGGCATGGAAGCATTGAGGGTACAACATGAGGGTATGTGGCTAGTAAAACCACTAAGCAGATAAAATATAGTCACTGTATTTAATGACATTTTGGAGTTTGTTCAGGGCAGTTTTATCTCTCGTTCAGTCTGAAGTGTCTAAACTGTCCCAGAGAAATGCCATATGTTTTTTATAAATTGTGTATTAGTTCAACATAAGGCTATGGAGCAAATGTTATATCTCAATATTCTTTAGCTGATTGGTGATACACGATATATATCTATATTTTTCCGTGATGTAATTGGGGTTTTCCCAAAGCCCCCTATTCATTTTTTTATCTGAGTCAAACTCAAGTAAACAAAAATAGTCAGTTCTCAGTCAAAGCCATGTGCCAAATGTCACACAGACACCTTTATTAGTTATCTGCACAATATCAAATTGTCTAAAACAAATGAAACAAAAATAAAATGCCTGCATGAGCGAATAAAGTTTGCAGTATGGTTTGTTTTGTGGCAGGAAGCTGGGGAGGCTTCGTGGTCTGGGTGGCAGCACACAGTTTAACAATTTCTTCATATTGCACTTTATTCCGCTGTTGTAGATGGTGGAAGAGATTAGTGGTGCTGGAACTTTTGGTTGCAACTGGTTTTCAACATTCCTTACAGAATATTTTGCTGCTGGTCATCTGAACCTTTGAATCCCAACCATCTCCAAATTATTGTTTTTCTTTTTACTAAGCGGCTCCATGTTCTCTGTTACATTTGTGAATATAATTTATTTTAAGAGCACAATAAAAGCAGAAATATCAACAAACAGGACAATCCTCTTGAGTGTTTGTACTGTAAAACTGAATTGAGTCATTAGTAATATAGAGGTTTTTACTTCATCTCCAGGTGGTGATAAACTGTGCCATTCCAAAGGGGCTGAAGTACAATCAAGCGACTTTGACCTTTCACCAGTGGCGTGATGCCCGGCAGGTCTATGGCCTCAACTTTGGCAGCAAGGAGGATGCTAATGTGTTTGCAAGTGCCATGATGCATGCCTTAGAGGTGCTGAACTCCCAAGACACAGGTAGGTCTGCATCTCTTGGACTTGACAAATAATGATTATACATCACAAGACAGAATATTATCAAGAAAATAAAGTCAAAAAACAAAATTCATAGAAATAAAAATTATCGCATCTGTGAATTGATCACGTGTCATTTTCAAAGGCGTCTATAGAGTATAAAAGTGTTACTGGACCTGTTAAAGGACCACTTTGAGTTCATCCTGCTAAAGTTTACCATAATGCTGTCGTTTTAGCCATCACTGAATGTGTGTGTCATGTTCAATGTGTGGACTTACCCTAAGGCCTGGACTTTAATGGAGAAAAGTATTTAGAATGGAAAAAAATGTATTTGTTACATAGAATGTGCATTTGAAGAAGTTGATGGTTGAAAATAGATATATCACATTCTATACATGAGACGCAGGGGAGGAAGGGAAGCATAAACCTAAAGTCAAAGGCTGCAAATCTCCGGCTCCTCCACAGTATCTTCTCTCAGATGTTGTTTCTGGGATCTGCTGGAGCCACTCCAGTTGGAGGTTACAGTCGGGGTCCTCCAGTTGGAGGTCACAGCCCCAAGTGTTCTGATGACCACAGGACCCACTGTTGCCTTCACTCCACACATCCTCTCCAACTGCTCTCTCAGACCCTGGTAATTCTCCAGTTTCTCATATTCTGATATTGCTGTCATGAGTGACTGCCACATCTGTCACCACAGCTACCTTGTTCACTTTGTCCACCACCACAATGTCCGGCTGGTTCTCCACTACCTGCTTGTCAGTCTGTATCTGGAAGTCCCACAGGACCTTAGCTCAGTTGTTCCTCACCACTGTTGGAGGTGTGTCCAACTTTGACTTAGTCCAGATGTTCCTGTTCACTCTCCGAGCTCCTAGGTTGTGATGTTCCATTTAGGCTTTAGCTTCCTTGCACTTCCTGCACCTTGGATCTCCTGGTGTAGCAGATCCTAACTTCTATTGCTCTGGTACTCAGAGCCTGTTCTTGTGGTGCCATGATCAGGGGGAATGTTTTCCCCTGAAAGACCAGTTGTTGTTCTTCATCTGGTTTCTGCTGCCTGAGGTATTCACTTAGCACCTTATTCATTTCACCCTGGGTAGTGGCTCTGATGCTCACTAGTCCTCAGCCTCCCTCTTTCTGCTTTGTGTACATCCTCAGGGTGCAGGACCTAGGGTGAAAACCCCCATGCATTGAGAGGAGCTTCCCTGTTATTCTATTCATGGCTTCCATCTGAAGGTGTGTGGTGTTTCAGACTTCCTAGGCAATAAGCCGAGAATAAGATGCACTAGAGTGCTTTGGAGCCACTGAGTAGATCAACCCAATCTACTTCTTGCAACACTGATGGTGAGGTGACTTCATATAGCTCCACTTGTGGGGATAACATCATTCTCACCAATTCTCACCATCTTTTCCAGCAAATATTGTTCTCAATAAGAAAAAGAAGATTTTTCTGTGCTTCTGACAGTAAGAGATCAACAAAGAGATGAAAATTGTCAACCGGGAGTACAGAGAGTCTACTTTTAGTAGAGTGGGAACCTGCACACAGCCTGGAAAGTCCTTAAAACCTACAACCTCCACCATTCAAAATGGCATTCAAGTTGAGGGCAGTACTACAGCATCATTACAACAACCTCAACATGATTTGAGAGTGACAATAGCATTCAGCTTGAATCAATCATCCCTTTACTAGAAACTGGTGGCACTACTTAATAATAAAGAACCTGGACCTGGTAAGATCTGTGCATGAACTCTGAGACCACATTTACATGCCATTTTCTGAACGTGCAACGAAACATTTCACCACGCAGACGACAACGTATTGAAAATGTTCTCCGTGCCACACAGACACCAAACAATGTACTGGTAGTATATGTGCCTGGCCAGAAGGTAGCGATAATGAACCAGTCATGCATACACATAGGTGTGTATTCGCCATTTCAACAAAGTTTTACTAGACTGATGATGAGGTGAAACTGATTTTCAGAGCAACGTTAGGGTAAAAAAATGCATAGACTGTTACTGGGAGTCATGCCAATCCAAATACACTGAAATCTATGACGCGTATGTGGAACTTCACCCCAAAAATGGGTCACAGGATGGAAAAGATTTCCCGCACAGCGCAGACTGCGTGAACAAGGAACCTGCAGCTGTAACAAAATGAGGGCTCCGTTTTAAGATTAAGATTTATTTTATTCATCCCCGTAGGGAAATTGAATTGTAGTAGCAGCATATACAAAGTATAGAAACAGAAAAAGTAAATACAAATAAGATTAGAATGTTATAAGCATATATACAGCATATATTTTATATATATATAAGCATATATACACCATATATTATAAGCATATATAATATATACATAATATAATATATACATACTATATACATATTATAAGCATTATAAGCATATATACAAAAATACAGAATTAAATGGAAATAAAATGACAACATAGACATTAGGCAATTATTGTTATTGAATGGGTTTGGTTGAATTATAGAGTTTGATGGCTGACGGCAGGAATGACTTCCTGTACCATTCCTTAGAGCAGTGAGGCTGCAGGATTCTGTTACTGAAGCTGCTTCTCAGTTTGTCCACTGTGTTATGGAGGGGGTGGGAGGGATTTTCCATGATTGTCCACAGTTTCAACATCATCCTCTTCCTCACCACCTCATCCAAGTTAGTGAGTCTACAGCCAACAACAGACCCTGCCTTTTTAATGAGGTTGCACACAACAACGTATTCCATAGCGTATGCATATCATTCTGTTCTGGAGTCTGTATTCTTATCACTTCCATCTCATTCTGTTTTAATTTGTTCTTGTGTAAACGAAGAGCCTTAATGGAATGAATCTCTTGCGCTTTCGCCCAAAAACTTTGCAGTGTAAACATGGACTGAAGCACCCGACTGATCAGGCAGTATTTCAGCTCCTATTCTCTTGCTCTGTGGAAACACTCTCCTATGATCGCCATCTCCAAAAGACGCAGTGAACATACTTGCCCTAACTTCTCTTGTGTTGAAGGTGATAAAACATCCTCACAGCAGCAGGGTCTAAGTTGGTATCCACTCCAGTTTTCATACCAGACAGAGTTCACAAAGTTGATGTTTCCACTCAGCTGACGGAAGTCTCAGAGAGCACTGACTGGGTGGCAATGGCTTATAAAGCGTGTCGAATGCATGTCAGGTGCAGGTGTGGCAGTCACCAGCAAGGTCTGTGGAAAAAGGCACCAAATACACCTCCTGGAGAGAGTGTGGAGCAGGGCAGTGACAACACAACAAAAATACTAGGCTATGATACTGGATACAGTATTTGATAACCAGTCGAGGTTTAACAAAAAAAAAAATCACCCAAAAATATGAGTATTTTTGAAGAAGCTCTCTTTCAATGACAGAAGCTCCTGAGGAAGCGGAACTCCTGCAGTGTCAGCAAAAACATCCTGACAACATTGTACAACTCCTTTGTAGAAAGCAGCATCACCTTCTCCATTGCATCCATTCCATTTCCCTTCAGAATAAAAACCAGTTTTGTGGTGTAATGAATGCTTCAAAATGATTGGTGTCCCTGTTAGCACAGACAAACACCCTTTTCTGTATTTGAGCAGTGTCATGCTGGATCAGGTCTTTGTTGCCCAGGCTGCAGCACTCAGAGGAGACCAAGTTTTGTTCTTTGAGCTTTTCTGCTCAAATCTCAGTCACTGATCCACCCCCCAACCTCCAAATCTTCTTCTTGCACAAAGCTTGAAGTATGTGGAACTCTGGAGTGATCTCTAATAATATATCAAAGGTATATCATCCGAAATGTAAGTGTTGAGCCTGTGTACATGTGATTTGATAGGATCGGCTGTAGAGGACTTTGGATTAACTGTGTGACGGTGTTGGTTACCTTCCTTTTAGGACAATTTAAAACCATTCCACTTGTTGCTGGGCAGATGTGACTTTTTAGTGACTCCGCATTTGTAAGTTGTCACTCTGAAATGTGACCTACTGACATATTTTTTCAGAGTGGAATCAGTTTTCTTCAGGAGTAAGGGATGAAAAGGTATATATGTTGTTGCCTCCCTAATGTTCTGGACAACTCGAATCCCTCCAGCCTCAAAATAGCCCTGCTAACATGGGAGAAGGTGCATGCATTGAGAAGAGATGATGACTATGCTGACATTGGTAGCTCTTAAAAATATTTAGAAGTGTTAGTGTCAAATAGGCTGTGAGGAGTCTTAACTGTCAGTGCAGAAATATGGAGCCAAGCCTAAGAAGACAGCCTAATTTTTAATGTTCAGAGAAAATGCACCTTCCTTCAGGGTGTATCAGCTCACGTTCCTAGTATCGAATGTACTGTAGTGTTCTTGGATATTTAATCAAGGAAAGTGTACCAATCTGCAAAATACTTCTTGTCAGTTTTGGGATAAGGATGGGGAACACAATGTTACAGCGAAATAATTTAAATCTGCTTATACAGCCACTGTATATCTCAAAATGTTTCAAGTTGTTCGTCAAAATCACCAATAATTTTGCACAGCTATTTAAGGCTGGATATATATTTTTGCACATTAAATAATTATGAGAGTTGGAGTAGGGCTAAAAGGATAAATTAAGAAGCTGTTTATTTATAATTCTCACCCACAGCACCAGATATTCATCATATCTTAACATTTGCACATGCAAATAGTAAGGTTATATTTGTTTTTTTTCTCAATACATTTTTCTCTTATTCCTTTCTATTTTTTATATGTTACGTCTGTTCTGTTTCATGTGGTATTTATGACTAACCTGTAACTTGATTTTTAACTGGAGAGAATGGAATTGAAAAATGAACCAATGTAATGTTCTTTTGTGCATAAAACTGTGAACATGCTCATAAAAGCATTACAGGAGTTCATCAGGATCTGATTAAGCTTAAGTAATTCATGACATTTTTATAAATAACAAGGCCTTCTGGACATTTAAATGCTGTTTAGCATGAATGTGAGGAGAAGGAAAATGGAGGTTTAGTTTGCCACATGAGGTCATATTCTGGTCTGTTTAAATTCAGACAGCTAGGAGAAATATTTGCAATGTGGCCAAAGTCATTTTGCCTGTGAATTTACTTCGAAATTTATGAACATTTGACATTATACTATTATGTATAGTCATATTATTATGTTTAATGTTTAATATTATGTTTAACCACTATTATTATTATTATTATTATTATTATTATTGATTATGATGATAATAATAATATTAATAATAATAATAATAATAATAATAATATATTCTCTATCTAAGTCTACTGAAAACTAGTTAATGATCACTTTCACAGTTTTACACTGTTTTTAAACTTTATTAACAATCTCCAACCAAAAACATTTTCTGTCAAAATGTAACATTTGTTCTTGAATACCTGCAGTTTTTTCAACTACAGGTGTGGGCCTGCCTCATGCTATATTTTATTGGTAGTCCTGAAAAACGTATCGACGATCATGGCATTTTTAAGGTGATCAGTAGTAGACTTTGCGCTATCTACTGGACATTACTTGACAGTGGAAACGGGTTACGTTGAGGTTTTATCATTTTTCATAAAGGTGCTGGTGTGGATGTATTTTTTAGCCTGGAGGATGAAAACACTGTTAAGAAATACTAGAAATATGTGTGGTCAATTCCAAGTACACACATATTTTTATAGTGTTTAAACATATGGAAACACTAAAAGACTTCATCAAAAAACCTTTGGTCTTTGTTATTCTGGCAGAAAATCAACCATATCGTAACATAGAGTACAGCATTATTGTTTAAAGGTTAGTAATGCACCAGACTGCAAAGTGAGCTGCAACTAAGTGGAAAAATGTTAAAATCACTTTAGCAGGACCTGACTGATCCATGACTAAGACATTTATTGCTGACATGAGCATTAACTCCCTCCAGTGCTGTGTGTCACACTCCTGAGTATCATTCACACCTTTATGAACTGATCTAGTTTTATTCTAACCAGTCTTTAAACAGCACAGGGGTCACAGTAGATTCTGTTACATCTACACAAGGTACACAAATCACTTCATATGTGATTATTTCATAAACTTTAGATATAACTCATTATTCTATTATTCTGTAACATGGTAACTTCATGTATTTGCATGTCCATCTTAATGTCATGAAAAAAGTGTTTTTTCAAACAGTGAAAAAGTGTCAGAGTATTTTAGATTTATTACTAGTCTACCAATATATTTTCCTTGAAATATATTTCCTTGTCATCTTTTTTGGTGATGTAGTAAACACCAACAGTGTAGAGGGAGGGTAGGGGGAGGGCAGATAGAGGACCACTACATTGGTATTCATTTGTAGTTGGCTACCCAGAGTGGGCCTGTGTTATTCTCATTCTGTCTCTTCACAGTGCTCGATGAACCTACCTGAATACTAATTACACCTTTTATAAACTGTCTTCTCTAACATAGAACAACATTGTGTTAGTTAACGTAGCCTACTCAGATTAGCACAGGTTTGGTCTTAACAAGTTATCTCACAGTACAAGATTTTTATGTCACTAATGTCAGCTATTTTCTAATCATTTTGAGAAGGTACTAACAATATATTTAGCATTTATATCAAGACATTCAACATTTTGATCATCACAGTACACCAATTTTCAAATGTGGGTTATGGGGTGAGCTCCAGTCTGCTGTGTGTCGATACAGCAGAAGCCTGTAACTTGTCTTTTGTCTGAGTGTTTATGTTACAGTGCAATTGTATCCAGCCTTGAGATTTGTCCTGATCTAATGAGTTTGCAGGCTGATTGTTAGTCATCTTGGCTCAAACGTTCATCTGCAGTACTATATGTCCCAATATGCTGAATGTGACGAATAATCTGTAGATGAAAAGATAAACACTTGTGGGGTGTATAAAAGTTTTCAGTCAGAGTAATGTTGATAATGAAGAGTATTTGTCACACTCTACAGGCCCCACATTGCCCAGACAGGGTCTCCAGGTTCTGAATGGACCCTCACAAGAAGAAATGGAGCTTCAGAGACGGTAAGAACTAAACTGCTGCTTATTGTGTTTGTGTTGTTAAAAAATTGTGTTTTTATCTTCTTATTAAAATCCTCACCTTCCCCTAGGTAGTAATGGGGCTTTGGGCCAGAGAAACTTAATTAGAAATAAGAGGATGAAGGTAACATATGAAAAACAACAGTATGAACTGAACCTGAGTCAGGTGATCAGATAATATTTTTAGTTTATATTTCATTGATGATTTTACAGATTTAAGTCTGTTGAGTGATTAAACCAGATAATCATCATTATGTCCTGAGAATTAATTTTCTCCATCCATTACATCTGTAGGTGGGATGGAGCAGTACAAGGTCGAGGTAGATCTGCATCAGGGCCTTGTCATTGCTGTGGTCACTGACATGCCGACAGCTGGGGTTAGCAGGAGTCTCCATGGACTCTGGTATTTGTAGATGATAGCGTGATCTGTACTGATAACAGAGAACAAGTGG
The DNA here is from genome assembly GCA_911728415.1 of Lagocephalus sceleratus. Taxonomy (NCBI): domain Eukaryota; kingdom Metazoa; phylum Chordata; class Actinopteri; order Tetraodontiformes; family Tetraodontidae; genus Lagocephalus; species Lagocephalus sceleratus. Next base: position 799,991 of record CAJVRN010000029.1, on the reverse strand, counting down.
GGGATTACCCAGAGAGGTGGAGGAATGAAGGTCAGCTGAAGGGATACTCAGGTGTGTGTGTGTGTGTGTGTGTGTGCGCGTGTGCGCGTGTGTGTGTCTGTCACCCTGTATTTTTCTGTTAAGTACGAAATTCTGATGGTAACTCTTATTCAACTCTGCACACTAAAAACATGTTCTGAATAAATCAATACAGAAGTCAACATCTTCTGCTGTGTGAAATCTACATTCTTCATTTTTAACATGAGCTGACATTTTTGGGGTGTAACATCTAACCTGTGTCACCCTACACCTGCAACTTCTTGTTGAACAGGCTTGCACTTACCCACACACGGTCCCAAACAACTTGCCTGCATAATAGAAACATCATATTGTATGACATGCATTATATATGGTCTAATATCGGGCCCCAGCTGTTCCATGGTGTGCTCAAATGGGAGTAAAAAAGCAAGTCTACAAGATTGATACGAAGGGTTAATTCAGACTTTTGAGTTGCTATGTGTTTGAAAAAAATGAAGCGATTTACAGTGAGGTCAATAAGTATTTGATCACCCTGTGATTTTGCAAGTTCTCCCACTTACAAACCATGGAGGGGTCTGATAAGATCCATACCTACTGGCTTAAGAATCTGACTGCACTTCACGAACGCCTGGCAGCACAGATGTTAGCAGTCCCTGCTAACATCAGGGACCCACCCAGAGTGGCTAACCCGAGGCTGGACAGTCTTCATAATGAAGGATCCCCAGAAGGGCACAACACCATCCAACTACCGGCCCATAACCTGCCTCAGCACCACATGAAAGCTCCTATCAGGCATCATAGCGGCTAAGATCAGCAGGCACATGGATCAATACATGAGCAAAGCACAGAAAGGCATCGGAAACAACACCAGAGGTGCCAAGCACCAGCTACTGGTCGATAGGGCAATCGCCCAGGACTGTAGGATGCGCCACACCAACCTGTGCACTGCCTGGATTGATTACAAGAAAGCCTATGACTCAATGCCACACACATGGATACTGGAGTGCCTAAAGCTGTACAACATCAACGGGACACTAAGAGAGTTCATCAAGAACTCCATGACGCTGTGGAACACGGAACACGACTCTGGAGGCGAACTCAAAGCCAATTGCACGGGTGAACATCAGATGTGGCATATATCAAGGAGATGCCCTGTCCCCCCTGCTGTTCTGCATAGGCCTAAACCCCCTCAGCCAGATCATCACCAAGAGTGGCTATGGGTACCAGTTCCGAAGTGGAACAACTGTCAGCCACCTCCTCTACATGGATGACATCAAGCTGTATGCCAAGAACGAGCGTGACATCGACTCCCTGATTCACCTCACTAGGGTCTACAGCAAGGACATCAGGATGTCATTCGGGCTGGATAAATGTGGGAGGATGGTATCTAGAAGAGGAAAGGTGATTGGCAACTGATGGGATTGACCTACCTGAAGGAAACATCACTGATGTACAGGACAGTTACAAATACCTGGGGATACCGCAGGGAAATGGTAACCACGAGGAGGCAGCCAGGAGGTCAGCCACAGCTAAATACCTACAGAGGGTAAGGCAGGTCCTGAAAAGTCAGCTGAATGGTAAGCATAAGATCCAGGCCATAAACACCTATGCCCTGCCAGTAATCAGATACCCTGCTGGCATAATACCCTGGACACTGGAAGAGATACAAGCCACTGACATCAAGACAAGGAAGCTCCTCACAATGCATGGAGGGTTCCACCCTAGGTCCAGTGTCCTGAGGCTGTACACAAAGCAGAAGGAAGGGGGCCGAGGACTAGTAAGTGTCCGAACTACTGTCCAGGAGGAAACAACAAGCCTCCGAGAGTACATCAAGAAGATGGCCCCCACTGACCCACTGCTGAGTGAATGCCTCAGGCAACAGAAGCCCACCAAGGAGGAGGAACCTGAGGGGCTATCATGGAAGGACAACCCCCTGCATGGAATGTACCACCGACAAATTGAGGAAGTGGCTGATATCGAGAAGACATTCCAGTGGCTGGCAAAGGCCGGACTGAAAGACAGCACAGAGGCACCAATCATGGCTGCACAAGAACAGGCCCTAAGCACCAGAGCAATAGAGGCCAGGGTCTACCACACCAAGCAAGACCCCAGGTGCAGGCTGTGTGGAGATGCCCCTGAGACCGTCCAGCACATCACAGCAGGATGCAAGATGTTGGTAGGCAAGGCATACATGGAGCGGCATAACCAGGTGGCTGGCATAGTGTACAGGAACATCTGCACTAAGTATGGACTGGAGGTCCCAGGGTTCAGGTGGGAGACCCCCCCGAAAGTGGTGGAGAACAAGCAGGCCAAGATCCTGTGGGACTTCCAGATCCAGACTGACAAGACGGTGGTGGCCAACCAGCCTGACATCGTAGTGGTGGATAAACACCAGAAGACAGTGGTGGTGATAGATGTAGCAATCCCAAGTGATAGCAACATCAGGAAGAAGGAATATGAGAAGCTGGAGAAGTACCAAGGGCTGAAGGAGGAGATAGAGAGAATGTGGGGGGTGAAGGCAACAGTGGTACCAGTAGAGATAGGAACACTAGGGGTAGTAACACCCAAGCTGAGTAGCTGGCTCCAACAGATACCAGGAACCACATCAGAGATCTCTGTCCTGGAGAACGCGGTCCTAGGAACAGCTAAGATCTTGCGCAGGACCCTCAGACTCCCAGGCCTCTGGTAGAGGACCCGAGTCTGAAGGAAGGAGGCACCGCCCACGAGGGGGTGCCCCCCTATATTTTTACATATATATATATATATATATATATATATAAAAAAAATTAGACCCCTCCCTGATTTCTAAGTGGGAGAACTTGCAAAGTGACAGGGTGATCAAATACTTATTGCCATCACTGTAAACCCATTTACCATGTCTTGCATTTATCCGAACCATGGTTTGTAATAGGCATTCTGTAGGGCAGACGGATCTTTTGTGAAACAGGGTGGACAATTTAAATCTAATATCTTAAAACAAACAAAATTATTGGTGTTGACATTGCAAGACTAGGCTGTGAGTGGGTCTTATTGCATTACTTGATTCTATGGCTAGATGCTGTTAAGAGTTTAACATTGAAAATGTGTATATAAGTTTCCCCATAATTAAAACTGTGATAGATGTGTACTGTAGCTGCTTGTAGTGCTGAGCGGATAACAAATGCACCGCTTGGTAGGCATGATGACCAGACGGAAACACCAAAGCCAACCTGTTGTCTGCTGTGGTGCATGCTAAAAAACACATTTTGTCTAAGCACATGCAAATCTACGTACAGCTGGAGTTGTACGTGGAAAGTTGATAACGAGTTGATGAGTGCTGTGCTGTATTTTGCTTCAGTGGCAGGTATTATAAGGCACCATTGCTGTAATCCCAGGTGCTTTCCCCTCACTTTAACTGAAATATCCATATTATTCTGGATTGTCAGGGTAGAAGCATTTAGAGGACTGGTGGTGTGAGATGACAGTATGTCTGGATAGACCTTTGAGCTCGTTCACATAATTCAGTTTGAATTATGACTAACCCTAACCCTAGTAATGACAGAAAAGTGGAGGGAGTAGGACTCTATCGTTTACGTGGTAAAAAATGAGGGGAACGCATTCAAATGAAATGGAAAACAACGGAAAGGCATAATACCTTTTGGCATCCTATTTTATTCCCTATATCCCTGTAAATGAGGCATACAATAGTCATTCACCACCATGACTGGCATAACGTAACATATCAGCAAGTTCACATGCTAAACCATAAATTCTGCAGATATTCTGAAATCCAAACTGAATGTACTAATGAAACATTTACTATTTACTGACACATTCATGGTGTCTTCAATCTAACTACATTTTATAATACAGTGGGACCTCTACTTACGAACGTCTCTACATGCGGAATTTTCAGGTTACGACACTTCTCAATGGGAAAATATTTCCACTTGTTACGAAAGAAATTTCAGGATACAAAAGGCAAAAATACGCTACCGCTGCAACTTGCGGAGTTTAGTGGACGTAAACATGCTTGTAGCTGCTCTGCCATTGGCTATCGCCTAGCAACTTCCTTTCATCCCATTGGCTAGGAAGGACCTCAATATGTACAGGTGTGTGTATCCCAGTGTCATCTTCGTTTTTAACTTTTATCGGCACGGTATTAATTAGATGGCGGTGTTACCACAAGTGTTACGGCTCGTTGCTAGTAATGACGCTATTGTAAGATTAGCCTGTCATAAAGTTCATTTTGTTCCTGGAGAAGCCTTGCACTGAATTCCTACATTTATTATGCGGTAATCTAATTGTAACATGTATTTGTTACATGTTTTGATGCATTTTTATGATTTATAAAAAAATTATGTCCAAATTTTTGGGGGCTTGGAACGGATTAGGGCATTTACATGGAAAACGCGTCTCTACTTACGTAATTTTCAGGTTACGAAACAACTTCCGGAACCAATTAATTTCGTAAGTAGAGGTCCCACTGTAATTAATTAAGATTTCTGAAAACTTATTTGATGTGCTTATTAATCTGAAACTTAAAATGATTATAAAACAATCAATTTTAAATAGAGTTTCTTTATAAGCAGTTCATGGATATATGTGGTGCCTTAGTCTTTCTGGGCTCATAATTTGATATCACATTTCAGATCTTTCACTGCTATGATAATAAAGACAGCAGGACTACTTTTATGGCATGGGTAATAAATGGAAATGTTGCTTGGAAGTTAGAAAGGATGCTCTCAGCACACAGGAATGTGATGTTGCTGTAGCCTTGTGTCTTCCAAGAGTCTGTAGCTGGTTTTCCCGACCTGTGTGAACCGTCAGAACTCCTGTCACATAGACAAAGTCGACATCATTATTGCTTTGGATAAATCTGCCCTCACTCTGAACTTTTCGAAGCTCTGAACATGTCCTCTGTGACAGAAATACAGCGTTGACTTCAGAATTAGGGAGTAAAGGTGGGATTGGGGGGGGTTGTCCAAATAGTCCTCCACGCCACGAGTCCTTGATAAACAACCCCTCCGTCTCTCTGGAGGCTGTGGTGATGGTGGTACTGTGTCAGTGGGGTCTGGGTCTTCCTTCTCTGATGTATCTTTGTTGTTTCTAATGCTAACCCTCAGGTCATACACCTGATAAAGCCTTTGATCTTTGCTGAGGAATCTTCTCTGTCTGTAGAGCTACTACTACCACTACTACTACTACTACTACTACTACTACCACTACTACCACTACTACTACTACTACTACTACTACTACTACTACTACTACCACTACTACTACCACTACTACTACTACTACTACCACTACTACTATTACTACTACTACCACTACGACTACCACCACTACTACTACTACCACTACTACTACTGCTATCAGTACTAATACTACCACTACTACTACTACCATTACTAATGCTACTACCACTACTACTACCACTACTACTACTACTACCACTACTACTACTACTACTACTACTACTACTACTACTCTCACATTTGTGGTGTTTTGTAATGTTTTATCTCCCTCTCAGACTGTATTGGGTGGAATTGTCCACAAACGGCTTTCTCTAAGAAAATGCACTTGTCTTTTCTTGTCTGGGGAATTACTTATTATTGGAAATTACTGGATGAATAGTTTGACATCTGGTTATTGTTAGTGTTGTCTTATTTCAACACATGTCCTTACCAGAGCTTTCATTCCTGTCGCAGCCCACCACCGCAACAGGAATGACAGCTCTAGTCAGAGCAGAGGTGGGCGTTATACATCCACATTAATGACAGCTGGGGTAAAAAGGTGAAATCTATAGATGGGCATGGTTCCCCTGACTTTTTAACCTTTAGTTGCACACCTATCTACGTCCCTCAAGTTTACCATCGTCATTAGATCTATTCAGATACAACTCAGAAGATTAGGTCAGTTTAAGAGTGAATGATGAAGTCAGGGCAAGTGTGGACTTCAGCCTCAGGAGAGCTATTGGAGACTGAAAACTAACAGCTGAATGTGGCAGCAGTGAAAGCCTGATGATGAATATCTCAGCATTTTAATCTCTATTCCAGGACATTTACTGTGCTATGAACTGCAAACTACAAATTCAGAAATGCGCAAGAGGATTTTAGCCTATTTCACTTAAAAAAAACAATTAAATACATAGTTTAATATTTAGGATATAAACACCTCTTTCTCGCTTCTGCTGCCACCTTGTGGCAAAGATTTTATTCGCAGGCAGAACCACTTCCTGGGACATCTCTGTAATATCCTTGTATAAGATCATGGATGTGTTCTTTTACATGTCATCTTTTCTCGTTTGTGTTCCTTTCTTTAGACAACAAGAAGTCCAGAAGCAGAAGGAGATGGAGCGAGAGCTTCAGGAGAGGGAGGTGCAGGCAGAGAGGGAGCGCCAGGAGCAGCGAGATCTGATGATGGAGAAGGAGAGGCTGGAGAGAGAGAGGATGGAGAAAGAGATGATAGAGAATGAGCGGATGGAGAATGAACGGATGGAGAGAGGGAAGTTGGAGCAGCAGGACTGGGAGAGAGGAAGACGCAGCTCCAATGCTGGTAAGGACACACACAGGATAGACAAAAAAGTTTACGAGATAGATTATCATTAATCATTACTGATAGGAAACATGTAATGAAATACAATAAGAAGGAAGTACAGTATCAATCTGTGGAGTGGCCAGTAAGAAGGCTGTTCTACACTCTGCAAGAAGCCATCAGTTTGTTAATTTCATCCAGGTTTCAAGTACAAAGAACAATTTTGCTGGGACATTTCAATATTCATGTGGGCATCCACATCAAATTACTGACCAACCACACAACAGTTCTCAGACAGTAGAAAACCAAAACGTTCTGCCACATCACGGCTACACTTGGAGCCAGTGTATAACAGCCTGGAGCCCCCTCCATCCATAGTTGCATGTGCATGTGTTGGTGCTTCATGTCTGATAGTGTGTGTGTAACTGAACAGAGTATAGTAAGCGTAAATCCTCCTCTCTAGTGGCTCTTAAAGTGTCCTCCTCTTCTTGCCTACTTTGTGAAACAATTTCTCCCTGATCTTCACCAATTACTGATGAAAGGTAATTCAATGACCCTCAGAGTATGACTTCAGCAGCAGAGTATGACTTCAGCAGACTTCTAAGACCACATTTACACGACAACATTTTCCAAGTCCACAACAAAACTGTTCCGTCTGTAGACGACAATCAAAATGATCATGCAAACGGAGATGCCAAATGATGTAGTACACATGTCTGAACAGTAGGTGATGATAGTGAGCCCGTCATACTTATGTGTAGGTGTATTTTTGTCCTCAGAACTTTCAAAATAAGTCGGAATCTACGGCACATATGTGGAATATGTGGAGAGTAAGTCGAGCAGATGAAACAATCTGCATCTCTGTGCTGGAGACATGGGACACATCCACCCAGCAAGACAGTCACAAGAGGGAACATGATACCTTTATTCTCAAACACTCGGGCTGGGTGTTTGTCCTCCAAGTTTAGCTGACAGAAGCATGACCAGCTCGTGCCAATCTGAGCCTTTTGAAGAAGAGGTTCTCCATCTTCAGCATCATTTAACTAATGGGATGTGGGCACTTGTGCAATGTGCTAGAAAAACAGTTTCAGATGTTAAGACCTTGACAGTGGTGGATTCTACACATTTGCATGTTGGGTAAATGTGGCTTTATTTTAAAATTGCATAGTTCTTGTAACAGATTTTTGGATTCTGCATGGTAACCTCTTTCTAGTCTCTGTGTCTTCCCCAAAAAAAGCTCTGTGCATTTGGCCCTGTACACACTGCTAACACATGGCTAACACACTGCTAACACATGGCTAACATGTCTGTTAACACAAAAGCATCACTTCAAATAACACAATGTATGTAGAGTTAATAAAAATATTGGTATAGCTCTGGACTTTTACTGCTTCACCTGCTCCTTCTCTTTTCTCCTCCCTCCTCTCTTCTGACCTGCTGTCTTCCCCTCTGTTTGCATGACTCCTGCTTCTATCCTTTCCTTTGGTCGTCTTGTCCCTTCCGTCTTGTCTCGTCCTTGCTTTGTCCATTGGTGGGATTCCATTTAGCCTTTGAAAATACCCTTTACGATACCACATCTCAGGAATACAGCAAGAAGTCCTCCACACCTGGATCTCCACCCACACCCACATACCCAGCCCCTGTGACGTCATCGCCTTCCTCCCCCACTCCTCCAACCCCACCTTTAAGGCATTCGGCTTCCCGATTTGCCACCTCACTCAGTTCTGCATTCCACCCTGTCCTACCTCATTACGCCACAGTACCCAGGCGACTGCAGCACCCCCACACCCCCTCTCCATCAGTACCTGCCCACACACCACTTCCTCCACCAAAGTCTGTAGTGTGGTCGGCATGTAGCTTCACTCCCTTGCCACCCTCACCTCCCATCATGATCAGCAGTCCCCCAGGGAAGGTTGCTGGTCCACGGCCACTAGTCCCCATCGCAACACCATCCCCCCTTACTCAAAAACCCCCATCACCATCAGCTAATGGCCCACCCATGTTCCCAGCACCATCTCCTGTGACCATTTCACACAACTCCACACCTGTTGGTATTGCTTGCCCCACCCCTCCACCCCCACCTGCTACACCCCCCCTTCTCCCTTCACCCATAATTCCATCTCCGTCCTCCGTCTTGTCTCCCCCCTCCTCATCCCAGGTTCCTGGTGTTCCCTCTCCCTCCACAGTGCCAGCTGATCCTGCAGCTACTTCCACTGTTGCCTCCACTGAGCATCTATCCCTGATTGGGGGCCTGGGTCTGTCAGTGCCGGGGGAGCCAAATTCAGCTCCAGGACCAGAGCCCCACCAAACAAATCTGGGCTCCACCTGTCAGGTCCCACCTCAGGGTAAGATCCAACTCTGCCCCTTTCCTCTGTCTGCTCTTTACTGCCCAGTTTTGATATAACTAACTTGAGGAGGGGACCAACTAACTGACTGCTTCTTTGAATAACACTGTCTGAGACAAGGACTCATGTTCTCATCTTCTCCTGAGCTGCATGACTCTCCACGTATCTCCGTGACTCCCCGTGACTCTTCATGACTCGCCATAACTCTGCATGATTCCCCATGATTTCCTATGCCTGCCATGACTCCCCATAACTCCCCATGATTTTCCATGACACTCCATGATGCATGTGTCCCCAAGACTCCCCTAGACTCTCCAAGATTCCCCATGACTATCCATGACTCTGATAATCTTCACTGAACATGAGGTGCATGTGCTCCTCTAGTATGGTATACCACTAGATTGATGGTGTGTGTGTGTGTGTGTGTGTGTGTGTGTGTGTGTGTGTGTGTGTGTGTGTGTGAGTGTGTATGAATCCCTTGCATGTTCTCACACCAGTAAGCCTCCTCTGCATGTGACATGTGCAGTCTTTCCACAAAACTCCTAAATCAGAGTCAACTTTAATGAGATGGTTTGTAATTATTATGATGTCATAGATGGCGTGTTCAAATATTAATGGTGAGCCATTTCAAATCTCTCCCCCTCCCTCGTCTATTGAGTCTGTTATAATATCAGAACATCTGAATTTCAGAATGGTTGCTGATGTCACATCTCTGTTCTTCTGCTGTCTGGAGAACAACCTTTTGTTCAATCGATAGTAAATTTGATTTTCAGATCAGTAGTAGATGAACTGCAGCTGCTGAAGGCTGGTACAACTGCTGCAACACCAATGATCACAGGGTTACCTCAGCCGGAACTATTCTCGCTCGCTATCGCAGGGCTTACACACATAGACAAACAACCATTCACTCTCACACTCACACCTACGGGCAATTTAGAGTGTTCAATCAGCCTAATCCCCAATTGTGCATGTCTTTGGACTGTGGGAGGAAGCCAGAGTACCCGGAGAGAACCCACGCAGGCACAGGGAGAACATGCAAATTCCACACAGAAAGTCCCCAGGCCCCAATCCCAACCGGGATTCGAACCCAGGGCCTTCTTGCTGTGAGGCGACAGTGCTATTAATTATTATTATTATTTATTACAATTAATCAGTTGTATAGATTATTAATTTGAAAATGTTTTCACAAAGAATTGCCTGCATCTGTAGTAGGGTAGTTTATTACCAGCTTTTGACATTTTGAATTTCAAATGATTGGTGTGATCATGAAAATAACATTCTGGCTGATTGTGACAGCTGCTTTCAGAGGTACACACGGAAGCTGTATAGGTTTTAATGTGTATCTCTGAACAGGAAGTTGAATATGCAGTGAGTTATTGTTCAAAAGATTTTTTGTTTGGACTGAGATACTTCTACACAGTTGGGTTTGAGCTTGCTTTAATATGATGTTTATTATTAATAAAGTGTTTTATTGTATCTTTTCTAACGTTACACCCTCTAACTTTACCTGTATTTGAAGCTTTCTATTATAATTTTCTAACATCATGGGTTTTATCTCAGATGCAATGTGACTTAGTTAAAAAAGTTTTTTTTTTATTTCTCTCTTTTCTGAGATGATCATTGACAGAAGTTGCTGTAGATTCTCACCAGAAGCCAGAACTTTAGAGCCTCAGATATTTCAGTTACATAAATACTGGTAGTTAAGAGTTAATATATAGTTGGATGATATGGGTCCCAGCACTGACACCAGGGGGGGCACCACACACAATGTCCTGTATTCTGACTCTCTCATCTAATTGTCACAAATTGTTCCCTGCTCTTTAAAAGCTCCTAACTTCAAAACTACCCTAAGGACCAATAATTAATGGGTCAATAATTTGTGATTTAATGTATCAAAAGCTTTTTAGATCAATTAATTATCCCAAATAAAACTTAGGGGGTGTGTCAGGGGAAGATCCAGATGTTATTCTAACCACAGAGGAAGGTCAAGATGTTGTTCTGACTGCAGAGGCACATCCAGATGTTGTTGCCCTCTCATGACAGAGACAGGTCCAGATGTTGTTCTGGTGACGGGGAAGATCCAGATGACCAGATAGTGTTCTTACCACAGACACAGTTCCAGATGTTCTTCTGATGACAGAGGGCCAGATCCAGATATTTTTTCACTCTAGTGACAGAGGCATTAGGGAGATTGTCCTTTCTGGTGACAGAGCAGTTCTAGATGTTCTGATCAGGCAGGTCAAGATGATGTTCTGACTGCAGAGACAGATGTTTTTGTACTCTGACAACAGAGGCATAGCCACTGTGCTCTGGTGGCAGAGCACAACATTGTTGTTCTTGTGACAGGAGTAGATCCGGATGTTTTTCAGGTGACTTATCAAGATGTTCCCATGACAGCGCCAGATCCAGATATTGCTCTGGTGACAGGGCCAGATCCAGATGTTGCTCTGGTGACAGGGCCAGATCCAGATTTTGCTCTGGTGACAGGGCTAGATCCAGATGTTGTTCTGGTGACAGGGCCAGATCCAGATTTTGTGCTCTGGTGGCAGGGCCAGATCCAGATGTTGCTCTAGTGACAGGGCCAGATCCAGATATTGCTCTGGTGACAGGGCCAGATCCAGAGTTTGTGCTCTGGTGACAGGGCCAGATCCAGATGTTGCTCTGGTGACAGGGCCAGATCCAGATATTGCTCTGGTGACAGGGCCAGATCCAGATTTTGTGCTCTGGTGACAGGGCCAGATCCAGATCTAGTGGCAGGGGCAGATCCAGATGTTGTGTTCTGTGTTGTGTTGGACCTTTTGTTTTAGCTGCATGTCTTTGCTCATTTCCGTCTCCTCAGACATGGTGCCGACCCCAGGATCAGCCACACCAGCTCCTCCCCCACCCCCACCCCTACCACCTTCCTCCACTATGACCTCAACATCTCCCAGTCCCACCTATGCAGCTGGCCACCCACCACCTCCACCACCTCCCCCACTCCCACCCACACTGAGTGCAGGAGGTACCCTCATTTCTCCATCAGGTCCAGCTCCCCCTCCTGGAGCCCCACCTCCTCCACCAGCACCCCCCCTTCCCGCAGGCCTGTTTTCTCCGGGTGATGACCGACCTGTCTCAGGTCTGGCTGCCGCTCTTGCCGGAGCCAAACTACGTAAAGTCTCAAGGGTGAGAAAGCTTGTTAAAAGTTACTGTAACTGGCACGTCTCTATGATTCTGGCCTGTACCTGGTAAAAATACAGATTAATATTTAATTATTTCTCATTCTAATCCTGAAATCTTATAAGACATCATATAAGACTGTGTTGAACACATGGAAACCTTTGTTTCAACCAGTGAATACTGCCTGATTGATAAAAACCACATTGTGAACCATTAGCGATGCTCATGAACCCTGAAGATTAATATAATGCTTTATAACTTAAAATGAATTTGAAGATGAATTTAGCATGTAAATGTATCTTAAGTGTAAATTCTGTAGTAGTAATGTGGGATGGTGCTCCTGACACTCCTACTGTTTGTGGAGTGCAGTTGGGTGCGAGGCTTTATTAATCTGAGTTTTTTCACCTTCAGGGTGATGATGCAGCATCTACAGTTGGAGGGTCCTCTGGAGCCAAATCTGAGTCCAGAGGCAATGGCCCTCTGTCTGGTGGAGGACTAATGGAGGAGATGAGTGCTCTGTTGGCGAGGAGGTAAAGAAACATGATCGTTATCCAAAAACGTTGAAGCAGACATTCAGAATCTCCTGTTTTTTGGTTCTTATCGTAACAAATGAGGTTGCTCTGTGGAACCTTTCATGTGCTGCAGTGGCTCTTATGTTTTTATACCAGGATGTGCAAACAGATTCTACCAATGAAACATTTGCCTTTTTTAGAGTTTCATCTTCTGCCACGTAGTAGATGACCTTTCTACAAACTCCTGGAAAAAACAAATCAGGCAAACCTTTCCCTGAGATCTCCCATCATGTCCCATCTTTCATTTCACCCTTTCTTATCCAAGGGTCCAGTTTTTAATAGTTGAGTCTGATTTTAGACCTGTATGGCAACATTCAGTTATATGCTTCATTCCTGTTTCCTTTGGGGAAGAACAGGAAACCTTGGTGTACGTCTGCTTCCCCTAAATTACTGGTTGTGTTATTGATGATGAGGCTGTGATGGATGGAGCGCATCAGGCTTGTGTAACAAAGGCATGGGATCATTAAGTCACATAATTTTCATTATAGTTTATTTATTCACATCTCAGTTATTCTAACATTGTTGGGCTGGCATCATCCCACTAACTCACATTCCATCTGCAACCTTGTTGAAACCTACCATTTACCATATTTATTGATAAATATATTTATCTTCCACATCTTGCAACATCTGTCACTGAATTCTTTCCAGTGAATTCATAGGTCCTTCCTACTCTCCCACACCTGCTTTTGCTGTTTTTATTGTAAATGTCCTTCATATTTATTATGGTGCAAAAAACTTATCTTAGAAAATAGAAGAACCATATTTGTGTCTTTTAGGAGAAGAATTGCTGAGAAAGGCTCATCACCTGAACCTGAGCAGAAATCGGTGAGTGTCCAGCTTTACTGGCTTCCATAGACCAATCTGTCTGGTAAGGACATGAGTGTCTGTCTCTATTCCAGTCACATCTGAGCTCTAATTGGCTCCTCCTGGCTATATTCCCATTGGACTGTGTTTGGATTATGTGTAAAACACAAATGTGATTTTAGTGAGACTAATTCACTAACTCACACTGTAAAAAGTGCTTTACATGTACATACAAACATCGTGACATAGGACATGGGGCAAGGAAAACCCCCCCGTAGTGTCCCCTGGTGGGCGGTCATCTGCTTACAGCGGTCAGGTTTAATGTACATACAAATACAGACTTACAGTACAGACAGCTCAAAGTACAGACACAGCAGGTAACAGTGAACAATCAATGTGCTGTGCCGTCCAGTGCTGTGACCACCACTATAACAAAGGGTTTCAAATCCTTCTGATACAGGTGAGTTTTCAGCTGATATTTAAAGGTGGACAGAGAGTTTGGAAGTCTGAGCTCCTCCAGCAGATCAGTCCACAGGGGGGAGGACTGTGCTGAGAAAGTGCTGAGAAAAGGATCATCCCTGAACAACCTGGTCAGTTAAAAAGGTGGTCCCAGTCCCCAGGCCATCTCATCTGCTGTCAGGGAAATTACAGACTGGTCCAGTTGAGATGCAAAAAAAAAAAAATTAATTGATTTTTTTGTTCTCATCCTTTGGGGCTGTTACAGTTAATTTAGGGTGCACAGCCACTCCAGCTCCTTCAGTAAGAACCTTCCAGTATAAATCGCATACCCTAGACTGGCAATTCTATTAGCCTGCAGGAAATCTTTTCCCCATTTGCTCATTTTTGTAAAGAGGAGCTGGAGAATGACTGCTGAGGGTCCTTGTGTCAGTATATGGTTGATACCAGCAATGATGGCTGTGTTTTCACTATATCCTTACCGAGCTTGTCTGTCCATCTGTCTGTCAAACAGGAAGAGAGTGAAATCAACACCACCCCAAAAATGTCAGCCTGCAGCACCCCAGGTAAGTGTCACAGTACAGTCTGCCTGCTGCTGTCACCATGTTATACATGCCATAGTGAGAGGAGTGTGCTTGTTCAACAGACCTGCCCAGAAAGCCATGGGAAAGAACAAACACCATGAACGGCAGCAAATCTCCAGTCATTGGCAGGTATACATTTTCACAGTGTTTCTGTCATACTGGAATAACGGCACCAGTAAAATGCTGATGCTTTTCTAGTAATCACCAGGTCCATCAGTGTGGAGTTCAAAGATTTTCTCAGGGTATTTAGTGTCAGTATCAAAGTCATTTTTAAATTAGTCTCATTACTAATTAAGATTTCATAAATAATATAATCATTTCAAAAGTGTTACAAAAAACAAGAAGGGAAGAAATGTGTTGAGCCCATGTCCTGAATGGATTCGTGAAGCCATGAATTCTGAATGGAAATGGGTGTTTTTTTTGGACCACTGACAGCTTGCCACCATGTGATAGCATTTATTCAGCTTACAGCTCAGCACAGAGTGAGGGAGTGGTGTATTTATAGTATATTCCAGCCTCAGTGAAAATACTGATTTCCATCTGTCATTATCTCAGTGTTACAAATTTGTCCTGACACAGCTGAATTAGTTAGTTAGGCAGGTCATGTATGATCGGTCTCATTCCCTTTGTGTTCGGATCTATGGGTTCTTCCTGTTGGCTGGCTCGTTCAGGCATATCACAGCTGCTCACATCTGCATGTTGAAATGAGCACACAAGAAGTGAAAAGTTGGCAAAGGCCTTGTCAAAAGATCCATATCAAAGCTCCTGACCAATCTGTCAAACACATGGCTGTGTGAGTAGAGGCTTGCTGGCATTGGGGTTCTAAAACATACTGAACCTACCTAAAACCTACCAACAGTCTGTATAATTCATATTAATTGGTCCAACACCAACAGTTGCTTCCCTGTGTTGTCAACTCCTGTTGTTGCTGTTTGTAAAATAACCAATTTGCAGACTTCTTCAAGCTGCTTAAACTGTGGTTCATGTCTTGGTGCAGTGTTTGTTTATCACTTTCTGGTGTTTCCTTTTTCACTTTATATCTATGATTGCATTTAGCAATAACCAGAAGTGAAATCCTGAGCCAGTTTCTGTGACCATAAATGTATTTCTGACAGTTAGCTGCTTCTTTCTTGCCGTGGTTCAGGCCTAACTTTCTACCTTGGATCAGCAAGATGGTCCCAACAGAATTGTATTTAAAGTTCCATCTGTAAACACACATCATCAAATCTTTTCACTAAAGTAAAAACAGCTGCGTCTCTATCGACAGACGCTGGTCTTCTAGCCTTCCCTGTGTTTCAGAACCAAGCCCAGGCTTTTATGCCACCCTTCAGATTTATCTTTGCACTGTGATCAGCTGTGTTGCAGGCCGTCTTTGCTCAGGTGTGTCCTGGTGTCCTGGTCCAGTCTATGGCTTCCTGTTCTCAGTCACTTAGTCTAGAGAAGGTTTTAGTATCTCTCAGGCTCCTCACATGTAATATTCTTTCACTGTAATTACAAAACTGATGTATTTAACTGTCTACAGGATGTCAATGGACCATTATCATTTTTTGGTTTTGTTGTTTCCTCTCACAGACCTAAATCCACTCCTACACCTACTTCATCCTTCAGTGTCAATGGAATGCCAATGGAAGCTGTTGACTATGAGCGATTGAAACAGGTAGATTTAGTCTGTCATCACAGTCACGTACCTGCAAATCTGAAATGTCAAAGGTCATGTTACGCTACCACCCCAGGTGGTCAAATAACGGATCAGTGTAAGTACACATATCAGAGCACACGCTGCTGAATTTGTGTGGTGTGTATTTATCTCTAATTAAGATAAAAACTTAGCAACAAACTATAGCATTCCACCAGCCACCATACTATAAACACTTTGCTCCTGTAAAAACATTCAGTACTGATTAGTCATCCACATGGGTGCCACTTCCTGTTGAAAGAAACTCCAGCCCAGTTGCCTGTGTTGGCTTTTGTTGGTTGCTTTCCTGCTAGTGCCCAGCTGCCAGAGCTGGTTTTGGACGTTTACAGAGAGTCGTTCTGCAGACACACATGAACAACAGGAGAGGCGTGTGTGGCTGTCCTGGTTGGGTGACAAAGTGGAAAAGAGGCTGAATCTATTATCCTTTTACTTTTTTTTTAGGATATTCTGGATGAAATGAAGAAGGAGTTGTCAAAACTTAAAGAAGAGCTCATTGATGGTAATGCAGATGACCATCATGCAGAAATATATGAACAGAGTTCCAAGCACCGCCACCTTCATCCTGCAGCATTACAAACTCAGCTTTGGCTGTTGTTATCTGTCATTTCAGTGTTACTGCTCCACTTCAGTGTCTGCTCCATTGCTATGTACACAAAACATTCAACGTTTCTCTTTTGTGTTGGCAGCAATCAAGGAGGAGCTGGCCAAGTCCAGTAGCGCGTAGAGACCGAGAAGACTCTCTTGATGGTCCAAATTGAGTGCGAGAACAACTACAACAGCAGCAAATTAGCAACATGGCTGAGATGGTCAGAATGATCATGTACAGTAACAGTCAGAAAGGAAAAGTTTTTGGAGATCTGGAACTCTGAGCCATAGAGTCCAATCTACAGCAGCCAGCCCACACCTTTCTACCCTCTTCTGACTATCTGAAATGATTGCAAATGTCTTCATAGACAGATGATCCATCTGCCACTGTCATGTCTCACCAGAAGTATATTAGCCTCGAGCGTTGAGTATTGCTGGAGAACAATCAACTCACCACTTTCAACAACTTGTGTTATTTTGGAGACATGGCAAAGCTGGGTGCATAATTCTATGTGATCACGTAGGGATTGTTTGGGTGGGGTCACTACCAAACACACTGTAAAACATGTCTTCCTCTAAAGTTACTAAACACAACGCATCCTTGGACCACACTTGTTTCCACATAGAACCTGGCCATAGCAAGTAGCACACTATACATATTTACTGAGTCTCCTGCGCACCATATGTGGAGATGTGGTGTCTCCCTTTGACGTTCCACAACATGACACCCAGAAGATAGCAGCCTCTCTGGCCACATTGTAGCTGTACACCATCAATCAGCAGGAAGTGCTAATCCCGTAGCCCTCATCCAACACGACATTTCATTTTACATTTGTCTTTGCGTTGGCTTGAAGACTCTCTTCTGATCCCAGTTATAGATCACTCTTGATTTTAGCGCACATCATTTAGTGCACATGATTTTCCTAATGAATGCAGTCGAGCTGCAGCAGTTACAGGTTTCCTTATAAGCAATAAGTGTAGCATCTAGATTAAGGCAAAGCTTCTCTGGTCTTATCTGCACATTTATCTCTGTGAGTCTATTTTCTGAACTCCTGAAGATCACTAAATCATGACACACTACATGACATTTCTAAATCATAATCTCTCCACAATTTATTTTCTCTCTGAAATCCAAGGATACTGTACCCGTGCTGTTCTTTTACTCCTGTATATTTATTTTCTGTGTTTATTAAGGGAAAGTCTTGAAACACATAGAAGAATCCAACTATAACAGAGATTGTTTTTTTACAGTGGCCAGAGACAGAAGCTGTCCCTGTTATGATTTCATGGTTTTCCAGATGAATTTGTCATAAAATGTGATCAGATCTTCATCTCAATTAGGACAGTGACCAATATAATGAGGCTAAAATAATAGCACTCACTCTCTCATGTGGGTATTGGACTCACTCAATCCACCTTCAGACTGTTGGTGGAAGAAAGAAGTGAGCTGGTGCCGTAGCTGCACATGGTTCAGGAGGACCCTCAGGAGGAAATGCTTTAGCTCTGTCACATTCTGTGGCGCTCTTCAAGTCCTTCCACAGCTCCTCTGGTGGCTCAGACTTCTTTCATGGATGTGTTTTGGCTCTTTGTTCATTGCATCAACATCTCCATGGGCCTCCAGATCTGATGACAGTGGTGGATTAAGGTCTGCACAGAAGGGCAGGAGTTCTCTTTATCTAGGGCAGGGAGCAGTGGGGGAGGGTACTCATAAGTGCATGGGAAAGATGAGGAGTCTGTAACTGAGCTGGCTAAGGTCATATGGGCGTACTCGACCCAGATGAGATGCAGAGACCAGGGCTAGGGTTCGATTTTTCATCTCTTGATCGACATGTTCAGTTTGGTCATTGGCCTGGAGATAAAACCTGGATGGCAGAGTGAGTGAAACCCCAGCTGTTTGCACAATTCCCTTTGAAAGATAGCAGTAAACTGGGGACCCCTGTTAGAAATTACATTTACAGATTGACCATAGAACAAACAGATGACCTGGAGGGCAGGTTCTGGGACGAGGCTGATTTTTATGGGAGCCAAAGGGAAGTGTTAAAGAATGAGAAAAGTGACCACCGAGCTTGGACTGCATTAAGTCTCTTAACGGAGCAGATTCACTCCCAAGTTTTTTTTTTTTTTTTTTGGTTTCCATTTCTTTCTTCCTTTTTTTTTTAGAAAAAACTAATGTGGAGTTAAAACTGCACAACATGACAGTGTACACATGCATGTAGTTGCAACGATGGGCATACAGGTCGATTCATAGAGTGATATAGTGATCATTTTATGAGATTAAATACGCAATCCATTTGCCCCAATACTTCAGATTTTTATTAGTCTGCAGACACATCGTAACATTATATTCTTTACATGGATAGTTGTGACAGTGTTGAATCAGTCTTTGTTGGATGTTCAGGCTGTAGCCATTTCTGTTGCAGCTTTTTTACAGGCAGTCAATAATATCTTTATCTTATGTAGTCAAATTCCATCCCACTGGCTGGCCATAAGTTCAGCTAGACTTGATGGCATTCCCATGTTCTTTCTCTAATTTCAACTTAATTTTGTCAGTGGATGTTTCTTTATGAATTGAACGCTTGAACAAAGATTTGAGATAAGTTTGCTGTTGTTTTTATTCTTATACATACCAACAAATACATCAGTTCATTTGGCATCATGGTTCTCACATTTTATCTCTTTGTTCGAATAAGTCCTCATTTGCAAGTATCTGAATTTTTTTTTTTTCATTTTTCCAAGCTATATATGTCTGATTTTTTGGAGAAATTATGTAATCCTCCCTCTGATGATATGGAGCAATAAGAGGTGATGCTGTAACACACTAACCTCCCATGAATCTCTGCTCACTTAAAGTCTGGATCAAAGGGATCATTTCAACTGTCTCAAGTTCACAAACCTTAATTTTAAGAGGCACTTTAGTCCATTCATGTCACACAAACAGAGCTCTGCTACCCAGTAAAGACTTAGATCTTTCCATTTTGTTTCATATTCTTGTTTTCAGCAGCTCCAGACCTACTTTTACTGACTGTTCACTTTCACCAGTCATAGTTCCTCTCTGGATATGATGATTGGTCAAAAAAGGCACAGAGCTGTAGCTTCTGATCTGAGGCTGACTGCTCATGTACCAACATCAATGACCTCCACCACAATCTGATGATGACTGGAGTTAGGCAGCTGGGTGTGGTGATGGGTGGGGGGAGAAGGGATTGTTGAGAACACCACGAAAGAGAAACCACCTTTGATGATGCCAGAGTTCTTAGGGGAGCTCATGTAGTCCTAGATAAACCTCAAGTATCGGTTTGCAAATCCTAAGAAACACCAAATCATATTTGTAGTAGTCTGTGGAGGTGTTGAAGCCCCCCCACCCCTCAACATTTTCTAGGTGATTGAAATTAGGATGCTCAAGTTTTGTTAATGTATTTTCCCCTGAAGCTGTTCTAAGGTAGAGGAGAGTAGGTGAGGAGAGATTCTAGAAGATGATGTTATTTAGACCCCTTTATGGATGTTTTCAGGCCCAGTGCAGGGTCTCAGGGTCTTACCCTTCTTTACCACAAAAAATAATGTGGCCCCAACAGGAGACCAAGATGACCAAATGATTCCAGCTGCCAGATAATCATTCATTTCTCTGCTGCCTCGTTTTCAGGGGTTGGCTGGGAGTGCAGGTGGCCCTTTGGTGCAGATGTACCAGGCAGAAAGTCAATGGCATAGTTGTGTGGACAATGGGGATAAGGTGGTGGCTTTGGCCTTGGATGCAAGAAGTGACTGAGGAGATAAAGCCTGCTTCAGGTAGACCTGGTGACAGACAGGACTTCTGTGTGGATTAACTTGAGTCTGGTCCAGCGCAGAAACACTGGCTCAAGGGCACCTGGATTTAATCCTGAACTTGTAGTGGTGTTGTGGATGGAGGACTGGAGTCAATCTGTATGGCAGTTCTGAGTCACTCCAATGAATAGGGAAGGTAGTATGAGAGCAATTAATTGGTCAGGCATCGAAGGGTTGTGTGCTTGGTTCATGTTTTACTGTGGACTGGTGAACTCAGATGGTCCAGTCACGTCTTCAGATCTTTGTTGTATTTTGATCTCACTAATGAGTCATTTGGACCCGGGCTCACCCGTTGCTCCCAGAGTGTCTCAATGTGTAGGTGTCCTGCCTCACTGCTGACTTTAGAAGTCACTGTAAAGCTCTCCATCTTTCTATAGATCAGGAGTTCTTGATGGTAGATCCTCCTCTGAATGTTTCTGTGATTATTATTTATATCACATTAGATTTGTCACTACTCTTGACTCAGATGAAGATCAGAGCACATTTTATGACCAGTTAATGCAGAAAACCATGATGTTCCAGAAGGTTCACATCCTTTTTCTTGCCACCGTATAAGATGTGCCATTTACTAATTCACCAGTGCTTTGTGATGTTTCTGTTTGCCTGTTCTCTTGTTGCTGTTATTTTTGTAAAAGCTGCACAAACTCTAAAAAATAGGTTAGCCTGAAGAGACTTTCCGTCATTGCTGAGGCCATTTTATAAGAGGTATGCTGACAGACTGTTGTCAGACAATATTTGGAACTGTTGGTTCCAAATATTGTCACTGTTGTCACTGTAACATATTGATGAAATAAACTGATGAGGTATTTAATGTGAAATCCCCTGAAGACAAGAAGAATTGCAAAGGAAATCAAATTCCTGTTGTATAAAAATATTTTGGGGTGTACCATCAACGTTGCACATTCTCTAGTCTGAAATTCCTGCCAACATCTGCTCTCATGTTCTCATCTGGTGGCTGATGAGGTGATGAGGAATGACTTTAATATCCTTTCAAATCCTTGTCAACGTATTGAATGCACAAACAAGGTTGTTATGATTTGGGTTAACGGTTTTCTTTTTTTTCTGTGATAATGAAGAAAGTTTTGTTTTGTTTATACATTTCATAAATCAAAACTGATTGTACTGTAAGTTGGGGACTTTTGGTGTGTCATTAAATCAAATGGTCTGACATCTGCTGACTCAGACCTCAGTAACATTCAGCTATGACTCTAGAATTGCGTTGTTCTCTGCTGGTCTCTTCATATTTGTCACATATTTGTCTTCTGGGACATCAGTTTGGAAGAGGTGGGGGGGGGGACAGATGTTAGATGCTAATAGCAGAACCATTTGGAGCTATTTTCAAGGGCTCAAATTTTGCAACTGATGAGAAATTTGTTGTTTTCTTTGTGGTCACTTTTGATAAATTTCATAAATTTCCAGAAAAGAACAAACGTGTTAAGTTAGCGGTGGATGTGTTCATGTCTGTGTGTTGATAATGGTGAAAGTTGCCTTCCTGTGACTACTTTCTTCTTCTCTGATAACAAAATATTTGTGTCATAATTGTAAATGGACAATTATTGGTCTCTTGGTGCTGCTTGCATCCTGTCTCGACACACAGCCTGTTTCAATCACAATCTGACAGTGTTCAGGATTTTTTACGTTAGTCAGCTGTAGTCCGTTTGTCTGATCTCAGTACTTGTGTTCCAGTGTCTCAGTCTCATTTATCAAAAAAAAGGTATCATCTCATCAACCCTAATGTGTCATATCTAATAGTATCCAAAGATAGTTCATACTGTATTTGCACTGCAAGGTGCCGTCTCACTTTTTTGGTTGCTTTTGCACTAATTATAAAGCCTTTAATCCCTAACCACCCCCCAACCCCCCACCCAGAAGTTCCCCCGTTTTTGCAATTTATACATATATGCATACATACACATATACAGACATGATGGTCTTCATAGTTTGGCTTTCTGACAACTATTAGAAAATGTCAACATGTCAATTGAATTTTTGTTTCCACAAATTAATTCATGAATTAGAGATCCATAGTGTAAAAGATCTTTTTGCATAATAACAAAAAAAAACAACATTTGACAAGTTTAGATAAATAAAATAGGTTAAAACCAATTCCTCACTAAACAGCTGAAGCTCTGTCAGGCTGCTCTGGGATCAGGTGTGAACGGCTCTTTAAGTCCAGATACAATTGCTTTGACTTGGCCGCTTCAGAACCTCCACCTTATTCTCTTTGAACCATTTCTGTGAACCTTATGCCATGCGTTCATGGTTGTTCTCTTGCTGGATAAAATCTTGAACCTGGTGGTAGTTCTCCTGCAGACTGGGTCAGATTATTTTCTGCATGCATGTTCCCTTTACCACCAGGACCTCCTGCTGAGAAGCATTTTGAGGCGTGATCCTGCCTTTCCCAGCAGATAGTGTGTGTCTGATGGCCATCTCCGACTCATCAGAGCAAAATGGCTTCTTCTGGACCCTGGATTGTCTCACATGGCTTTGGGTGAATTCCAGGAGAATTTCAGTGGCTTCTCTCTGCCACCCTCCCCACAGATCTTCTACCAGTGAAGAACCAGGGCAACAATTGTCTGCACAGTCTTTCCCTTCTGAGTCCCTGAAGCAGATTTGGCCTCCTTCAGACTGGTTGAAGGTGTTTTGGTGGCCTCCCTCAGTCTTCTTCTTGCCTGATGACTCAGTCTATGAAGGCATTTAAACATCCTCCTTCATTTAATGGTGGATCTTACTGGACTTTCTGGGATGTCTGGTGACCTTGTAGCATCTCCTGGCTTGGATTTTAAATGATCTTCTCTCTGAGGAGCTTGGATTCTTCTCTGCTCACTCAACTCCATCACCTTAAAGACTCAATATTTATATTAACATGTCTTGGACACTACGGATTTTTCATTCATCTGCATTTTGTAAAAATTGCTTTTCACTATGACATGAAAACATTTCCATAAAACCTGGCTTAATTGTGACCCTCAAGGACTGGGTCTGTGCACATGCATGTAAAAGCAACAAAAGGGGGAAACGTCTAAGGGGTATACGTTCTCTTGGGTTAGGTTGGGGATTGCACAGAGCACCTTTGGCATAGCAGATGCCAGAAACTGTTGTAACAAAGGTATCCGAACAGGGAGCGCCACAAAAGGTGGCCACTGATACAAGTGTCTTGGTAGACAAGGCAAAACATGGAGCTGTCCGATATGAAACGAGACAAATCCATCAGTATGATAACAGAGGTCTGTGCCTTTTTCCAAAGTTGGAATTAATTTCTAAATGTGAGTACTAGTGTATCGATCTTCATCTATGAAGGTTGCAGTTTCTTTCCCCACTTCATTCTGGGATCCATTTAAAGGCACAGCTGACTGGTTCTGTTTATGTCTAAGAAAACAGTTTGGCCCCAGTTTGTTTTACTCCCACATCGTTGGGAGTTTTTTATGCTGCACATACACAATGCAACCTTTTAACCAGATAATCCAGAAGCATCAGAGGGGGTTAACGTTTCCCTGAATCCCCTGAAGCTGCTCCAGTTTTTCCTCATTTAAATTCCAAATTGGCTTTTGTGAACATTGCTGTTTTGTGTTATATTGCTGGTACAACACATTCTTTGTGTAACATGGTTTTGTTATAAGAAAAGAAGAAATATGTAATTTGAAGGATTTACAAAAGTGAATCTGGGTTTCCATACTTTGTTTTTTCATTTGCATTGTATGTTATTGTTCCATTATTAATCTCATTAGTCTTTACTTTTGTGTGAAGCTAATTAAATAAAAAGGCAATACCTTTTTTTCGCCTGATTAATATCGTTAGAAGACTTCCGTTATTTTGACTACACCCACATACAGCATGTCATTTTTTATACGGTTTATGTTGGGGGGTGTATTATTCTTTCCTCTATGCTCAACTCTCCAGCAATGAAACACATTATATTAATCTTTCCCATAACAATAAAATAATAATAAGAGGTTGTCTCGACACACTAAACAACTTTTGTCACAACGTAAACTTGTTTTAATACTTGAACTGTCTCGTAAACAAGCGTCCGTGACGTCACGTGCCAAGCAGCGACGCTCGTTCAGGGAGCCAATCAGATTGTAGGAGGGTTTGAACCGAGCGGCGCGTCCACCAATCAGGAGGCTTCGCGCCTTTCCAGCAGCGGGTCTGTTGCTATGAGAGGGAGGGAGTCCGGCTGCGTCAAGGCTGCTTCTAAAAGACTTGTTCGTGTTAGAGTTTGTCTTCCCTTTTTGGAATAGCTGGTAAGTTTTATTTATGAAACGCGTGTGGTCAATAGTGAAGTGCATGCTCTAAGTCAAGACCTGTTCGCTTCTTAAAGCGGCAGATATATTTTTGTTGGCTAATGGAGCTTTAGCCTTAGCTCACTGTAGTTTCCCGGCGTTTCGGCCCGAGTAGTATCTGGATTTTTGAACCATTTCCTTGTCATTTGGG
>CAJVRN010000029.1:40000-165000 GCA_911728415.1 Lagocephalus sceleratus | reverse complement strand
CACTCACTCACTCACACTCACTCACTCACTCACTCACTCACACACTCACTCACTCACTCACTCACTCACTCACTCCACTCACTCACTCACTCACTCACTCACACTCACTCACACACACACTCACTCACTCATACTCACTCACTCACTCACTCACTCACACACTCACTCACTCACTCACACACTCACTCACTCACTCACTCACTCACTCACACACACACTCTTACACACACACACACTCACTCACTCACTCACACACACTCACTTACTCACACACACTCACTCACACACACACTCTTACACACACACACACTCTTACACACACTCTTACACACACACTCACTCACTCACACTCTTACACACACTCACTCACTCACTCACTCACTCACACACACTTACACACACACACTCACTCACACACTCTTACAAACACACACTCACTCACACACACACTCACTCACTCACTCACTCACTCACACACACACTCTTACACACACTCACTCACTCACTCACTCACACACACACTCTTACACACACTCTTACACACACACACTCTTACACACACTCTTACACACACACACACACACTTACACACACTCTTACACACACACACTCTTACACACACTCTTACACACACACACACTTACACACACTCTTACACACACACACTCTTACACACACTCTTACACACACACACACTCTTACACACACTCTTACACACACACACTCTTACACACACACACACACACTTACACACACTCTTACACACACCCTCTTACACACACACGCACTCTTACACACACTCTTACACACACACACTCTTACACACACACACACACACTTTCACACACTCTTACACACACACACTCTTAGACACACTCTTACACACACACACTCTTACACACACTCTTACACACACACTCTTACACACACTCTTACACACACACACTCTTACACACACACACTCTTAGACACACTCTTACACACACACACTCTTACACACACTCTTACACACACACTTACACACACACTCTTACAAACACACACTCACTCACACACACACTCACT
Source organism: Lagocephalus sceleratus (assembly GCA_911728415.1). Lineage (NCBI taxonomy): Eukaryota > Metazoa > Chordata > Actinopteri > Tetraodontiformes > Tetraodontidae > Lagocephalus > Lagocephalus sceleratus. The sequence goes on along the minus strand of CAJVRN010000029.1, from coordinate 163,935 downwards.
CACTCACTCACTCACACACACACTCTTACACACACTCACTCACTCACTCACTCACACACACACTCTTACACACACTCTTACACACACACACTCTTACACACACTCTTACACACACACACACACACACATTACACACACTCTTACACACACACACTCTTACACACACTCTTACACACACACACACACACACTTACACACACTCTTACACACACACACTCTTACACACACTCTTACACACACACACTCTTACACACACTCTTACACACACACACTCTTACACACACACACACACTTACACACACTCTTACACACACCCTCTTACACACACACGCACTCTTACACACACTCTTACACACACACACACTTACACACACACACACACACTTACACACACTCTTACACACACACACTCTTAGACACACTCTTACACACACACACTCTTACACACACTCTTACACACACACTCTTACACACACTCTTACACACACACACTCTTACACACACACACTCTTAGACACACTCTTACACACACACGCACTCTTACACACACTCCCTCACAGCAGCGCAGCCTTCCACACTGGGTGTGTGTGCCTGGACTTGTTGCTGTCCTCCAGCAGCAGATTGGGGGTGTTCAGGTGGTCCTGTGAAACAGTGAGGTGTGTGTGCCTCGCTGAGGTGACTCATGTTCACGCTCCACTGGTGACTCTGACTGAGGCGCTCCTTCTCCACGTGCTTCTGAGTGTGTGTGCACTTTCACACCCTTGTGGATGGGCCTACCCACACTTGGGTTGGTCCACAGCTGCAGATGAAACACGCGTCTTTCCCCCGCTGCTAAAAGTACACATATGATCAAATGATCACATGATCAAATAATCAAATGATCAAATGATAACCAAACCTCAGGTATCCTGAGCTGGTACACTTTCTCCAGGACATTCTCCTCATTTTGGTTCTTCTGTTTTGTTTTTTTTTCCTTTTTGACTTTCAAAGTGAATCAAACTGCAAAGCTGGCGTCTGGGTCTGAATGTAAAAATGGAGTACTTTTATTAAAGGTGTGTGTCTGACATCCTTGTTGATGATGTCAGCAGCAACAGAAACTACATTTTAAATCAACAATTTCATGAACACAGCACTCCCAAACATACAAACATGCAAGCACTCTATGAATAGCCGTGAAATAAGCCGAGATGAGTGATGGCTGCTGTGAGGAAGGAACCATCTGCTTTACTGTGATAATTCATAATAACATGCAAACCCCCCTGAGGGTGGTTTTTACATTAGGAATTAAAACATTCCTTTTGTGTTGTCCAAAAAGACTGTGAGCTCCTTCCAGAAGGAACCTCTATCTCCCCACCTACAGCAGCTGAGGTTTGAAGCCAACATCATTCTCCAGATTTTTTGCCGCAATGTGAAACTACAACATTAAATATTTACAGTCCCTACTTTATATATACGTATGTATACATACACACACATACATATATATATTTATTATTATGATTATTTTTTTTACAGTTTTATTATGCTTTCCATATTCATGGATTTTTTAAAAAAACAACTTCAAAAACTCACTGAACTAGCTTATATTTCTAGTTTAGTAAAGGTGTTGTGTTCCCAAGACAGAACTTGCCTCTGGCCTCCGATAAGTAAACCCAAAATATTGATCTCCTAATCTCAAGTATCATACACCAATTCAAATCAATAGGAGGGCATGATTCTAACAATCCCAGCAGCTGGACGCATCTGTTGGTAATCCAATATAATACACACTTATTTTGGCTTTTGGAGTTTCCTAATTGATTTTTGTTTATGGAATTTTCTTCACTATGACAATCGTAACCATGAGTCCTCAGCCTCTGTTATGAGCCCTGATACAATCGATGATGTAGAACCAGTGGGAACAATGAAGTATTAAAACAACGAACTATGAGGTAATAACGCTTTCTCTGATTGGTGACTGGATATTCAGGCCTTTTACTGGCCCTCATGTAAACATCTGATATAGATGTCTCACAGACTTCTCATATAGATGTCTCACACCCACACCTCATATACACATCCCATATAAATGTCTCATACACACACCTCATATACACATCCCATATAAATGTCTCATACACACACCTCATATAGACATCCCATATAGATGTCTCATACACACACCTCATATACACATCCCATATAGATGTCTCATACACACACCTCATATACACATCCCATATAGATGTCTCATACACACACCTCATATACACATCCCATATAGATGTCTCATACACACACCTCATATAGACATCCCATATAGATGTCTCATACACACACCTCATATACAGATCCCATATAGATGTCTCATACACACACCTCATATACACATCCGATATAGATGTCTCATACACACACCTCATATACACATCCCATATAGATGTCTCATACACACACCTCATATACACATCCCATATAGATGTCTCATACACACACCTCATATACACATCCCATATAGATGTCTCATACACACACCTCATATACACATCCCATATAGATGTCTCATACACACACCTCATATACACATCCCATATAGATGTCTCATACACACACCTCATATACACATCCCATATAGATGTCTCATACACACACCTCATATACACATCCCATATAGATGTCTCATACACACACCTCATATACACATCCCATATAGATGTCTCATACACACACCTCATATACACATCCCATATAGATGTCTCATACACACACCTCATATACACATCCCATATAGATGTCTCATACACACACCTCATATACACATCCCATATAGATGTCTCATACACACACCTCATATACACATCCCATATAGATGTCTCATACACACACCTCATATACACATCCCATATAGATGTCTCATACACACACCTCATATACACATCCCATATAGATGTCTCATACACACACCTCATATACACATCCCATATAGATGTCTCATACACACACCTCATATACACATCCCATATAGATGTCTCATACACACACCTCATATACACATCCCATATAGATGTCTCATACACACACCTCATATAGACATCCCATATAGATGTCTCATACACACACCTCATATAGACATCCCATATAGATGTCTCATACACACACCTCATATACACATCCCATATAGATGTCTCATACACACACCTCATATACACATCCCATATAGATGTCTCATACACACACCTCATATAGACATCCCATATAGATGTCTCATACACACACCTCATATACACATCCCATATAGATGTCTCATACACACACCTCATTATCTAGTCTCGTTGTGTTGTGTTGTCTCATGTCGTTATGAACGCACTTCCTCATGGGGCTTCCGTCAGTGAAATATCCCCAATAACTGGAATAATGCTGCACTCTGGAATGTGTCCACTTATCATTGGTTTCAATAAAGAAGAACAAAAGTCACTTATTTTCATGTTCCCGTTCGAGTGCTGAGCGGTTAAATCAGACCAACAACATGTCCGTTATTCTGCGTAAACGCCCTTTAGTTTGGATGAACCAGCCACTACACGTGAAACCATTCCAGCATTATTCCATTTTCATTGAACAAAGCGAGGCGCCACAGGGACAGACACGGGAGGGGGACAGACACGGGAGGGGGACAGGAGACAGGAGGGTGCTCCAGAAGGAAGAACCCACCTACAGAGGCTCATAGGTGGGTCACACCTGAACAACTGTTGGCAGTCACACAAACACGTGAGAATGGAACCCTTTGGTTGAACTCGGTGGGGATTTGTCTTTACCCTCCTCAGACCTGGTGTCCACGTGTGGACATTAGATGTTGGGTCACCTGTCATATAAAAGCTCATTCTTCTTAGTGTGGGGACAAATGTCCACATACATGGACCCATAAACATTATATTATTACACATTTAGACTGATTGTCCCTGTATGTGGACATCATTGTCCCTGTATGTGGACATCATTGTCCCTGCGTGTGGACATCATTGTCCCTGCATGTGGACATCATTGTCCCTGCGTGTGGACATCATTGTCCCTGCATGTGGACATCATTGTCCCTGTGTGTGGACATCATTGTCCCTGCATGTGGACATCATTGTCCCTGCGTGTGGACATCATTGTCCCTGCATGTGGACATCATTGTCCCTGTATGTGGACATCATTGTCCCTGCGTGTGGACATCATTGTCCCTGCATGTGGACATCATTGTCCCTGCGTGTGGACATCATTGTCCCTGCATGTGGACATAATTGTCCCTGCGTGTGGACATCATTGTCCCTGCATGTGGACATCATTGTCCCTGCATGTGGACATCATTGTCCCTGCATGTGGACATCATTGTCCCCACAAACCACTCCTTTAAAACCTTGTAACCACGTGACTGTCAGTCTTCCTCAGGTCCAACAGTCCTGAATATCAAAGACAAATGAAGAGTGCACGTCAGGAGAGAGCTGGGGTCCTGAGAGGTTAAAGGTCACCTCAACAGTGTCTTTACAAATGAACGTGCTCGGGCAGCTCAAGGTTGCCTTATCACAAATGACCATCCACCACACCAACACCCAGAGGTGTGTACGGCACAGGCGTGTGACATCACACACACCTGTGACAGCTGTGTTCACCAGCGTTCCCGTGGTTCCACATGACGGTGGTGTGTAACACACACACCCAACAGGCCAGGTCTTCTCTTTGTCCAAAGTGGACCAAGCTAATGCTCCATCCACGCTCCAGCCTCCTCCTGGCCCCCAAGGACAAAGAGGGGGACCGGGGGGGGGGCGCCAGCATGCAGGAGACAACTGTTGCTGCACATCTGCACCTGTGCTCCGCCCCACAGCTGGATGCTCTGGGAGGACTGGACATGTCCCCAAGCACAGGAGAGGGTGGGACCACCGCCACACATCCAGGGAATTACAGTCTGGGGAGTTCTTGGACCCTTTGTGATAGTGACTGTTGTGACCCCCCCCCTCTCTCTCTCTCTCTCTCTCTCTCTCTCTCTCTCTCTCTCTCTCTCTCTCTCTCTCTCTCTCTCTCTCTCTCTCTCTCTCTCTCTCTCTCTCTCTCTCTCTCAGGAGCGTGGTGTGAGCTGAGAGCGTTCTCGTCCTGAGAATTTTCGAAACTTTTTGGAGTTTCAGCTTATGTTGTGTGGTTTATTGTTGGTTTGTTGGGTTGTTTAGTTGTTGTTGGTGTTTTTTGTGTGGTTTGTGGGGGGTTTGAGGGGTTTGTCGGGGGGAACCAGCCAGGTTTGTCTGGCTGGTTGGCGTCTGACGCCATGGTGGTGGTTGGTGGTGGTAACGGGGACCTCTCCCGGTTGTCGCGGAGACATGGCGTGAAGGTGGGGGCCAGGTCTCCGCACACCGTGAAGGTGGGGGCCAGGTCTCTGTACACCGTGAAGGTGGGGGCCAGGTCTCTGTACACCGTGAAGGTGGGGGCCAGGTCTCCGCACACCGTGGAGGAGGTGGCCCTGGCCGTGGGGGAGGTTATCGGACACAGGTGGGTGAAGTCGGCCGCCCGGATGAACGGGGCGGTGGTCCTATTTGTGGAGAAGGTGGAGCAGGCGAACCGGCTGGTGGAGACGGGGATCAGCGTCGGCGGGAGGTTCGAGGTGGTGCTGCCGCTGACGCAGCCCTCCACCCGGGTCACCCTGTCCAACGTGCCCCCCTTCATCAGCGACGAGTTCCTGGCCAAGGAGCTCGCCAGGTTCGGGAAGGTCGTGTCGCCCATCCGGAAGGTTCCGTCGGGGTGTAAGTCCCCCCTGCTGAAGCACGTCGTGTCCCACAGGAGACAGGTCTTCATGGTCCTGAACAACCGGGCGGAGGAGTTGAACGTGCGCTTCCACGTCAAAGTGGAGGACTTTGACTACATGCTGTACGCGTCCTCCTCCGTCATGAAGTGCTTCGGCTGTGGGGAGGAGGGACATTTCATTAAAGCCTGCCCGGGTCGGGCCCGGCTCGGTCCCGGTCCCGGCTGGCTCCGAGGGCGGGGCCCTGCCCCGGGCCGGCCCGGGCCGGCTCGGTCCCGGTCCCGGTCGGTCCCGGTGGGCGGGGCTCCGCCCCGGACCGTCTTGGGACCGGGGGTCCTCCTCCCGGGGGGGACAGGGCGGCACGACAGGAGGAGAGCACCAGGGGGAAGTGGACAGGAGGAGGTAGGTGAGAAGGTGGAGAAGGTGGTGAGTGAGGAGCAGGTGAGTGAGCCTGATGGTGCACTGGTGGGTGTGGTAGCTCAGGTGGGTGATGGTGGTGAGGGACAGATAGGTGATGGTGGTGAGGGACAGGTAGGTGAGGGTGGTGAGGGACAGGTAGGTGATGGTGGTGAGGGACAGGTAGGTGATGGTGGTGAGGGACAGGTGGGTGATGGTGGTGAGGGACAGGTGGGTGAAGGTGGTGAGGGACAGGGAGGTGAAAGTGGTGAGGGACAGGTAGGTGAAGGTGGTGAGGGACAGGCAGGTGAAAGTGGTGAGGGACAGGTAGGTGAAGGTGGTGAGGGACAGGCAGGTGATGGTGGTGAGGGACAGGGAGGCGAAGGTGGTGAGGGAAAGGTAGGTGGAGGTGGTGAGGGACAGGTGGGTGGAGGTGGTGAGGGTCAGGAAGGTGAAGGTGGTGAGGGACAGGTGGGTGAAGGTGGTAAGGGACAGTTAGGCGAGAATGGTGAGGGACGGGAAGAAATGATGGAACAAGGAGCTGTGTGGACCCTTGTCCCACAGAAACGTCCCAAGAGGACAGACGAGCCGGTGGAAGTGGGCGCAAAGGCCAGCCGGCTGGCTGGGAAAAGAACGTTCTGGAGACCTGAGCTCGGTGAGAGCAGTGATGGTGGAGACTGTGTGTCTGATGAGAGCGAGCTCACACACACACAGAAATCTGGAACTGTTGATGAGAGTCCATACTCGGCAAAAATGATTAAGAGTTTCCTCGCAGAAACGAAGAACTCAAAGGGGTGAAGGTAGAGCACTACTTCCCAGAGAAGCAACTATTCTACACCTCCGTAAAACATCACCTGAGGAATAAACTTGAGTCCGATTTTACGGACCAGGAGGTTTTTAGACTGAGAAAACTGATTTTAAAGGTGAAAAGAGAGATGAGCAAATGAGGGGCTGTTCATTGTGGTGCCTTTTTATTGTTTTTAGTAGCCTTTTTTTTAACCGTAGTTTTAGACCTCTCACTTTTTAATGAACAATTTTAAGGTGGGGAGTTTAAATATTAACGGGGCTAGGGAAGCAAGAAAGAGGGCAAAGGCATATGAAACAGCCAAGAGTAAAAGGGTAGATGTTTTATTTGTACAAGAGACCCACAGCAGTGACAGCAACGAAACTGACTGGAGGAGAGAGTGGGAGGGGGGGGTGTTTTTAAGCCACGGCACATCGGTCAGTGCTGGGGTGGGCATCCTCTTCTCCAGGACTTTTAACCCAGATGCTGTCACAGTGGAACACGTCGTTCAGGGACGCTGCCTTTTAATTAAAGCTGCTTTTAGTCACCTCGCTGTTGTTTTTATTAATATCTATGCTCCTACCAACGGTGCAGAGAGGAAGCTCTTTTTAGAGAAAATTAACGAGCTTTTAAAAAACCAGAGCTCAGCCGATTTGTTGTTTTTAGGGGGGGATTTTAATTGTACAGAGGATCACTTTTTGGATCGTAACCACATGGAGCCTCATCCAGTTTCCCAGCACGTTCTGAGGCAGCTGGTCTGCTCCCATGGCCTGGTGGACGTGTGGAGAAGGATGCACGCGAGCCACAGACAGTTCACATGGTCCCACGTCAGAGACGACACCATCTCTTTGGCCCGCCTCGACCGCTTTTATTGTTTTAAGCACCATTTTAGTGCTTTTAAAAGATGCGATATTTTACCAGTAGGTTTTACTGACCATGCACTGCTTTTAGGAAGCGTGCTGGTCAGAAACATTCGCCCAAAAAGCGCCTACTGGCATTTTAATTCAACTCTGACAGCTGACAGAGGTTTTAAAGAGGCTTTTAGTTACTTTTGGGCCGGTTTTAGACAGAGGAAGGAGGATTTTACCTGTCTAAGACAGTGGTGGGACCATGGGAAAGTCCAGATCAGACTTTTATGTCAGCAGCACACTCGCAATGTCACCCGTTACATCACCAGATCAATCGGAGCTCTGGAGACCGAGATTGTGGAACTAGAGCGCGTTTGTGAGTCCACAGGAGATCGAGGGTGTTTGGAGACCCTCAAGACCAAAAAGATGGCCTTGGCCAACCTGCTGGACACTAAGGTACAAGGTGCACTGGTACGGTCCCGGATGCAGGACATCGGCGAGATGGACACTCCCTCGGCTTTCTTCTTTGGCCTGGAGAGGAAGCGTGGGCAGAGCAGGGTCATCCACTCCCTGCTTTCGGAGGAAGGGCTGGAGCTGACGGAGCCGGAGCGGATCCGAAAAAGAGCAGTGGACTTCTACTCCTCCCTGTTCAGGAGCGAGTATGAGGAGAACAACGAACTATTGGAGGAGTACTGCTCTGGACTGCCCCAAGTTCCAGAAGAGGCCAACGCCCAGCTGGAGCGCCCCCTGTCTGCCTCGGAGCTGTATGCTGCTCTTCAGAGCATGCAGAGCCTGAAAGCTCCGGGCATCGACGGACTGGGGGTAGACTTTTACAAAGCCTTCTGGAGCATCGTGGGGCAGGACCTGCTGGAAGTCCTCAACGAAAGTCTTCGCTCTGGCTCCCTGCCGCTGTCCTGCAGGAGGGCAATAATTGCTCTCCTGCCCAAGAAGGGGAACCTGCAGGACATCAAGAACTGGCGCCCTGTTTCCCTGCTCTGCTCGGACTATAAGCTCCTCTCCAAGACCTTGGCCATCCGGCTGAGGGAGGCCATGGAGCACGTCATCCACCGGGACCAGACATACTGTGTGCCCGGCAGGTCCATGGTGGACAACGTCCACCTCATTCGGGACGTTTTGGAAGTCTCCAGTTCATTGGGATTGCAGGTTGGTCTTCTTTCCCTAGACCAAGAAAAGGCCTTTGACCGTGTTGAACACAGCTTCCTGTGGAGAACCATGGAGAGGTTTGGGTTCAGCGCTGGTCTGATAGCCATGATCAAGGTCTTGTACTGTGACATTGAGAGTGTGCTGAAGTTCAACGGTGGCTTGTGTGCTCCTTTTAGGGTGCATAGAGGTGTCCGTCAGGGCTGCGCCCTGTCGGGGATGCTCTATGCGCTCTCCCTGGAACCCCTCCTAATCAAAATACGAGAGAATGTTCAGGGTTTGGTTTTATCGGGTTTTGACGGAAGCCTGGTTTTATCCGCGTATGCCGATGATGTCATTGTTTTTATTAAAGACCAGCGGGACATCAACATTTTAAATCGTGTAACGGACAGGTTTTCCGTGGTGTCGGCAGCGAGGGTAAACTGGAGAAAGAGTGAGGCCCTTGCTGTCGGCAACTGGGGTGGGGGTCTCCCAGTTCTCCCAGGAGGCTTGACCTGGAGGAGAAATGGTCTCCGGTATCTGGGGGTGTACCTCGGATGCCGGGACATGGAAGCGAAGAACTGGGACGACATTGTCGAAAAAGTGGCCAGCAAACTGCAGAAGTAGAGCTGGATCAAGCCCCACATGTCTTTTAGAGGGAGGGTTTTAGTTTTAAATAACCTTGTCGCGTCGCTGCTGTGGCACCGTCTCGCGGTTTTAGATCCACCATCGGGCCTGCTGGCTCAGGTCCAAGCAAAGATGGTGGATTTCTTTTGGGACTGTCTCCACTGGGTGCCACAGTCAGTCCTGTTTTTACCTCGGGAGGAGGGGGGCCAGGGCCTCATCCACCTGGCCAGCAGGATGGCCACTTTTAGAATACAGTTTCTCCAGAGGTTCCTCGGAGGGCCTCCTGATCTCGTGTGGAGGGGCGTGGCCAGCTGTATCCTCAGGCGCGTGAACAACCTGGGGCTGGATGCGGCTCTGTTTTTAACTAATTTAAAGTTTTTATCGTTTCAGGGGTTACCTCTATTTTATCAGGGTGTTTTTAAATCCTGTGCTCTTTTTAAGTGGAGCTCTGGTCAGACGGACTCTCTGCACTGGCTTTTAAAGGAGCCGTTGGTCTGTGGGGGCAGACTAGACGTCTGCAGCAGCGCCACCCCTGGGCTGAAAGAAGCCCTGACCAAAAGTAGGATGGTGACACTGGAGCAGCTGGCAGCGGCAGCGGGACCAGAGCTCACTGATGCCCAGGCTGTGAGCTCGGCGCTGGGGGTCCGGTCGGTCCGACTGATCCAGAGGAGCCTGGTCCTCTGGAAACAAAGACTCTCCACGGAGGAGAGGAGTCTCCTCCTCAGTCACGGGAGAGGAGAAGTCGAGGCCGACCCCACGGACACCTTCCCTGAACTCCACCTGCACCCGGACTTCCAGGACCTCGGTGGTCCTCTCCTGGACGGCTGCGGCTCAGGAGCCCTCCAAAGCTTGGACAGGAGGACTTTATGCAGCCACATCGTGAAGACACTCCACAAAGATAAACTGAAAGACAGAGGGACAACGGCGTGGAAGGACAGGCTGGGGGGACAGAGTCCTCAGTGGAGGACTCTCTACAAGCCCCCCATCAAGAAGAGGACTGGTGACCTCCAATGGAGGATCTTACACGGAGCCATCGCCACCAGTGCCTTCCTGTCCATCCTGAACCAGAACAATCCAAGCAACTGTCCCTTCTGTGGTTTTAACGAGAGTGTCTTTCACGTTTTTACCGGGTGCAGTAGGCTGTTGGGTCTTTTTAGGGTTTGAACCCATGTTTTTAGGTTTTTTAATGTCGTGTTCTCCACTGCTGTTTTTATCTGTGGAATAAGGCACAAGAGGGCAGGAAAGGGGAGATGCCAGCTTCTAAATTTTTTGATAAGCGAGGCGAAACTTGCCGTCTATTTGACCAGGAGAGACAGAATTAAGAATGGAACGGCATGTGACGCGGTGGCTTTGAGGAAGCAGAACGTGAGGGTGCGCCTGAATCTGGAGTTCTGCTTCTACAAAGCCACTGAGAACCTGGAAGCCTTTAAACAGCAGTGGGGACACGACGGGGTTTTAGTCACGGTAACAGAGCAGGGTGAGATGAACACAGCAACGTGGCTGATCTGAGGGACAGGTGAGGTTTTAACTGGTTTTATGTGTAAATAACGTGTAAATAAAGTGAACCTTTAAAAGTCAAAGTCTCCTCTCTCCCTCTCTCCCCTCTTTCTCTCTTTCCCTCTCTCCCCCTCTCTCTCTCTCTCCCTCCCCCTCTCTCTCCCTCTCTCTCTCTCTCCCTCCCCCCTCTCTTTCCTCCTCTCTCTCTCCCCCCTCCCTCTCTCTCTTTTCTCTATCTGAAGTGGTCAGATCAGTCTCAGACGGAGTCTTCTTCGGGTTATAATCTGGATTATAATCCGGATTATAATCCAGATTAACGTGCTTCTTTGTGTCATCCTCCGCTGTCACATTCCGGCGGTATGACGACAGGGGGCGGGGGCTGCTGGAGAGGGCGGGGCCCGGTGGAGGGGGCGGGGCCTGTGCTCCTGATTCTCCAAACGTCGCTACGCTCGATTCTCGACGCAGCGGCCGCGCGCCTCAGCGGGCCAACGCCAGTCACGTGACGCTGCCATGTTGTGAATGAGAGGCCTGGATGACGTCAGCGCGCGAATGTCAACAATGTAGCGGCGGAGAGGAGGCGTTCCAGCGGAGAGTAACACACGGACGAGACGAGCAGGCACGCTGGGCTGCAGCACGCACGCACACGCGCACGCACGCACACAGGCGTGCGCGCAGCGACGGACACGACAACAAACCGAAGAATCACAGCAGCCTTTTGTTGTATCCGCTCGGGAGGGGAGAAGTAACGGAGCGGCGTGAGGGCGCGGAGGAGCGAGCAGGAGCGAGCAGGAGCAGGAGCAGGAGCAGGAGCAGGAGCAGGAGCGAGCAGGAGCAGGAGCAGGAGCAGAAGCAGGAGCGAGCAGCGAGCAGCGAGCAGGAGCCATCATGTGAGAGAGCTGAGCAGGACAAAGGGCTGCGATCTGCCGGAACAGAAAGTAAAAGGTGAGCCTGCAGCCCCGCACGGCCTCGGTGGCCACCACACCGGATCGTCTGTCTCAATCGGGTTCTGGGGCTCCCTCGACGCAAAGGTGTGTGTTCGAGTGTGTCGTGTGCGTGTGCGTGTGTGTGTCGGTGAGATTGGTCCACCCTGAGAAGAGGCGAAGTCACTTCTAGAAAGAGGAAAAACCGCACACGGCGAACTGAAAAAGCTCAGCGGCGCAGAATTGTGAAGGGTGTAGTAGTTGTTGTTGGCGTGGACGTGGGTTCAGAAGTGAAACTCAACTGTGGACCACATCCTGTTGTGCTCTGACTCAAATGTGTGTGCGTGTGCGTGTGTGCGTGCGTGTGTGTGCGAGAGAGAGATGCATTAGTGAAGGGTTTAGTCATGCGGCTGTTGCCTGACAATACAAGAATCTGTCATTTGTAGTGTCATTACACACCTCCAGCCACCTTCATGTTGTATTGTTGTTGTAAACACACACACACACACACACACACACACACGCATGCACACACACGCATGCTGCGTAAGGGTGAGCCGTATTTGCACCCACAGTTAATTGAATGATGCTAAAGGTGAACGTGGCCGTAATCCGTTTGTGTGAGAGTAGCCGGAACCCCCCGCCACACACACACACACACACACACACACACACACACACACACACACACACACACACACACACGCTTTTACGCGCGGTCGTGCACCGTCATGTGAGCGTGCTCCGCAGTGAGTCAGTCGGATTACTGAGAGGAGGCGATGGCGCCCGCAGCAGACCCCCCCGAGCCCCCCGAGCCCCCCAGCTCCGTCAGACCCCCCCCCCCCACCCGCGGACGCTTTTATCCGCGCTCTTAAAACCTGGACACTGCGTGCGTGCGCGCGCGCGCGTTTGGGAGGGGACAAAGAAGCTCATGCGGGCAGAATGAGCGTGTGTGTGTTGTTGTGTTGCTGTCGTGTTGTGTGTTGTTGTGTTGTGTCGTGTTGTGTGTTGTTGTGTTGCTGTCGTGTTGTGTGTTGTTGTGTTGCTGTCGTGTTGTGTGTTGTTGTGTTGTGTCGTGTTGTGTGTTGTTGTGTTGCTGTCGTGTTGTGTGTGTTGTTGTGTTGCTGTCGTGTTGTGTGTGTTGTTGTGTTGCTGTCGTGTTGTGTGTGTTGTTGTGTTGCTGTCGTGTTGTGTGTTGTGGGACGGCCACGTGTGTGAATCACCAGGGAGGTGACTGATGCCTCCATTATCGCCATGATGCAGCATCCCCCCCCCCCTTTGTCTGCCTGTGCTGATGCAACAGTGAACAGTAATGATGGTGGTGGTGATGATGGTGGTGGTGGTGATGATGGTGGTGATGATGGTGGGGGTCACAGGAGCGTGGCGGGGCCTGTGCGCCTGCAGGTGCGTGTGCGACCACGCATCAGCCGCTCCGGCACACGTGCGCGGCTGCAGCGCTCGTGCGCAGTTTTACGCGCAGAGCCGTTTCTTTTGTTCCCGTACAGTAGCCCTGCTCCTTCCCTGCAGACTCCCCCTCCCCCCGCTCATTGTGCTGGGAGGGGGATCCATCCCGCGAAGCCACAGTGACTCAGTCCGCCTCTAATGCCACTTGGTCTTTATCCTGACATCACACAGAAAGATCTCTGTCACCTTCATCCCTGTGCGCCTCAACCTGGAAATGATTATTAAAAAAGAGCCACTGTATTATTAAATGACTGGAATGCCCTCATCTAGAGGATATTCATTATTACTACTAATGAACAATAATAACAACAACAATAATACTTTATTAATACTAATACTACTAATAATAATTAGAAGAATATAATTGTCTTATACAAATACAACATATAATTGTACTTTTGTTGTTCTTCTTGTTCTTCTTGTTATTATTATTATTATTATTATTATTATTATAATCACCGCCAACAATAACAATAATGATAATGGTGATAATAATAATAATAATAATAATAATAATAATAATAATAATAATAATAATAATAATAATAATCTCATAACCTACAGGCACTAAAGAAATCAGGAAAATATTTCAATTTGTCTGACTGTATAAATCTCCAACCTCATCTAAAAACATATTATTGCTTAAATAAATGAAGTGTATTAAATTCCATATTTATTTTTTTATACACACTATGAAATACTTATGGCTGATGCTGCCACAGTTAATTATTCATTGATAATGGCAAAAATCAGGAGTCCACCACTGTTCACCACCATAATGAAGATGCTACTGCATCCATTCAAAAATATCACAATGAAGGACTGTTTTGGGACACACCAATTGTCTGTGTGTGTGTGTGTGTGTGTGTTGGGGGGGTGTGATGACTCCCTCAGGGTACAGTTGAGGTTTAAATCCCATTAACAGTTTTCAGCTGAGCTTGTACTTATGCTGATCAAATTGGACACAGACACAATAAACGCTGGACCCTTAAGATACTTGTTTGCTCTACGTGCGCAGGACTGAACCACGGCTGCTGTGAAAGCACATTCAACATCAAGATGTCTCTTACGTCCTGCTGTAGATGAAGGCTCATTTTCAGCGCTGCGTATTTACCAGCGGTGTTCAGTCAGGAAAAGCAGAAGAAAACATGTTTCCATAGCTGTGTCACGTCAGCACAAAGGCATGTTTGACCGGGCTGCTGCCAGTGTGAGGCACACATGGAACCACAGACGGGTCCAAGATCTGCTCTGTGCACCAGACCCCCACCCCTTCACACCCTGCTTCATCTCTCAACATTCAGCATTTTTCACTAACCAAATGAAAAGTGACTGCAGAGTCAGTGTGTGTGTGTGTGTGTGTGTGTGTGTGTGTGTGTTGGCTGCACCACAGAGGGAATGTAAGCTTTTAGCTTGGACCTGGATGGACAGATTTGTGATTATTTGTCTTTGTGTCACCTCTAAGAAGTGACTCAGACGGCCTCCTTGCACCATGTTTATGTCCTCTTTAACGAGACATCTAGAACATTACAACTGTTTAAAACACAACAAGGTCACAGAAGGAGGCACACGTGCTTCTGATTAGTGTGGAATTAAAATAAGGAGGGTCAAAGATGGCACAAGTAAATGAAACACTGCATTTCTGTGGCTTTTTATATATCGTATGTACTCTATGTATTTGAAAATATTTGATTTTTTTGTAATTACTTTGTAACACAAACCTTGAAAACATAGAATTAGAATGATATTTTTAAAGAAAATATTTCTATTTTCAGGTAAAATATGTAATCATGTTAAGAAGTTGCTATGCTATATTCATGGTTAACATTCATCATTCCCTTATTCACTACTTCTTAATAGAGAAACTGCTTATTTTCAATAGTTTGTTTCTTCAATATCTTTCTTCAACATCTGTATTTGACTCGGTGGAGCCCTCTCCCTTTGACTTGTCTTTTTCTTCTTTAATACACAAGATGCACATTTGCTACAGTTGTTCTCATCACAGAACCCATTGGGAAAACAGAAACCAGGCAGCTGCTTTGTGTGTTCAGTGCATCCAGATAATCGCCGTGGTAACAGTAACAGAGCAATTATCAAGGCATTGAGCTCTGCAACTGTATCTGCTTATATCGGTGGCTTCGAATATTCATAGTAAACAGTGTTGGCAGTGTGGTCCGCCCCCCCACCTAAGAAACATGAATCGTCCCACCATGAACTGAATAAGAGCCTGGCTCTGGTATTATCAGGGGGAACTACAGGCGATGCATGTGTGGGGTCACTAACTCACTCTGATCGGCCTGAGCACGGCCTGAACACGGCCTGAACACGGCCTGAACACGGCCTGAACACGGCCTGCCTGAGCACGGCCTGAACACGGCCTGAACACGGCCTGAGCACGGCCTAAACACCGCCTGAACACGGCCTGAGCACGGCCTGAACACGGCCTGAGCACGACCTGAACACGGCCTGAGCACGGCCTGAACACGGCCTGAGCAAAGCCTAAACACCACCTGAGCACGGCCTGAACATGGCCTGAACACGGCCTAAACACCACCTGAACACCACCTGAACACGGCCTGAGCACGGCCTGAGCACGGCCTAAACACGGCCTGAAAACGGCCTGAGCACGGCCTGAACACGGCCTGAGCACGGCCTAAACACGGCCTGAACACAGCCTGAGCACGGCCTAAACACGGCCTAAACACGGCCTGAGCACGGCCTGAGCACGGCCTGAACACGGCCTGAACACGTGGGCCTCTTGTTTCTTCCGAGTGAACAAGGACTGTGGGCCAAAGAGAGGAAGTGATGTAGCACAGCAGCACAAACCTGAAGGAGGAGGCAAGCAGAGTCAGTCTGTTGTTTGCTTCTGGGTGGACCCGCTGGCTGGAGCTGATGGATCCCTGACTTTGGTCCTGACCATTCACCGGGCTGGGCCTTCGTGGGTCAGCTGTTGGGATCCACTGTCCTGATGTTGGGATCAACTGTCCTGATGTTGGGATCAACTAACCTGATGTTGGGATCAACTAACCTGATGTTGGGATCAACTGTCCTGATGTTGGGATCAACTAACCTGATGTTGGAATCAACTGTCCTGATGTTGGGATCAACTAACCTGATGTTGGGATCAACTGTCCTGATGTTGGGATCAACTAACCTGATGTTGGGATCCACTGTCCTGATGTTGGGATCAACTGTCCTGATGTTGGGATCAACTGTCCTGATGTTGGGATCAACTAACCTGATGTTGGGATCAACTGTCCTGATGTTGGGATCAACTAACCTGATGTTGGAATCAACTGTCCTGATGTTGGGATCAACTAACCTGATGTTGGGATCAACTAACCTGATGTTGGGATCCACTGTCCTGATGTTGGGATCCACTGTCCTGATGTTGGGATCCACTGTCCTGATGTTGGGATCAACTAACCTGATGTAGGGATCCACTGTCCTGATGTTGGGTTCAATTAACCTGATGTTGTGATCAACTAACCTGATGTTGGGATCCACTGTCCTGATGTTGGCATCAACTAGTCTAATGTTGGGTTCAACTAACCTGATGTTGAGATCCACTGTCCTGATGTTGGGATCAACTAACCTGATGTTGGGATCAACTAACCTGATGTTGGGATCCACTGTCCTGATGTTGGGTTCAACTAACCTGATGTTGTGATCAACTAATCTGATGTTGGGATCCACTGTCCTGATGTTGGGATCAACTAACCTGATGTTGGGATCAACTAACCTGATGCTTCTTATCAACTAACCTGATGTTGGGATCCACTGTCCTGATGTTGGCATCAACTAGTCTAATGTTGGGTTCAACTAACCTGATGTTGGGATCCATTGTTCTGATGTTGGGATTTATTGTTCTGATGTTGGGTTCAACTAACCTGATGTTGGGATCAACTAACCTGATGTTGGGATCAACTAACCTGATGTTGGGATCCATTGTTCTGATGTTGGGATCAACTAACCTGATGTTGGGATCAACTAACCTGATGTTGGGATCCATTGTTCTGATGTTGGGATCAACTAGCCTGATGTTGGGATCAACTAACCTGATGTTGGGATCAACTAACCTGATGTTGGGATCCATTGTCCTGATGTTGGGATCAACTAACCTGATGTTGGGATCAACTAACCTGATGTTGGGTTCAACTAACCTGATGTTGGGATCCACTGTCCTGATGTTGGGATCCACTGTCCTGATGTTGGGATCAACTAACTTGATGTTGGGATCCACTGTCCTGATGTTGGGATCCACTGTCCTGATGTTGGGATCCACTGTCCCAGTAATGGGATCTTTCAAATGTGCCGATCTGGATATGAATGGAACCAATCAGAGGGGAAGGAGCATCCTGCTCCAGAACCAGAGGAGACCTGTCCTGTCCTCTCCCCTCCTATCCTTGTTCGTAAGTCCTGATGAAAGTCAGTGTTGTTTTTGGTTAAAAGGTGTTTTCATGTGTTGAGACATGCTGTGTGCACCGAGGTCGGGGTCTATTTCAAGACACAGATGCATGGTGTCATTTTTTCTGAATCTGTGGGACAAAATGTGTCTAACTTTAGATACATAATAAAATGTGTTTGATGTTGTTGGTGTCCAAAGACACATCCCCATCAAATCAACATCATCAAACATTTAGTATGTGCCAAACCTGAAATGTGAAAAGCCTGAAGCCAGGTTTCATTGTAAAATAGATGTTGATAGTCAGCTTTGCTAGATAAAAACATGAATGTCTGCATGGTTTGTTGCTGAGCTACCTCGAGGTTCCACACGGTTTACGCTATATTATGATCAGGGCTGAAGCAGTGAAGTGTAAAACATATCTAATGTGTGGTTTAGTTATGCACAGCTGTACGGGTGTGTTTAAAGTGTGTGAGTAGGTGTGTGTGTGTGTGGGGGGGGGCATCCTGTGAGACTAGCACAGGTGGGAGTTGGTGTACTGGCGTGTGGGGGAAGAGCTGGTTTTGCAGGAGTGCACCCATTTCCGGCCCTGTGTTGCACCATAACCTTGATGATGATATGAGGAGCATGAGCCAGTTGTGGCTCTATGTCATTCTGTTTCTTACCTATTATTACTCTTTTTGAACAAGCATTTGCAAAAGGTCGTAACTGTGCACATACGCTAGTTCGAAGGTGTTGTCTTTGTCTTTGGATTGTTTATTGTATCAGACATCAAAGTTCAGTTCAAATAACTTTTCTTTTATGTACATTGCTGTTTGAATGAATGTATGAATGAAGGCAAAATTGATTCGGATGGTCAGGATTATTAAAAGCTTTGTGTTTGTAGGAAACCTACACTGTCACTGGAAGTGACAGGAAAGCCTGGTGTGAGCAGCTGCCAGTGTATAGGACGAGTGAAGTCCAGAGAGCAAATCAAAGATTCAGAAAATGTCTGACAAGCTGGTCTGAAATTATGTAGGATAGGAAAAAAGATGGTCTTTTTATGTTAAACTCATAAATGTTACATAAATTACATGCATATAAAATTGAAACTGAGAGGTGTCAGGAACTTAACAAAGTGTTTGAATGGAACCTGCAAGGACCGTTTGAAGAGGTCAGCATGGCTCCACAGTTTATTCCCAATGTTTAAACAGCTTTTAATTAGTAATTAAACACACTTATTTCTTAAACAGAGGCTTGTGAGTATATAAATTAGGGATGGGGTCATTCATTCGATCCATGGACACTTCACCTGTGAGTAAAGCTTGCATCAATATAACTGGATATTTATCATCATTGAATGGTTTCTGCGTCTATTTGTTCATGTAACAGACCGGATAAGATTTTTGTTTTACACTTTCACTGCGCCTTCACAGGATCTGTGTTACATTAAGGTAACACTGTGCGCCTCAATCTGTGGATGAGTGTGTGCACCTAGGGCATGTTGATGGACACACTCCATTCAAAACAAACATGGTGGCGGTGAAGCACGTGACCTGGTGACCTCTATCTGAATGTGAACTTGACCCTGAGGAGAGGAGGCCTCTTCAAGTCAGATGTGCAGCGCTTCTCTACTGTAACAAGCATCTTCATCCTGGGAACTTATGTTGCAACTTTCAAATTTAAAATAGAAACATTTCAAATTTTGCATTTTTTTTATAGAGAACTTGAAAAAAAGTCAGTTTGTGAGAATATTTTATTTGATCAGTTTAATAAATACAAATTTATTGAATTGTTTTCGAAAAAAAACTCAAAAAGAGCAGGAAGAGTTTTCTGTCAGTAAAATACTAACTCAGGAAAAACGTGTGACGTTATTTATTATTATTTCGCCTCTAATGCCACTTGGTCTTTATCCTGACATCACACAGAAAGATCTCTGTCACCTTCATCCCTGTGCGCCTCAACCTGGAAATGATTATTAAAAAAGAGCCACTGTATTATTAAATGACTGGAATGCCCTCATCTAGAGGATATTCATTATTACTACTAATGAACAATAATAACAACAACAATAATACTTTATTAATACTAATACTACTAATAATAATTAGAAGAATATAATTGTACTTTTGTTGTTCTTCTTGTTATTATTATTATTATTATTATTATTATTATTATTATTATAATCACCGCCAACAATAACAATAATGATAATGGTGATGATGATAATAATAATAATAATAATAATAATAATAATAATAATAATCTCATAACCTACAGGCACTAAAGAAATCAGGAAAATATTTCAATTTGTCTGACTGTATAAATCTCCAACCTCATCTAAAAACATATTATTGCTTAAATAAATGAAGTGTATTAAATTCCATATTTATTTTTTTATACACACTATGAAATACTTATGGCTGATGCTGCCACAGTTAATTATTCATTGATAATGGCAAAAATCAGGAGTCCACCACTGTTCACCACCATAATGAAGATGCTACTGCATCCATTCAAAAATATCACAATGAAGGACTGTTTTGGGACACACCAATTGTCTGTGTGTGTGTGTGTGTGTATGTGTGTTGGGGGGTTTCATTATATTATTCATTATAATTACAATAATAATTATCATTTAATTGCACTTTACTTCTTCTTCTTATATTATTATTATTATTATTATTATTATTATTATTATTATTATTATTATTATTATTATCAATATTATTTTATTAACGTTAGTATGATTTGATTTCCATGTACTTTTAGTATAACGGCCCTGGTTCTAATTGTGGTATTTGGCTGGTTTGTCACAGTATTCGAGGGTGATGGGAGGTCTGTGTTCTTGTTGCAGGGAGGTCCTTCCCGCTCACCAACCTGCCAATCATGACCTGTTGCTGACGGATGGTGATGTAGCTGTGTGAGAGCAACCCTACGCAGCTGCTGGATAAATGATCACTAATCGCCAACAGAGGATGAAGCACAAGACTGTAAGTAGCATTTCTCTTTTGTTGTGTTGTCAGGAAGACTGCTTTGTTCCTGTTGTGGTTAAACTGTGAGCCAGAGGCCAACATTTATCACAGTGACACACAGACGAAAAGATCTTTCACTTTTAACTTGCTATTTTTTGGAGCTGCAGCATGTAAAATAAGTCCCTTTTGATTTTTTAAACCATTCTGGCACCGTCCTCATCTTCATACAGTATACCGTATAATACCACTGGTCAAAGCAAGTAAATTCTCGGATTTCCTTTGCAGCACGTGTGTTGGGACTCAAAAACCTGAAAACTGATAAATGTCTTTGTTTAATCAGACACAAATGTACTTTCACAAAGACACTCTTTTTGAATCCATGTTTTTTAACGGCTGGTATTCAAGGCAAAACCAGACGTTTCTCGCCTGGATTTAAACTCAAATGCTGGTGCTTTATTCATGCATTTATGAACAATGTGCTGATAAAGACAAAGGAATTCTTTGTTGCAAAGTCTTATCGGTGAGCTTAGGTAGCAGATTTAACGGCGCAGTGGTGGTGGAGCTGTCAGGCGTCAGAGCACATGCTGAGCTCTCATCTGTGTGCTGGGCCCTTGCTCTCACACTCTGGATGTGTGTCCCTTTACTGACACTCGTCCCCAGTCCTGCGTGAGCTGGACCTTCTACAAGGCCCAGCAGCTGTCACACCAACACTGGGGCTGCACAGTGTACTGGGGGATAAAGCAGCACCTGAAGTCAGTCAAGATATGAAAACATGTCTCCAGAATCTATAAATAGAGGATTTAACAGGTTTGTGCCTTTTAATCTACGAAGGTCTTCTCTTTGTTGGTGTGACCATCGCTGTGACAATAAATGAGACGTTGAAAAGAGCAAAAATTTGGTGGTCCCAGCATATGGTGGTCCCAGGGTTAACACGGGGGGTCACTCTCTTCTGATCCCTTTTGACAGAATGACCTGTGTCTGAGGAGCAATCATAAATTATTCATCAGAAAGTTATCAAAGATGCTCTGACAGGAGCAGGTTGAGGGAACGCTGACACACCATGTGCAGCTCAGGGCTGGGATTCGAACTACAGCCTGGCCTCATTAAGAAGAGTGGAGGGGTCTTTTTCTTTAAACTAACATATGAGGTTTCAGTCCTGAGCGTCATCTATCTATTCAGAACATCATGTGAGAGCAGACCCCAGCCTCATGGATAATCTGTTCAGGAATCTCCTGGAACCACAGAGTTTTGTCAAAAAGGACGGGTGAAAGTCTTTCAAACACGAAGTAAAAGACTTCCTGTTTACAAGCTGCGGCAGAGGGCGACCGGCTGCTGACGACGCAGGGTTGGCCTTTACCTTTTCTCCTAAAACACGGACAAAGCCAAGCCCCCTTTGACATTTTCAAATATATGAAGGGGCCACGTGTGCCTGTGCAGCTCTTCTAAGTCTTCACACTAACACACATCTTGGTGCCCAAACTTTGTTCCGTTTATTTTTGGAGGAAAATCAGGAGGGAACTGGTGAATTGAAAACACTTCCAGGGAATACATTTTGCCAGTACGTCCCTTCAGCTGGAGGAGATGAGAAGAAAACTACAGTTCTTCTGAACTGTTGATCGGGGGAGCTGGAAGAGTGAGGCCTCTTCACGGAGCTTGTGTCTCCTGCTCTGAGTGCTCCAGCCTGTTGCCCGGGTTCGTGTGAGGCCTCCCTCAAATATCTGTGCTTCACTGTACGAGCTTGTCTGCCCGTCTGCTTCCCATGATGCACCTCCCCATCCCCAGCCTGGCAAGGGCAGTGAAAGAGGCCATTGTTCCTGTCACTTTGAGGCATGTCGCGTGCACTTATGACACAGAGTGGGAGAAATTATTCCCTTTATACCTCTGGAATGTCTTTGAGTCAGTTGTGTGTGTAGAAGTGCTGCTTTTAGAGAATGACAAAGTCTTTGAATGTGCTTCTACGTGAAATAACAGGTTCAGACGTTGTGTTTGAAGAAGAAGAAAACAATCGAAAGAGAATCCACATTTTGTGTTTCCTTCCTCATCAATCATTTTCCATCTTTATTCCATCCTGAGCAAAGACCACCTCCAGAGTCCGCTCCAGGACGTGTGACCCTCCTGGAGCGCGAGGGTCAGTCTGTTAACACTTTGTGCAGAGACAAGTGGCTTTCATTACCTTTCACCCCCGATTCCTTTCTTTTATTTCTTACAGAGCTTTGATTGATGTGTAGCAAAGCACAGTTAGGAAGGCTCGCAGGCTTCTCATGGATTTTTCCTGCATGACGTAATGTTCTGATGATCCTCTGTGTCGGATGCCATGTGCAGTGACATCAAAACAAAGACATGTCCTCCCCCTGAAAAGGTGGACCTCTGTCTTCTCAGGCAGATCATTTATGCTTCACGTAGCACGAGACGCTCTCAATTGCCTAAACAGGACGTTCTTTGGTTTAAACTTGCATGAGAACATTTGATCCTCTCTGTTCTCATGTCCCAGGCTGCATAAAGCTTTGCTTCTCTTCTACATGTATTCTGATTTTTTAGTATTTCATCCTGTTGTAGGAGTTTTAATCCAGACCAAGAAAACTTTACCAAGGTCACTCAGCACTATCCCATCTGTCGTTCCTCTTTCCTGAGGCGAAGGGAATTAACCTGAGGGTGCTCAGGAGTGTTGTCAAAGGATCGGGGAGGTAAGACCGGGGGTCATTTGCTGTGTGTGAAGCTCCTGCCCCCAACCTGCTGCAGGGCCTAAAAATGCTCTTCCTGTTCGTTCGGCTGGGCGGCTCACGCTGCTACCAAGTGCTTTCACTACATCTGTGTTAGTGCAGCTCTGAAAGGATCCAGATGTTTCCACATCTGCGGCAGCCTGCAGGAGCTTCACACGGACCAGGAAAGATTCAGTTAAAGTCGCCTTCCACCCAACTCACAAGCTCTGGGTCTTTAGGACCACAGTCAACAACCCTCTGATGGATGGATGGATGGATGGATGGATGGATGGATGGATGGATTGATTGATTGATTGAATGGTACTTCACATTAATCCGTTATATAACTTTACAAGAATACATGTGGGTGGTTGGAAATGGCTTCATTTCTGAACTTTGAGAGCTCTTCTGTAGACTGAACAAGACCCAGGCGGCTCGATTAACTGATTAACTGATTGTATTGATTATAAGTGTAGTATCATAAGTTAAGTATCATAAGTGTGGAGAGGAAGCTGCGACATGTGTAAGTGGTGCTTTGTGTGAGGTTAAAGCTCCAGCGGTATAAACACCCAGTTGAATCTCCTGAAGAAGACGTGCCCAGCCCCCTGCTCTGTTTGTTTGGCTTGCTTCATGATCCTCCCCTCAAGCTGCTGCTGCTCTGTTTGGCTCCTTTTTTCTTTCTTTTTTTTTCTGCTATGAATGTGGTGGGGGAATGTACGTGGGGGGGGGCTAATGGGGGATTCCCACAGACTTGGCTCATCTTGCGTTTTGCAAATTCTCCCGCTCTGAAATGTTTGTTTTGTAAGGTCTACACGTGAAGGCGCCTTTGACTTTCAGCCACGATGACGGCAGCGGGGTCGGTTAATTATCTGCTCGACGTAGAGCTTTTTGTTTTTACTGTTAGCCAATGTTCGTCAGTTCTCAGAGAAATTTGAGCAAAGGTGAGAGGAGCGCCCGGGGTCGGTGTTGGGATGAGGGCCGTGGGGGTTACATCAGCAGACCAGGGTGGAAACCTGATGGGAGTGTTGAGGTCAAGTGCAAAGTGCTTCCATTTACCCCAGCGTGAGCGTGCTCTAGTGAGCCTATGAGGACATGTCAGGATTCATTTTAACACTAAATGACTCATCAGTTACCTCAGAAAATAATATATAAAACTCCAGGTCTGACCACGTTCATCTGCATGAGGCTGGGGCGACTTTTTATTCCCCAACTTTGATTTTGCTTTTGCTTGTAATTGAATTCCAGTAAAGTTGATTTTACTAAATAGAGGCAATTGGACTACTTATAATAATGAAACATTAAAATGACCTGCAAAAATGATACGATAAAGCTTTTTATTGACTTTACTAAGATGAGTAAAGCAGATGTACAAAGTGTGTGTCGTAACATTTCCAGAATGAGGCTGTCAGTGTTTGTGGTTCCTTTTAGCCCTGTAGGCATGACAATACAGATGGAAATGGTTGTAAACTGAAGTTTACTCACTTTCCGATGCTGAATTAAGAAGAGGGAGGCAGGAAAATATCCCATGATGTGGTGGAAGCTGAACGGTCATTGTGCCAGTCCAAAAATCCCTGGGCCCGTTTCCATGGAAACCATTATGTGGGCCAACTGGCACAGGAGTCCCTCAGAGATCTCCGAGGAATATATTAGTTTCTGCATACCCCCCCCCCACCTTTAGCCTCTCACCATTGTTTCAATGCTAGTGAGTTCCAGGCGCTGTTTCAGGACTCCAGGCCGCCCATCGATGTGCCACATCTAGAAAACAACAAGAATGATGTTTGCTGAGCTTTAAAGTTTAAATGGTGATGCGCTCCTGTCTCTACTCATCTTTTTTACTTTTATTTTTGGTTGGTCGACTCTAGAGGAGAAGTGTAAAGATTTCAACCACAGCTGAGTAGCGCAGTGTTGTCAACACACACTGAATAATCATCTATTATTTTTCTACCGCTCACAAACCTCATGTTTTTCTTGCACATGTTGTTTGTTGCAGCCTAGTTATTTTTATAGAAGGATGGTTAAGGACCTTGCCGCTTGTTTTCAGTGCATTAGACAGGTGCGTTATTCATGTGACAGCCAGTTCATGGTGTCATCTCATTCTTGTGAATCCTTGCACAACTGTCTGGTCCAGCATCACACTTTTCTGTGGGTGTGACAGATCTCTAGCCCCACCCTGCACCCTGCTGTGAAAATACAGATAAGTCTGACACACATTTACCAAAATCACGGCTCGATCAGCGGGAGAGGGGTGTGAAGGCCGTCTTTAGTGTGCTGCTCCACCAGAGGAGAAGCAGGCACAAGTGACCAGAGGAAAGGCGGATATGTGGATGCATATCTGAAACACGCAGATTGGCCATAAAACAACTAAACAATCATTTTAGAATGTTCACTTCTTCCCACAGCAAAAATGCTTTTCCAAGTAGAGAGTGAGACAAGTACCTTGTGTAGAGACTCACTGAATGGGTGGGGGTTCCTCTTTGTGGGCTCATTGAGGATGTTTTTGTTTGGGGGGGCTGTAAGCATTTAAATAAAAGAACTCTGCAGACTCACATGTCTGCTGGCAGTGAGGCTGGAAATATTAACCTATAGAGCTGAGAGCAGGCGGAGAAACCCCAGGAATCCTCCTGAGAAGATGGCGGGTGGGAGGGAGGGAGGAAGGGAGCTTTGGAATGCACTCAGAAGTCAGACACTTCTTTTACTAGCTGAACTCAGTGAACCCTGCCTGAGTCAACCTCAGCCACCAGAGCCAGTCCCTTTCACCTCCCAGCATTGTTCTTTGACTTTGACCAAGGCTTCCCTCTTCTGATCGCCGCTTCTCGGCTTGTTCATATACTTTCCTTCTTGTCTTCTCATTGGGTGAGGCCATCACTTATGTCTGGAACTTCCCACCCCCCCAGACTTGTGTTGCTCAACCTTCTGCCACTAATATAAACTTTTTCATGCTCACTCGTCAGATAATAGAGTCAGGGCAGGCCAGCTCATTTGAGTGGTTGTGTGAACACTAGCCCTTATGTACGGGTAGGCCTCCACATCAGGAGAGCTTCTTCTACCTCTACTTTTTGTTGTGATTCTCCACATCCCTGCAGAAAGTAGGTCACATCCCAACTAAGCAGAAGTATGAGGCAGCAGTTTACTCGCTGGCCTCACTCGCAGCACATTGTGTCTCCAGGAAGCTTGTTGCAGAAGAGCTGTTAAGCACATAAGTTCCTGTTTGACATCTGTTTCCAGAAAGCCTTCTCCCCCTGCTGCTGCTCAAAGCGCCCATTCACCTACCTGTCCCAGTGGCATTTTAGCAGTTCCATCTGCAACATGATATCTTTCTTCCCTCGAAGAAAAAAAAAATCTGCTGATGTGCCTTTTGTTGACTCTGCCAAGAATAACTAAACGTGGAACGATAAAATCAGGAAAGACGGGTCTTTACACGGGCAACCAGACGGCAGACCCCAAGGCCTGTGAATAATTAACCGGCTATACAGTGTGTTTAAAGAGACAATAGTGTGCTTACAATTTTAGTTTGAAGACCTGAAATCAAGTTTGGATGAGTTCTTTGGTAATGTGACATTGTTTCCAGGCTTGTTATAAGTGCAGGCTGATCACGGAGGCCTCTAGTTAGTTTCCATCTCCAGTAACCCAGTCATAACCAGGCAGTGGCCCCCCCTGACCTCCTTAAGAAGGTGGGCACACGCGGGCCTTATTTATAGCTCCGCTAGATACTATGGCCCACTAAGCATTACAGGATAAATGAACCCGCTGCTGCTGCTTCATGTGAAACCTTAGAGTAGCTGAAGTTAGACCGCGTTGATGTGGAGGCTGAAAGGTGACTGAGGCAGCTGAGTGACACAGAGCAGGCAGAGGGCGAGCACCAACGAGCCCAGGCCCAGACGGCTCCAGCCCCACTGCTCCTTTACCCCAGGAGCCTGAAAGCACAACCAGGCAGGGGCCAAACGGATACGCTGGGACGTACGTACGTAAATGGAGCGTTTTCAGCCAGCATGTGGACTACAGCTTCAGGTTACTGCAGTCTTTTCCATCATATGACCTGTTGTTGGGATGAAGTTCCACATTCATGTCGCAGATTTCAGCATATTTAGATTTTAGTGTCTCCCAGTCAACATTGTCCCAGCTTTTATTTGTGTTTCATACGCTAACATTGCTCTCAAAATCAACTCCACCTCATCATCAGTCCTATAACCCTATAACCTTGTTGTGCGCCATGGCAACGCTGTTGGGTTACTGCTGTTATCACATACTTCCCTAAAGTTCTGAGGACAAAAAAACAAATATGTCTACAATGACTCATTATCGCCATCTAAAGGCTGACACCTAAAGGGAACGTTTTGATTGTGGATTATACATACATACATACATATGTATACACACACAGACACACACAAAATTATATGTGCGTGTATATATATATATATATGTATATATATATGTATATATACATATACATATATATACACGCATACACGCATATATATATATATATATATATATATATATACACACACACATATGTATATGTATACATATGCATATATGTATATGTATATGTGTGTGTGTATATATATATATATATATATATATATATATATATATATATATATACACACACACATATGTATATGTATACATATGCATATATGTATATGTATATGTGTGTGTGTGTGTATATATATATATATATATATATATATATATATATATATATATATATATATATATACTGTTTTAATAAGATCTTGATGTGAGCAGATTAACGCATCGTTTTAATGTTATGAAAGTGATAAAGGTCAGAATGGTTTTCCAGCACAAAGCATCAACATTCACTCTTGTGGCTGCACGCTTTTATCACCAGACGCTGAATTAAATGACACCGTTCGTCATCTGTCAGTGCTTAACCCACGGCCTCTGCACCAGTCTGATTCTAGAAAAAGGTCTGTACATTTTCCTCTATGGAAACATTGATGCTAGTTAGTGTGCACAGTGTGTGTGTGTGTGTGTGTGTGGTAAAGTTTCCATTTGCTGTGGAACTAGTACAAGATGTCAGCCATCCTTCATCACTGCTCTTCATCAGTGATGTCACAGGAGGAAGTATTTGTCCATGCGTGTTTGATCCATGTGCACAGTACATGTGATTAAAGGAAAGCAGTTCAGATGTGGGACTTAATTCAGAAATCAAAGCTAAATGTGTCTGAATAAGTCATTGGTTTAATGCTCCAGTGTGCTTTTCACCAGCGTTGACCCTACGATAAGCTTGTGGAATCATAATCTATTCTATAAACGTATTATATGAACTAGTGCAGAAGCACAAATGCAGACAGAACATTCTGAATGTAAATGAAATAATTTATCCTGATAGAGCTGTTTTTCCAAAGGTGCCGTATGATTCCATGCTGGAACGTCTTAAGTAGATCTTCTCTTCTGCCTTTTTAACCTAACTATATATTTGCATGATTTTGGCCTTTTCAGTAGGTGAAATGGGATTGTGTTGGGATAACGGAATACTGAATTTCTTCAAAATAATTCAAGTAAAATGTTTTATGAAATATTTACAATTACTGTATTCATTATAGTCTTTGGTGGCCAGATTAAATTCAAGAGATCTTGTGTCAACCGATAAAAATTGCTTCAATCTTTTTATATTGAGGCGGCCATTGGGAGAGCAAAGCCTGAATTGATAATTAGCCAGTATGGTGCACCCTGCCTCCCATCCCCCTCACGCCTCTCCTCATTCCTTTCAGAGGAGCAGGGGCACCCAACATAATTGGTGGAGCTTTGATGCGACGCGGCTTCACTAAGCCTCTCAATTCTACACTTCGCACTCAACAATACATGCCCCCTTCATCTGCAAAGCCAATTATTTGCTGCATAATGTAGAATTTCAAAGAGTGGCCACAAAGACTCGTTCTATTTTTTTCCCAGTCATTCAGCGCAGAGCGGCTTTGCGTTATCTCCGACCGCGCAAGTTGTCCAAATCGATAGTGAGCAGAGGTGGTCACGCGTGTTCTCCTGCATGTTCAGTGTTATTCTTTCGGTGCTTCTCTTGGGTGAAAACTGGTAACAAGTCTGTCGAGTTGTTTACTTTATGCAGAAATGAAGAGTGCTGGAGAGCCCTTGGTGCAGCGCTGAGGTTACTGTTGTTCTTGTGGAACAGTCTGAGTCATTTGTGGCTTCACCTTCATGCTATGACTCAGGGGCTCTGGGTGAGCAGGTTTCACACTGCACTTGTCTCAATATCTACCTGTGCACAAGTGCTCTTTACTGAACCCACCAAGTGATGCAATGACATTATACATGCTGGCTGTCAATCACCACAAGATGTCTTTGTGATTTTAATTGTTGAAGTTTAGATTTGTACCTTTGTTTGTTTTCTGGGGCCTCTAGGAGATAACAGGATCAGCCTGCTCCATTACCTGAACATTTCATCAATAATGGTTGTGATATGAGGCAGCACAAGCCAGTGTGTGTGTGTGTGTGTGTGTGTGTGTGTGTGTGTGTGTGTGTGTGTGTGTGTGTGTGTGTGTGCACCACCGAGTGTTTGGAGTCACACTTTTGATCAGCTGTTACAACCAGGATGATTCCACTCAGATCTTGGTACAGAGTATGAGTGAGCATGACAGATCCTGGCTTCTTTTCTGGAATGTCAGCTCTTCCCTCAGGTAACCGTCGGTGACAGGACACAGTGATGCTGTGAGTCCTTCTGCCTGAACTATGACATTTTACACGAAGACTCTGGAGTCTCCCTGTAGATGGATCCAACATGTAATCATTCAGACTGTCCACTAATTCAACTTCAAATTAATCAGGATTATTAATCAGGATTATTAATCAGGATTATTAATCAAGATCTGAGTTAAGTTACCACTTGATGCATCATGAGAGTGTCACATGACCTAAACCTGCCAATTTTAAAATGCAGCAAGACCAGCCACATTCCTGGAGAGTGTTTTGGGCATGAACTCATCTTTCCCATTACTAACCAGACTGGGAAGTTCACAGTGAACAAAGCAACACTGGAGAATGCAGACATGTAGCACCACTGCTAACTCCTTGCTCTGCTTGTATGTCGACTAAACTAGTGTTAACTAGTAAAAAAAGAAAAGATGCTTTTCATCTGCTGAAATGTGCTGAAGCTCTTGTAGGATCATTGGTGCACCTCCCACCTTATTTCCACTGGTCTGTTCTGGGAGAGGTGTGCTACACTTTAGAATTCACACATTCTAACCGCTGCAAAATTAAATAAACAGTTTGTTGCATAAATAAACAGCTTATTGTGTTTATGATTTCAAATGTTGTTTGTTAAAAGACTGACAGGAAAAACTAGACTAAAACCAAATGTCCATCACATCAATGATGGGGCACCATCCCATTGTCTCCACAGTTCCATCCAACTGGTGTGACTGGAGTTTCAGTTCCAATCACAGTTGGATGGTGTGACTGGTGTGACTTTAGTTTCAGGCCACCGTGGTGTGAAGACTGAGCTGAGCCGAGCTGCTGTGTAACAGCAAAGTGTCAGGCGTGTTTCAGGAACGCGCTCCTTCATATGCCGTTTCAATGCTGGACGTTGATGTTGTTCCATGTATAATTTATCAGGAGCTCCGGGCTGATCTGAGCCATCTTTATTAATTAGTAATTATTACTACTACTGCTCATTAGGATCAACTCAAGTGTCACCTTTCAAAAACAAAAGCAGTGAGAACCTGCTTCCAAAGCTGAATGATTCCGACAAAGACAGCATCGATGTCTTTGTTTCAAGTGTGAAGAAACACAGTTTGTTCTGCCAGAAGCTCAAAAGTTGTGATGAATTAAAAACTGTCATTGAGCTCCTTCCTTCACTACGGCCCCAGCGTTGCCCCAGCCCCCCCCACTGTAATGTAATGGAGACATCTACATGCACGTCAATGATCGAAGCAGAGCTCGGGCTGTGATGAGCAGAAGTGGCCGACTGGTGCTCTCGTTCATTGAGGGGATAAATGTAGTGAAATAACCTGTCGAAATGATCAGTCACTTTATCACTGCTTTTGCTTTTGTTGAATGTACAGCTGAAGTCACTCTGCTTTTCTCATGAGATGAAGGAGAAATAAGCAACTTAAAGTTATTTTAGCATCTTTGAAGTTTGTGATTTTTTTTTCTTTAGAAAAATGAGCAAATAAGCAACCGATCAAGCTCCAACCTTGGACAACTTTTAACCTGAAGCCTTTTATAGTTATTCTTGTAATCGGAACTGTCTGGGTCACTTTGAATCCGTCGAAGGATTACACAGCTAAAAATAGTCCCTTACGATAGGCGACTTAGCGCACAGTGGAAGTCGTCAACAAACAAATGGCAGCCTTCTGCAGCACCGCTCAAGTGCATTCCAGGGACTAGTTTGTGGTGTTTTGTCAGTCGGGGGACAGTGGTGGGATAAAGAAGGAATATTTAACCCTATTTGGAGATTAAGAGTGGCCATCTCTCATGTTTGATCTGCTGCAGCAGCTGCAGGAGCACAGACCCTCTAAATGTTGAGGACACAGCTATGCACTAATCATTCCTCCAAAGAGTTTGCTCTCACTACAGAACTATGTCCTTCCACACACCAACATGCAGCCTTTCAGTTCAGCCAACCCTCTCTCTGATCTGCAAATAGCATCAACCCACGTCTGAGTTTCCTCCAGAGGCTTCCACGGGGCTTCTTCTCCACAAGTCTGGCCTCCTCCATCATTCACGCCACCGTTTGTTCCCCTCCTCGGAGATTGGCGGACCACCGAGACGGTGCAGGACAGCAGGAGCCACATCTTTAATATTAAACGTGAAGTGTGTCTTGTGCTCTGTAGTATTTGCTCAGGGCTTGTGAGGACGTGTGATTGTAACATGTGTAATGAAGGACAGGAGGAGAGAGCAGGCTCCTGAACAATCCTCACGCCTCCTCGCTCTGAGCATTCTCTTAAAGATAACAATGGAAAACATGTTGATGCTGAAGTTGCCCTCATCAAGAATCAACCAGCACCGTTGGGCTTTAGCCAGTTTCTTATACTGGCTGTTCTAAAAAAAAGATCTGTTGCTGAGATCTATGGCACATCTGACTTCCATACATTGAGAGAACAACCTATGAAAAAGTAGTTCCATATTTAACACCTAAAATTCACTATATGCATGAGAAATGTGAAATTCTCTTTTCGTTAAAAGGTGAATAAAATTGAAAGTCTAAAGTCCTCAATATTACATAGTTTCCATCGTGTATGTTTGAGTTAATGTTGAAGAAATGAATTTGTATTTCTCATCCTGTCACACACCAATGAGACAAGGTTGTTGTTGGGTCAGTGATGATGAATGGATGATGAATCCCATCCCAAAAGAATCAATATGTCAAAGTGAAGAGTGGCTTTGTGACTGACTGTGCTGCCTGTGGTGCTCTGATGCTGAAGGTCCTGGAGGTCAGTCAGGGCAGGATGCCACAGACGAGGCCTGACTACACAAGTTCAGAGACGCTTCAGCTAGAGCCAGAGCCCAGACCCCCAGGACCAAGGGCAAACTGCCCTGGAACAGGAAGAAACCCTGAACCGGACCAGGTTCATATGGGGAGGAGGACCAGGTTCATATGGGGAGGAGGACCAGGTTCATATGGGGAGGAGGACCAGGTTCATATGGGAGGGCCATCCTGTTGATGGCTGGCTGGGAAAAGAAGTGAAGATATAGCAGGGGAGAGGAGCATGGAGAGGAGGAAGACAAGAGGAGGAGGAGGAGAGGATGAGGAGGAGAAGAAGAGAGGAGGAAGATGAGTGGAGGAAGAGGAGAAGAGGAGAGGAGAAGAGAAGAGGAGAAGAGAGGAGAAGAGGAGAGGAGGAGAAGAGAGGAGGAGAGGAGGAGAGGAGGAAGAGGAGGATATAATAATATTGGTAGGCTGATCATAAGGGACATGTCTGGTAAACAAGTCCTGTTTTTGAGGAAAATGTGGGAGAATGACATTTTTGACTTTTAGGGCATTTCAGGAAGATGATGAAGCTTCAATGACAGATGTCACAGTGTAGACTCTGGATGAATAATCCTATTACATAATCATATATCAGTATCATTATTTCTCGTAAACAAAAACCGAACATTTATTTCTTTTACTTATAGGATAGGAACAGAATGTAGTTTCAATCACACAGAGAAGCACAGTCAGGACAGAAGTCATCTGAAGGCTCTCCACATGAGTAATGAGGAGGCCAAGGAGCAAAGGAGAGGGAGGCACAAACAAGCACTCAACAGTGAAAATAGAAATGTGGACTGTAGTCAGGAGACATCCACGATGTCTCCATGACGACCTCATGTACCACACCACTCAACTCTACAAACGTAACCTGTTATCACTGAACAATACCAACTTACGTGCTGCTGCCAATGACATCACACATACGCACGACCAAATGTACTCTTGTTATCTTGTTATGTGTGATCACTCACACACACACACACACACACACATATATACATATATACACACACACACATATATACATATATACACACACACATATATACATATATATACACACACACACATATATATATATATACATACATACATACATATATATACACACACACACACACACACACACATATATATATATATATATATATATATATATATATATATATATATATATATATATATATATATATATATATATATATGGAGGAGGAACCTGAGGGGCTATCATGGAAGGACAACCCCCTGCATGGAATGTACCACTGACAAATTGAGGAAGTGGCTGATATCGAGAAGACATTCCAGTGGCTGGCAAAGGCCGGACTGAAAGACAGCACAGAGGCACCAATCATGGCTGCACAAGAACAGGCCCTAAGCACCAGAGCAATAGAGGCCAGGGTCTACCACACCAGGCAAGACCCCAGGTGCAGGCTGTGTGGAGATGCCCCTGAGACCGTCCAGCACATCACAGCAGGGTGCAACATGTTGGCAGGCCAGGCATACATGGAGCATCATAACCAGGTGGCTGGCATAGTGTACAGGAACATCTGCACTAAGTATGGACTGGAGGTCCCAGGGTCCAGGTGGGAGACCCCCCTGAAAGTGGTGGAAAACAAGCAGGCCAAGATCCTGTGGGACTTCCAGATCCAGACTGACAAGATGGTGGTGGCCAACCAGCCTGACATCGTAGTGGTGGATAAACACCAGAAGACAGTGGTGGTGATAGATGTAGCAATCCCAAGTGATAGCAACATCAGGAAGAAGGAACACGAGAAGCTGGAGAAGTACCAAGGGCTGAAGGAGGAGATAGAGAGAAATGGGGGGTGAAGGCAACAGTGGCACCAGTAGTGATAGGAATACTAGGGGCAGTAACACCCAAGCTGAGTAGCTGGCTCCAACAGATACCAGGAACCACATCAGAGATCTCTGTCCAGAAGAGCGCAGTCCTAGGAACAGCTAAGGTCCTGCACAGGACCCTCCCAGGCCTCTGGTAGAGGACCCGAGTCTGAAGGAAGGAGGCACCGCTCAGGAGGGCGAGGAAAATATTTATTATATATATATATATATACACACACACACACACACACACACACATATATATATATATATATATATATATATATATATATATATATATATATATATATATATATATATATGTAGTTATTTTAATTTTTTTTCTGTGTGTCTGTGTGTGTTTGTGCACATATATTGTTAAATAAGAAGTGTGTTGCTGGGGTGAAGCTCATTGTTTTCTGTTGCTCTCCCTCTCTTGTTCAACTGGACTAATCACACTCTTCCTCCTCACTAATAACTGTAAATGTGTCGCTAAAATCTGTACCCAGATGTGGTGTAATGATCAAAGTCTTTATAGTTGTACTACTTTTATATTAGTGACTCATTGGTGAAATGGATGGAAGACCATGTTCACTAGAAATTCCACAGAATGATGACTTTTGTTTCGTTAAAACACATTTTTTCTAGTTTACTGCTGTAGTTCATTCTGTCTTGTCAGCATCTGATCAAAGGTATGTTGCTGTTCCATGTGTATGGAATTGTATCAATAACTTAATCATGAGTCTTTCCACCTACAGTGAATTTAGAAATCATTTTTGATCAACACCACACCAATCCCCCACTTCCATCCTCTGACACTGTGGGCTCTTGATGTTTTCTCACGTGCAGGTTTTAACAAGGACATCAAGAGTTGCCTGTCTTCTCAGCTCCTTTCAGCCAGATATTCACACCAGCCTGGCTCCACCCGGCTGATATAGCTCACTTTGACAGCCCTCCATAACTCCACACTACTGGTGGAGTAGTACTACTGCTTACTCACTGCACCACCCTTAATTGTTTGTATGTTGTTTATGTTTATCGATTAGCAGAGCTCGGGCTTGATGTATGTATTTTATGTATGTATGTATGTATGTATGTATGTATGTATGTATGTATGTATGTATGTATGCATGTTTGTAATAGACTGCACTATTTTCTCTCTCTCTCTTTCATTTTCTCTCCTGTCTCCTTCTTTTTCTACTCCTCTACCTGGCCTATGGTTCCTCCTTGTAAGCCGGTTTCTTCCTGTTAAAAGGGAGGTTTTCCTTGCCACTGTGCTTACCTGGAGGCTCAGGCTCTGGGTCTCTATCTCTGTAAAGCACCTACTGACTATTTTCTGTTGTAAATGGTGCTATTGTAATTGTACCTGACCTTTGATTTTAAATTGTATATTGTTTAACTGCTGCATAGACGTACTGTAAAGTGTCCTTGGGTGTCTTGAAAGGTGCTTTGAAATAAAATGTATTATTATTACTATTATTACTTTACATCACATACTGTCTGGCTTACAGTCTTACGCAGTTTTACACGGTTTCAATATGACGGTATTCACATTGTAACCATTACTGATCGTGGCTCAGAAGAGTCTTTAGATATGAACTACATCCAGATAATTGAAACAATTACTGCAGCATGTAAATACACACAGAGATGTCTGGTTTCCTCCACTGCCATAACGTAAGAATGTTGCCTCTAGAAACCACTACAGTTGTCCAGACTCCAGACACGTATTGAGGCGCTCTGTAGGATAAGAATATGTTGGTAGGGACTGAAAATAGATTTAGGGCCAATAATTCAGCTAACATTCCTACGAACCACAGAGAAATGACTAGATTATTTGTAAGGATACAGTAATATATATGTTCAAATGGTGAAGCTATGATTAAATCTAAAATTACAGTGACAACACAATGAAATGTACCACCCATATTTCAGACCTGCCTCAATCTGTGACAGAAGCCTGATGCTCAACGTGCAGTGGGGGGCTCCAGTAAAGACGCTCCCAGGACGCTACATCAGCTGTGCTCATTTTAATACGGGCTGGGGTGTGCAGGATGTCCACGTATGATTTCATTTAGTTACTTGATGCCAGGGTTTTGAATAATGTCCTCATGATGCAGAGGAAACAAACGCTGCGGATGGATCTATTATTTAGTAATGGATACGATTACGCTATGTATTACTTGATTAATTGTCCCTGGGTGGAGTCCTGTCTGTCATGTGTTTCTAGTAACTAAGGAACTTGGACTCCTTCCAAATAGGCTTTTATTCAAGTTGATCAAAGTGACTGGATTTTTTGAAAACGTCAAAAATACCGAAAAGTAATGCTGGTGTCCTCTAGAGTGATGTTTAACACCTGGAAGTGTGACTTCCTTGTTGGCCTAAAGGTAAAACAAGCGTAGCATGTCCATTAAAGGACACCACACTGGTGTCCAATGGCGATGGACAGATTTTTCTTTGTTCTTCTCATCTTTTTTTCTCTTTGATGTTAGGCCTGGACCATTACACAGCATTGAAACATTTACAGTGTGATTGTCACTTCTTTTGTCTTAAAAGCTGACATGTCATTCAGGAAAGAGCTGTGTACTGCGTGTGCGCACACACACACACACACACACACACACAAACATGTACAAATGTGGCTGCTTGAAGGTTCTCATGTGGGCGTTGGCCTGCATCAACTTTTTCCAGTGGGGAGACTTTCCACTTGTTTATTTTCAATGCATGTTCTGACACTGTTATAAAAAACATCGCCCCCCCACGTCCAACCTCCTCCCCCACTGTTGCTCCCCCAGAATGTTAAAAACGGAGCGTGCGTTTGCAGTGGAGACTGTGGAGGTGAAGTCTCTCTCCAGTGGAGGGCACGTCCAGGATGTTTGACTCGACGTGTTGCTTGAGCACAGGAAACGTGCAGGTGTGACCCTGATGCTTCAAACATGAATATGAAGCAGCGTGTACGTGTTCTAGTCCTCTATCTTTGGCCTCCGCTGCGCCTGGTGCCGATGCCAGCTGAGCCATGCTGATACACTCTCTTTTGTTGTTAGACCTCTGTGTGTGTGTGTGTGTTTGTGTGTGTGTGTGTGTGTGTGTGTGTGTGTGTGTGTGTGTTATAGCACAGTCGACACAGCACCTGCACCTTTGTCTCTTCACACGATCTGTCTCAGGTTCTTCCCTTCTCAAGAGTGTAGAACAAAGATGATAGTCTCTCAGATGATTTCTGACTACTAAGACTACTCACCATCAACACACAACTGAAAGATTGTGATGGATTGTGAAAATGACACACAATAAAAAGTGACAGTAATGCTACAGTCAACGGAAACACACTGAGTCAAATCTGAAGGGTGACTGCTGAAGGATGCCACCACTATTTCAGAGCCCCTCTGCTGCAGAGTGAGTGAGATCCAACCTGAGCTATCTAGTAGGACTTCTTGTGGTGTTTGTGGGGTGTATGTGAGGGCGTCACTGTAATCACTGGGGCTGAAGACCATGACGGAGCTGAGCAGTGAGCCAGCTCTATAGATAACCCCAGTGTTTCTCTCACATGTTTAGTGTGTTACCATATAAGACAGCAATATGACTCACCCTGCTCACTGGCCCACTATGTGGGAAGTCATGATTCATACAAGCTGCATGGGCCCAAAAATACTCCACCCCCCCCCCCACACACACACACACACACACACACATACCTCACTTGCTCAGTCATACTCACCACCCACAGACACTGATAGGCTCAGATGGTGTTGGTAACACACAGTGAGACGTTAGAAAGTTGCCAGAGCAAAGACTGGATTAATAAGATGACTGGATTTCTGCTGATGTGGTTCTGAGGTAATGCTGCTGCTGCTCTATTCTAGAAGCTCACGCTTCCATTGATTTTTTTTTTGCAACACTTTAGAAAATCTACTTGCAATGCTTTTAGCCATGCACCACATTTCTTGAGGACATTCGCAGATGCTCTGCGTCTTAAAAATCTGATCTTGAAAAACCATTGGTTGCACTTTACTCACCTTTAAAGTTTGTAGTGTGAAACATGGAGCAGAATGACAAATTTCATGCAGGCTTTAGTTGCATTGAAGTTCTCCTGTGTGTTATTTTTGATGTTGTCCGTGTGTACCACATTCAACATTTTTCGTTGAAGGTAAATGCTGTTTGGAGTGTTGGTCAGGTTTTTGTGTGCATCCACTTCTGTCAGATGTAAATCTCTCTGGTGTAAATACACATCAGTTGGACAGGGGTTCATTTCCCTGAAAACTGCGTTGTGAGTTCTATTTTAACCCCATCAGGCCCAGAACTTGTTTCCAAAATGCCTGCCTGTCTAAATGTCCTTTCACACACTTCCTACTCTGACTGTTGTGTTGAGGCTGCAGGACAGGGTGTCCTGATGACTCTTCCATGAGGGTCATCTATGTGCAGGTGCAGAGTTGAACACTGCACCAAGACAAGAGTCTGCCACAACTTCCTGGAGGGCTTGAGATGCCCTTAAACACGGGTTCTGACTTCTTCCTGAGCCGTCCTATCAGCAGTTCTCTCTAATATTGTTACTGGAGTTCCAGACCTTATCCTGTTAACTCCCATAGTTTAGTTACATTCTGAGTGAAGGAGGAAATGGGCACCTGATAGCACATCTCCTGCTTTGTAGGGATCGGTTATGTTCACTCAGAAGGTGCTGGGAAGCTGCTTTGAGGAACTCATAGGTGCTGATGGGTTGGACAAGAGTGGAAAATGCCTTACCTGCCCCTTCCTGCCTGTAAACAAGCCATGACCCTAGCAGGCTGGTTAAGATGGACTGTCTTGGTCAAAGTTATGTGAGCTCAGACCTCTGGGGGTTAACGCTCTGTGCTGTTTTCCCTGCTTTCACCTTAAAGTTCTAAAAAACTTTATTTTTAACATTTTTAAAAAGGAGCTTTTCATGTTTAACTATATGCATTTAGGAGATCGTTTTCTGTTCCACTTGTGAATATTATTAGACTGGATGATACACGGCAGGACGGCGAGGAGTTTTTGCCACACGTGTATTTGTAGATTAGTTACATTTCATAAAGCATTTCAAACTTTCTTCTGCTTTCTTCTGTCTTGGTGAATAAGCAGCTGTGTCAAAGACATTATCTCACATCAATACCCTCAAATGAACAACCGTCATATAGGCCGTTTACCTTCTCAGTGTCAATGTGTATTTTAATGAACCGCGTGAGGCTGAGCTGCACCAGGACACTTGTCATCAGAAACAACCATCTAAATTTCCCTTCAACAACAAGATCACATCTGCCACTTTAGTCTTTTCCATTTTCATTTGTTATTTAGTTCTTATCTAAGCTACTCTTTGCTACCTATGCTTACTAACAATAGCAGTTCATTTTAAAATTGCTTTTTGGTGATTTATCACTGTGGACAGAGACATGGAAAAGCTTTCCAGCAACAACTGTTAAAGATTGAAAGAAAATTGAATAACTAACCTATTTTGCAAGATCTGGACAACAATTTTGGCACTTTCAATAAGACTTCACATTTTCCGACATGCTCATAAGATACCAACACAAGACATTAAGGTCAGGTGCCAGAAGAAGATCAGCCAATTCATCAAACTTTAAAGATGTTCAGGCACCTGGAAAAACCTCAGCTGAAGTCAGGGTTTCTCTACCAGACAGTATGAACCACTGCAGGGCACACAGGCCTCTACACAAACACCTCGAGGCAGTTCAGACTCCCAAATGTTGTATAAGTTAACGAGATCTTGTGAGGTTTTCTTACTATGTTATCACAATAGCAAAGGATTTCAATTGAGATGAACGTGCTTCTGCATGTTGCTTTAAAAGACGTGGCGTTATGTCCGACACGACCGGTTGTACTGGTGCACTTGGGCCGAACCTTTGAGTGGTCTTCTGAATTATTCATCAAGTTTCATCATCATCAGCACCACCACCACCCCATCCACTGTGATCATTCCAGTTCCAGTTGGACCTACAATCCTCCTCGTTGTGATTCCAGTCTCATATAGACTTTATTGGGAAACTGCTTTAGACTCCCGGTCATGGTGGTGTCTGACATTAACACGAGGCAGCACAGCCAGATGCAGACAGACTCAACAGTTACAGAAATAAAAGTTTTAGGGTTTTTCTGGAGGGTTTTTCCCTCTTGCCGTCTTCTGTAATTATACAGTTTTGTTTTGGGAAGTGTCAGGTTATGGAGGGTAACTATACTCGTGTTCTTGCTGAGTGAAGCTGTTCTATATAATCTACCCAACAGTTCAGTGAAGACATGAACCTTTTGACGTAGGTAGATGTATATCATAAAAGCTTTGCTGGAAACAGCATGTTACCTGCAGCGCGTGTCAACGATGGCTGCTTCGACCATGCCACTGCTGGGATAATTGCTACAATGTATATTCCAGCGCCTAACAAGCCGCATGTCTGTCAGGCTGACGAGCTTCCTCGCTCCTAGAGGAGCCCTGAAGCTTTTGATCTACAGAAGAACATCAGCAACTACCAAGAAGGCAGCCTGCATCTGTGGTAGAAAGAGCTGCAGATTACACGATTGCCCCCCCCAAAAACAAAACAGAAGAGAAAATAGCAGTGAAACACATCCAAATAGAATAGAAACAAATATCAGCTTAGCTTTCTGGTAATGACTTTCAAATAATGTACGTTGGCACAAACGTGCAGCATTTAGGAGTACGTCCTCTCCAGGAGTGAGAGACACTTCAGAGGGAACCACTGTTGCATCTCCCTCTGAAGTTTTCTACCTTTATGTCTTCCAAATGGCTTTCCATCTTTGGTCTTGTGCTCAGAAACACAAACTATTTTCTCCTGCTGGTTCTGAGATCTCGTTGCTTGTTTGTCTGTAGCTGTGGATCAGTAGAGCGTCCACTCATTTCAAGTGGTACAACCCTTGCTCTGTGTTTTTATTCAGGGTGTCTTCACTAGTTCAAATTTCCAAAGTTGTGATCTTAAGGTAACTTTTAAGGTTTATCTGCACAATAAGAGCTTTCCTAATATTGCTTTGGTTCTTGTCCTGGGTGTTCTTCTGCCATCCCAGTGCTTTCAGCTCTGCTCTAACTCCTCATGATGCCTTTACACTTAGTCATCCATTTGACTTTGAGATTACAAACATGTGGCTTCAAAAAAAGGACATTTAAATGTGGTAGCTCCACCTGTTTCAAACGTGGAGGCAAAAACAGCCCAGGCAATTCTGTGTCCATTTAATTTGCACGTGGATAAGTGTGT
Source organism: Lagocephalus sceleratus (assembly GCA_911728415.1). Taxonomy (NCBI): domain Eukaryota; kingdom Metazoa; phylum Chordata; class Actinopteri; order Tetraodontiformes; family Tetraodontidae; genus Lagocephalus; species Lagocephalus sceleratus. The sequence goes on along the minus strand of CAJVRN010000029.1, from coordinate 121,939 downwards.
TTTTGTTGTTTACTTGTGGATGTTTTACTCACATACAGCAGCTCTCCCTGAGCAGTGTCATGGCCGCTGAGCTGACTTTCAAAAGTTAAAGAGGAGGCTGAGCCTGTATGTCCTGACAATCAAGCTTGTATGTGTGGAACCATGAGGGGAGCTGATGTTAGCCTTGTGGTATGTGCTGGCCGAGTTCAGCTGTAAGCTGACCCCTTTCTGTTGTGCTTCTATTTCCAGGGCGTGAGCGGAATGTCCGTGGATGAGAAGTCTGAAGCCCCCATGTATGTGTATGAGTCGACGGTTCATTGTACCAATATCCTCCTCTGCCTAAATGACCAACGGAAACAGGATATCCTGTGCGATGTGACTGTCCTGGTGGAGGGCAAGGAGTTCCGTGGGCACCGAGCTGTACTGGCTGCCTGCAGCGAGTATTTCCTCCAGGCGCTGGTGGGCCAGGCAGAGAATGGCTTAGTTGTTACCCTTCCGGAAGAGGTACATCCACACACACACACACACACACACACACACACACACACACACACACACACACACACACACACACACACACACACACACACACGCACCCACACACTTTCCACTGTGGTTTTCTCTTGCAGGGGTGGAAAGTTAAGTTCGCTATTGTTGAACCTCTCCCCCATGCTTCCTAATTTCTGAACTACCCACACTGATGAGCTTTGGTCCACCCTCCACCAATCAAAACAAGAACATGAACCTTTGCCTAAAGAGCAGCAGTGATCACAGTCAAGACAATCATTGCACTCAGGTGGGGGTTGAAAGGGGCCCACCTCTCTGGGACCCGTGGATGCATTCACTGTGGTAATAAACAATGTTTTTGAAGGAAATGCTAACATACTTAGAAAGATGCTGTTTTTATTTTGAGCACATGACAGTTTCACCTTTATTGTATTCTTTTAAATGAAGTGTTATTTATATAACACCCATTAGAACCATGATTATTCTGGTGGGGCAGGCTCATATAGGGGCCGTCCTGCTGATAGACAGCTGGGTACATGAGGACAGGAGGAGGTCACAAGGTAGAAGAACAGAAAGAGAAGAAGAACATAGAAACTTCATTAGATTTGAAGCTGTGCCATGTTTTGCTAAAGATATAAAGGAAGACTGAGGGTCAGTAGACCAAAGGTCAGTGTGTAGCAAGAGAGCCGTAAAACCTGCGAGCAGCTACAAAGAGAGAAAAGCTCAAGCTGGCTGGAGAAGCGGAGGAGTTACCCTCACTACAGGCATCCTCACAATACTGCAAAAATCACAGTAAACTTTAGAACTGCCATCAGCAGCTTGAGCTCCAGATCTGACCCTGGTCCTGCTCAGGGTTTCTTCCTGTTAAAAGGCACATGTTCCTTGGCACTGTTGCCCTCCCCAGTCAGGTTCAGGGTGCCTGTAAAGCACTCAGAGACAACCTTGATTGTAACAGATGCTGTATAAATAAAATTTGATCACATTAAATACTACATAATACACAGAGTGATTAATTCTGTTACATACGAAAAAAAACATTTGAATATGTTCACACAAAAATAAAAAATTCTAGTAAAGTCTAGTAATCATTTTTATTAAAGTCTTCACTGTCTACCCAGAGTGGTTCAGAATGCTGTCTGGTCCATAAGCAGAGTAAAGGTGTGGAAGGTTTTCAGGGTCTGCCTCTTATGTAGGTGGCCCTGTTTGAGAAACAGAAGGAGCTCATTTATTCTGCACTGCTCTTCCTCCTTCCTTCCACCTTCCTAGAGGAGGACATCTAGGTCCTCTTGAGCCCTTAACTTAGCAACAAAACTTCATTTGGGACCCCTTTCTTGTTAGTGCAGTTCAAATGAAGAAAGAACAGAAGAGGTACCTGCTGTGTGTTATAATACTGATGATGTCATTCTGTCAAAAAGAGGAATTTTGAACCTAATATTCCACAAATGTGGTTGTTTTTGAGTTTGGATAAAGACATGTGCGCTATTATGTGTGTGTGTGTGTGTGTGTGTGTGTGTGTGTGTGTGTGTGTGTGTGTGTGTACATTAAAAAGCCTTTAAACCTGAAACAAATAGGCTTGTAAATGATTTTCAGGTAATCAATAAACTAGGTAGATGTAAGGGCCTCCAACTGTTCCCTTTGTTGCAGATTCTATCACCTCTCAACTGTAATGTATCGTTGATACGTTGACTATTTTTACAGGCAGTTAATGAATAGCAATAGCACCAAATCACTCCTTTAACTTTATCTGTGATTCATTGAGGATTCCAGCTCAGCCAAAGGTGTGACACTGTGCATTACTGAGCTGTACAGCTGTGATTGCCAATTAGCACTTCAGTCACATGTCGCAGCCACAGTTGTTAAGAGAAGAGGGATTGTGATGAGGCACCACCTCCAGTGGAGCGCTCATCGGGTTCAACAACTCTCCTCTTTTATGCTCGCCTCAGCACTCACACTGTCACCTTCAAATCATCTCCTGTCGCAGCTCCTCCACTGAACATACCATTAAAACACTTCTGTGACATGTTGATGCCCCCCCCCCCCCACACACACACACACATACACACATACACACATACACACGCATGTGCGGCTGTGCTGAAAACTGGGGCACCTCCCACATGTGCTGCAGAGCTTCCGATTGGGGCCACTGTGCATTAATAAAGTAATGCCTGTCAAAGACTCCACTGAAAAAGACGTCATATTGTCACTGCATGTAAAGTACGCGTTGGGGCGTTGTTACCCTCCTTAACTCAGAGATTCACTGCTGGGAATAGTGCGTAGATGCTCAAAGTAGCATTTATTCACTCATGAATAATGTATCACTTGTTGTGCTTCAGGTGCGAGATAGAGTGTGAAAAGTAACATCTTTCAAAACCTCTCTTTAATCTGCCAAAAAGGGACTTTTCCTCTCTTTGTCCATCCTTTTTCAATTTAACATTTTATGCATAACGCCATATAGCGCCCCAGGTCATTTATGCCTTAGTATTGCATGCTACTTTTAACTATGTATATTTAAATTATACATATTCAGTGATTTCATCCATATATTTGTGTATCTGTGGTCTGAAAAAATGGTCCATTTAGACATTCTGGCCTACTGTTACGTAACAGTTGTGCTGATATAATTAGTTGATTTGAATAATCCCAGCCTCACACTGGGTGTCTCCCAAGTAGCAGCCCTCACCGATACATCGTCAATTCGTTTGGGAATGGCCATTTCAGCTTACAGGTAGCAACCATTTGGAGCCAGAAGAAACCACATTTGGATAAAAGGGCGGGGCTGGAGGAGGAGTAAGGGCTGGGTGTAACCTAGACCTCAGCCTATGCAGCCACACACAGACTGTATTGAGGTCAGGCATGTCAATCAAATAGACACACCCCAGTTTTTAAGGATTAATATCTTATTATTGACAGAAATATTTATATAATATATCAGACAGAGCATCAGATCATATTCTAGGATGCTGAGCTTTAGCTGGTGCCACTGTTATAACTATTGAATGCATATTTCATGATTGAAAATCAATGGCAGTAAACTGGAGGCTTTTTGAAGGGAGCCCTCAGTGGATCTCGGTGGAATTACAGGTAAAGTCACTTTTCAGCCCAGAAGTCTATGTCCATCTTTTATATACAGTATCAGTCTACAGTATCTCCTCCCATACAACCACAGCTGCCTGAGACAGGCGGTGCAAATACTGTATGTGGGCAGTGCTCACAGTCGTTCATTAGGATTCAAAGAGAAAGGCTGTGAACCTGGTGTGTTTAGAGTCCCACTGAGCTCAATCGATTGGTTTTATTAGACCAAAGCACATTACTAACATTTCATTTAGTCATCAAGGGAACCAGGTTAATGTAGAAAAGGAGCAAAATATCTCACCTTTAAAGTTTCCATTTGCTGTTATTCCTCTGTGTTATTTCAGTCTATTGCTGCCTGTGTGCATGAGTCACAGTGGCAGTATGGAGGAATGGGACTTGTCTGATTTAAGACGCCCTGCCAGCCCTTGTTTGACAGTAACTGAAGCATGTGCATCATCTGTGCATGTTGTCATGCCTCTAATGACGGGGAGAGCTCTGTTTATTGTGAGTTCACCTTCATCAGCAGGCTGGAACAAAGACCAGCTTCTCTCACCGTACTCCTCCCTCTGAGGAGGGTGGGCTGTAGTTGATGCTCCCATGCCTGCACGGCTCGGAGTGGTTACTGCTGTTGAGTGATGGTGTTCATGGACACCATGTTTCTGGTGTGCCTGCACACAAAGATGGATTTATAAGAGCCAAGGAGCTACACAAAGAAACCAAATAAGCCTTGAGAGGAGCGGCCCTCTTTGTCATAATCCAAAAATACCTCATATCATGACAAAATGACTCACTCCTCATTATTTATTCGTCCATGAACCCAACTGTCTCTAGAAATAGATAGTCTTATCTATTTCATGTTCTTCATTCACATTTGAAATCATGTACAAAAGTAACAATAGTCACAGTGACTCACAGAAACAGTCTACATTTGCTATAATCTGCATCTGGATCCTGCTGAAGGATGCAGCGTATAACCAGGGACTGAAACATCCATCCTGCACAACAGCACATATCACAGGTCTACTCACCCAAAACAGGAATAGCATTCAAATGGGCCATGGCCATGAGATCAAAATGGGAGTTTGTTGCAAAATTGGGTATGAATAAGATCTTACATAAAAAAGATGCATTTATTAACATACCAAACTAACTTTATGTGATGTAAATTCAGTCACCGTTTTTCTCTTCTTTCTGATTTTTATTTGGAGCAACAAAGATAAGACAGCAGTGTGATTCACCTGCTTCACAAACCTCAAACCACCTCCTGTTTGTCATCAGCTAGGCAACAACATATTTCATCTCCAATGAAAACACACACACACACGCACACACATACACACACACACACATACATACATTTTACTTGATATATTTTAGGCACTAGAAATCTAAAGTGCATTTAGCCCCTTAAGGCTTCTTATTACACAAAACAATCAGGAGTTTGTTATTAGAGTCAATAGACGCTTGTGTCTTGTCCTAATCAGGTCGGTTGGCCTTAACTTGAATCCCGGGGAATTCCACCCTCTTTACACCAAATATTAAGACCTGAGGAAGGTTAACACACTGGGGATAAAAGCAGTGGCCCACTACTCTTTCTTCCCCTGATGACTCTCCTTTAGTCATTGTCTCTGTGTGTGAGCCTGGAAAACTTCTCTGGGCTGCAGCTTTAATCGAGCTCATGCACACAAAAAATCCACGTTCTGAAATATTTAATAGTGCAGCTACAACTGCAATCATCTGGTGCTGCGCTGTGTTTACTTTAAAAGGATGACTACGGTGATAGAAACCACTAATCACATCACACACAGTAAATTTTATCCAGAACATGAAGTACAAATATGAACCCACTAAATTTGGTCAGTAGTGAGATACAATGCTGAGAATATTTAGCTTTATTGACTGTGGTGAAGCTTCCATCACAATATAATACAATATATCATCATAACGATTATATCCTAGAATAACAGAAAGGTAATAATAATAATGATGACATTTAATATTGAGTATTTGTAACTTAATAAAATGAATTATTTGTATTATTAATTATTGTATACAAAAGGATAACTGGTTTATTTAAGTTGTTGCTCTGTCCATAAGAAGCATTATTAACAAGGACAATCCCAACCTTGTTGGAATAAAAAGTCTCCTAGCTGGAAGAGTGGGTGAGTGTCACCTCAGGTTAAACAGTTGATCTGCACAATTCCTGTTAATCTGAGGGGGGGGCACTGAGACCACCAAAATACAGCATGAGAGACAGATGGTGGGGGCGGGGACATGTGACGGCTGCTGTCTCTAAAGAGGGTGGCAGGGAGACAGGTACATAGACAGACAGGTAGATATACAGACAGATAGACAGACAGACAGACTGACTGACAGGTAAACAGCCAGACAGACGGACAGTCAGCCAGACAGACTGTGAGTGTAGTGCAGTGTAAGGGAGAAGTTAATGTCCTTTCAAGTGTCTGGACCTACGCTAAGCTGTACTGGGACGGATTAGGAAATACTCTATCTGGTTTAATCCAGGAGAGGTTTACTCACAAACAGCTCAGCACCAGGAACGTCTGAGCCCTCACCCACCAGCACACTTTCTACATGTTTCCAGTCAGCCCAGTATGCATCACTGCTTCACGCTGACCATCACCAGTTCCTCGGCCACCTTCACTGGACTTGACTGTCCGCTCACGTCTCCTCTCGTGAAACAAAGGGGATTACGTAAAAGCCGTCAGCTGGTTCCACGTGCCACCACGGCGGCGTGCTGGCCAGTGCTTCCTGTTGTGTGTGAGGTTGCTCAGCACATGCGATGGCGAGGTGAGGGCGTCTGTCTCTGCAATCTTTCCTGCGCAGGGAAGCCCTCTTTTGTCATGTCATACTACTTCCTCATCAGCATTCATAGCACGCGGCGATTCGCTGGAGAACATCTGAATGAAGCAGCCGTGTTTTCTAAAGAGGGCTGCTGAAAGAGAGAATGGAGCTCTTCTTAGGGTGGAAAGGGAAGAGTCATTTAATATTGTTTATGAAAGGGCTTTATGGCAGACCCCAGTATGGTCTCATGGTGATCAGTATCACCTCTCCCCTGGACATCTAAAGCTTGACTGTGCCTCAAAAGTCCTCCATCCTTCTGATCACTGAATCTTTTGTGAGACATGAACTCTTTAACAATCTGCTGCTAACAGCCAAAGTTCTTCAAATCCATACGGCAGCATGATGGTGTTATTCTTAATTTCCTGTGCTGCGTGTGTTCTCCACCGTTTACCTCTCTTCCTCTATCCTGCTCCTGTAATGTGCTCTCATTAGGCTGCAGAGCTGGTCCTCGCACTGGAATAATCACATATGGTGCAGGGCAAACATAAAGACGGGCTCCTGCAGGCAGCAGCTGCTGATACTTGCTGAAAATTGATCCCTGGTTCACTCAGCACTTTTCCTCCACCAGTGTTGCTGTTTATCAGAAGCCATGATGCAGCCGTGCAGGCAAGCCTCCATTGTGTGTGTGTGTGTGTTGTGTGTGTTTGTACCTTGATTTTGTTCTAAAATGGCTACATGAAACCAGACAAAGAGCTTCCTGTTGTGAAGGGCCAGGTCTAAGATGGTATCGGAGTATTAAACCCTTCTCCTGAGTTAACAGCAGCCCAGTGTGTGTGACCTGTGATACCTGTGAATAGAACCTGCTGGTAAACCTGGGTGCAGGAGTAGATGTTGAACATCTGTATTTTTATTGACTCTTTGTTGCACAGATTGCAAAGATGATGAATTTTAATCAGCGTGTCCCTGCACCCTCAAAGAAAGTCATTTAGATTTAGAAATTTTCTATCACAACTGGACTGAACAAGATTATACTTGACCCCAAAATGCTCCTGATACTGTGTGTGTGCGTGTGTGTGTGTGTGTGTGTGCGTGTGTGTGCACTCATGTGAGGTACTGAATCGAGTAATTGAATGATAGACTGAGTGGTTGATACGAATAGAGAAGAGCTATTTAAATAGGGTTAATTTAATTTATTCTGCAGTATTTGTAAAACAAAATTGCGGGCTTGTCTCCAGAGTCAGGCTAAGAAAAGCTGGGCTACAATTACAGATCAGATGTCATTGTATAGACGGGGCAAATGTTCCAGATTAGTGGAGACTGGCTGGTAAGCTCCACAGAAAATGATCCAGAATCCAAAAGGTGTGTCCGTGTTCTTGGCTTTGGACCTGCTGCTCTCTGTAGGAGGACTGTTACCACAGTCAGAGCCGACCCTCCCCCAATCTGTCACACTCAGACACCCCTCTCCACAAGTATGGAGTCAGCAACTTCCTCCTAACAAAGACCGATGGGCTGCTGGTTCTCGGCTGTCTCTGCCTACTGGAGTTCATCTAAAGACTTGTGTGGACACATTTGCTTCACATGAGACCCTCCCCATGATGAAGCCTTTGTTACTCTCATTTAATTCGGGCTCTTCAACGTTATAAATCTACAGCATTTCTGTTGAGAAGGACGCAGCTTTGAGGTTTTACTCCAGAAACAAATCTAGTCACCACAGAAAAGAATCTGTATGTTTAATCAATCAAATAATTCAGTTAAGATAGAACAATAAAAAAGGGAGCTTAAAATAGACCCAGCTGTAACTCTGTGCATTTGAAAAGAATGATCATGGTCATTGTCCTCCCGTGTTCTGAAAAGCAGCATCTAAGAGATGAGAGGAACATTGAAAGGAAAGCATGAGACGTCCAGAGCTTGTGTAGGAAGTGTGGACTAACTCATAATCAAGAGACTTTCATTCAGGAGTGCAGGAGATTCTACATCTACCTTTTTTCTATGTAATAGCCCATTTTCATGTTACGTTAACCATGGAAATCATCTTTTATTTCTGTATTTTGAAAGGCATAGTGAGTTCAGAGAGCTAGTCTTGTATAAACCATTCAAACCTGAGCGGATAGATGTAAAGATTTAATGATTTCGTTTAATTAAGTCTTAGATGTGCTCATCATTTTGCAAAGCCCTTGTGTAGAGTCATTTGTGTGTTTTGCAGCTACAAAGAGGCTCTTTTTTCAAACCAAGCAGTGCTCCCATACTACCACTCTCTCTGGGTTTAATAATCTTAAATGTAATAAATTGATATGAACAACTAAAGAGATCATCTTTCCAGCTACCAAGCCTAAACCTGCCTTAAGTGTGGCCTGCTGCTTCTCCAGAGGGGCCCAGGACAGCATTTATCATCAGCTTTAAAGACAGAATTAAGACTTTAAAGTCTTAATTATAATAATTATATATATATATATATATATATAATTGCGCTTTAGAGATGGTTAACTAATGTAGAGGAGAACATACAGGCAGTGCTACACACACAATACACCATATATATATTTTAAGGTTAAAGATTGCATGTAATCCTCATCAATAATTTGCTAATTGTTGTATAGGTGGTTTGATGGTTCTAGTCAAGCAGTCAAGGTACTAATTCCTTTATTCAAATTATTTTTAAAAACAAAGGATGGGGGGTATGTATTACAACCCATCATCAGTTCATCCCTTCAAAGCTTTCTGAATGGAGATTTTAAGTTTGTCAAATTCAAAATCCAATCCAAGAATTGAAGGCATGTTTTTTTATATGTACAGTAGGTGAAGGTTTGACTGATGCTAAACAGAACAGCGGTGAGTGAAAGCTAAACCAGCGTTACCACCACAGAGACATCAGCTCTGATCTGCAGGGTTTTATTATCTACATAAAGCTTGACGTCAACCTCCATCATGGCATCAGTTCTTATTTAGTGCTGTACAGACTATTCTCTGCTGAACCCCCAAAAGTGCAGCAGTACTTTAGAGAGTTGATTTTTGGTGGTTGAACTGTCAGGTTGTCTCACCTCACTCCAAGTGCTCTGAACAATAGCTGTGCTGATCATAACGCTGGCAATTTCCCTGTTTTTTTGCAGGTCACTGCCAGGGGATTCGCCCCATTGTTGCAGTTTGCCTACACTGCTAAGTTGTTACTCAGCAGAGAAAACATCCAGGAGGTCATCCGCTGTGCTGAATTCCTGCGCATGCACAACCTGGAGGACTCATGCTTTCGCTTTCTGGAAGCTCAGCTGCGCAGTGAGGAGGACAGCCTGCTGCTCTGTCACAAGGTGGAGGAGGAGGCCAACAACTCTGAGGATGAGAGCATGCAATCAGAGGTGGAGCGGTCCGCCTCCCCCAGAGCACGCCGGTGTGCTGACACCCTCAGTACCTTTCGACATCCTGACGACGACCGGTTAGCAATCGCTGTGCCCGGTAGCTTCGTGGATGGCCGACTGGACTTTGATCGGCACGGGTCGTCAGACCTACCCAGATGCCCCAAATACAGGAAGTACCAGTGGGCTTGTAACAAGCACAACAATGACACCTCTTCAGACAGCAGTACCTCAGGTTTTCCAAGCACATTAGAAGAGAGACATGCTAGTGGGGCAGCCCCAGACCAGGGCAGACTGCCTTTAACCCAGATCAAAGTGGAACCACAGGCAGAGGAAGAGCCCCTTTCATTGTGCCTGTCGGGGGATGAGCCAGATGTCAGGGATAAGGACAGCGCAACAGCCATGGAGATGGATAACCCAATGGCTGTGGACAGAAGAGCCAAGTCCCCTTCCTGCCTCAGAGCCTTTTTTAAGAAAGGAGTGGATATGCCCAGTACACCGCAGCAGGTATTCACCAACAGATTCTTCTGCCCCCAGGACAAAGGAAACTCTCAGGGAGATCACAAAAAAGACATCAGGCCTTTCTCCGGGGAGCTGGGTTTGTCTGTTACATCCCCAAAGGGCATGGACACTTTCCCTGCAGGGTTGTCCCTCAAGTCTTCTTCCTGTGATGGGGTCTGCAAGCAGGAAGTGGAGCTAGATCGCCGTAGTGTCATATTTTCCTCAGGGGCCTGCAACCGTCTGGGAACTCCAGCACATTCCTACAGTAGTGGCAACTCTTTGGAGATGGAGCTAACTGAGCACATGTCGAAGGGCGTGTGGGCTGGGGCCAGTCAGTCCCTTCCCACCTCCCAGACCTTTTCTCTCAACACCAGTTCCTCCGAGCCCACAATCCTCTGTCGCCCCCGACCCAACACCAGCTGCCCAGTGCCAATTAAAGTATGCCCGCGTTCGCCACCGTGTGAGACACGCACCAGGACTTCCAGCTCCTGCTCCTCCTACTCTTATGCTGAGGACGGCAGCGGGGGCTCTCCCTGCAGCCTGCCCCAGTTTGAGTTCTCCTCCTCGCCGTGCTCTAACGTCACACGCTGCCTCAATGTGGACCAGCAGGATCAAAGTTTGGGGGGCGATGCCCTTTTCAACCAGGTGCGGCCCAAGATCAAATGTGAGCAGTCTTACGGCACCAACTCCAGCGACGAATCAGGATCCTTCTCAGAGGGAGACAGCGAGTCGTGCCATGTGCAGGAGCGAGGCCCCGAGGTGAGTGTTGGTCTGGTGGAGCCACAGCACACTAGTGGGAGTAGGTAGGCCCAGTCAGGCGGGAAAGAGGGAGGGCGTTCAGGAAATGGTGCACACGTGACCTTCAACTTCAATGTTGAATCAGATTCACAGCCCAAAACGTGTGTATGTGTGTGTGTGTGTGTCTGTGTGTGTGTGTGAGAGAGAGTCTGTTTGTGAGTGAGAGAGTGTGTGTGTGTGTGTGAGAGAGAGAGAGAGTCTGTGTGTGTGTGTGCGTGTGTCTGCGTGTGTGTGTGTGTGTGTGTGTGTGTGTGTGTGTGTGTGTGCTTGGTGAAGGTTAAGTCTTAGTTTCAAGGTTAGGGTGAGGCTGTGATGGTGTTGTGTGTGAACATTCTGTCGTCTCACCCCCAGTTAAACCAGTGGTACATCACCAGTGGAGCTGATAGTAATGGTCTAGTCTTTCTCAGCTGTCGTGGCTCGTCCTCCCCTGGTGTTGTTGTGTGCGTTTGTGTTTGTGTCCTTGGTGCTTCTGTGGTTGTGGTGCAGTAGTTGTGCAGCTCTAGGAGAGCAGATAACGGAGGATACACACAGTTTGGTCTCGTGACTTGACTGAAACACAACTCGACAGTGCTGACAAGGATAAATTGCCAATCCTATAATCATGCTCCTCTAATCCACCTGGGCAGACATCCTTCAAGCAGCAAACAACTGTTGTTGTTTACCTCCATGACGGAGCATGTCGCACTGGTGACAAACACACCTTCTTCATCAGGACTAGTCTAGCTTTGGCTTTTCAAATAAGGACACTGAGATTTATTTGTGTTTTGACGACATCATTGAAAGGTTCTCCTTTTGTTTCCTGGTTGTCAAGTGTTTCCTAATGCATAACACAGGAGACACTCTTCTCTTACAGCATTAATGAAATGTTTCATCTGTATTCCTTTCAAATCTTCCAGGAAAAAACAGAATATATATTCTTTAAAAGGTAGTAGAAAGGTAATGAAAGGTATTAAATGTACGATCAATAATGCATCTGCTGTTAGCAAAACAACCAATCATGATAACATTAAATGAATTTATGTATCATTTCTTTTTACAAGGTATTGCCACATAATTCAAAAGTGTATAAATATGTAATATCCACTAAACTGGATACGTTCATCCTTGAAGCAAGAATCTGGTTGTGCTTCACATAAGGTGAATAAAGTCTGTCTGGTCTGTGCTGGGTGTGTGCTGTTGAGTCTTGCCATCTGCTGTACTGCTGAGGTGCTTTGTGAAACCAGTGCTCAGAGGTTCCAGAAGCTGCCGGAGAAGTGGTGTGTTGCCATGGTTTCAGATTCACAGCACAAGCGTGTGTGTTCCAGTGGAGCTGCAGGAAAGGACTGTGCCTTTCTGTGACTGCATTCAGAGCTGATGGAGCAGCCGGGCCAAAGGGCAGAGGCTTCATGTCGTCGCTGTCTTTACCTCCAGGACCTGCTGATTGTACTCTGGTTGGTGGCTTCAGAAGCCTTCTTCTGCCCCCCCGTGTCCACCTGCTCCGTGTGCCCCCGCTGGCCTGTGCTGGCGGTGCACCGAGCCTACTCCAGCACGCTTGCTGTGACTCCTGCGTCTCTACGCTGATAGATGACGTGCATGGCATAGAGCCAACATGAACAGTTTGTTTTGTAGCTGTGTGTGTGTGTGTGTGTGTGTGTGTGTGTGTGTGTGTGTGTGTGTGTGTGTGTGTGTGTGTGTGTGTGGCTTTTCACAAAATGAGTCTTGTTCAGATATTCTGCTTTATCTGGTAGATAGATGCTCCCTCGTGCTTCAGACAGAGTTGGTGTGTGGAATGGGGCTGTGCTCATGGCCTCCCCGCCTGTGAACACACATGTGCTGCTTCATCCGAGGACACAAGGAGTCCTTCTGTGGCAGGAAGTCCTTTAAACGCAGGCGGGTCTGACTGAAGCCAGCCCCCTCTGTCAGAGTCATGTGAGGTCTCCGGGTAACTCCTGCACTGTTGCACTCACATGAACTTGGTCTCTGTGGAAGACTGGGAGACGTTTGACAGTCACAGTTTAGCTGCTCTCTTTTTTCTTCTTTTTTTAGGCCGCTCAAATCACTTTGTATCATGGGTCTACACGCAGGACTGGAAGCAGTTAAAGTGGGCACCAGGACTCTACTGGGATTAATGGCCTTTTATTTATCACCTTTTATCGAACACCATCCTCTCAGGTCACATTCACAAACAGTTCGTGAAGGTCAAAAGGTCATGACCTACACCATTTCTGCTTCCTGTCTCTATAGCAACAGCCAAATGGGCAGGGCCAAACCTTTGTAACAGTCTGTAAATGTGTGGTAACAACCTGTAGATGCATTTACAGTTGAGAAGCGTGCACTCCGTAACAACCTGTCCGTCCAGAGGCCTGTGTCTGTGCTCCGTCCATCCATGTGAAAGAAAAGGATCCCAGAGTGAAGTCATCACTTCCACATCTGCTCGTCTCACAACTACAAATCCTTTCAGGCGTGACTTATTAGTGGTCTATCAACTAATCCTCCTCCACTAACTGACTAATTCATGCACTGAGTCAGTCTACACACTTCTTCTTTTCGACATTCTACTGTAACGTAACGTCATCCTAAAGAAAACACACTTAGCTACACCATGACTCTTCTGCTCTCTCTCTCTCTCTCCCTCTCCCCCCTCCCACCCCTCTCTCCCCCCTCTCCATCTCTGTCCTCTCTGGAGCTTCATTCCTTGTTCCTCTCTCTGTCCTTCAGTCATGTGATCTTCTTTGGGAGCTCCTCAAGGGGCTGCAGATGGTGATGTTCTCAGTCTTAATGTCCTCCAGTGTCTCACGGTTTGGGCTACGGTGTAGGCGGTGAGCTCATTCTAGCACATCGTCTGGCCACAGCATTGCAAATATTGATCTGAGGGTGTAGGAGGAATGAGGAAGTAGTCCTGATACATCAGCACTTTTTTCTTTTTTTATAATAAGTAACAGACAAAACATGAAATAGAATGGACTTGTGAGAGGAAGTGGGCCAACCTTAATATCTGTTCTGCTGCTCTTGCAAAATCCCAAGAAATATTGCTCAATTCCAGATATGATCTGTGTGTAGTCTGAGTTTCAGCTGACATTTACACACACACACACACACACACGCAGATGCAAATGCAAGTTGAAATGAAATACTGAAATGAAATAGTTTGAGGAATATTGTATACAGGTGAGCTTTTAATGGTTTAAAGAGCCCAGAGGTGCATAAAGAAGGATGATGATTTAAGATGATTTAAGATGATTTAAGATGATTTAAGCGACTACGTTAACCCTGTCAGCATCAGTAAGGTCCTCAGGAGTGCTGTGAAGGTGCAGTCTCTCCTGCGTGAGCACAATGAGCTACGCTGGGAAACCACAGTCCTGTTTACCTTCTGACTCTCGCGCTGGTCATCTGGCGTTCTTCTTGTGTGGATTTGGGCTTTGCTGCACTTCGCCGGCCGTTCCTGTGGTTTCCATGTGCGTAAATTCCCTGAGAAAGCCCTGGCAGCGCTCCAGCATCCGCACCAGTGCAAACTGGGTTTGTGCTGCAGCTTTTTGGGTTTGTTGCTCAGCGGAGCCTGACACAGTGGATTGTACGTTTCCTCTTGGGGTTTTCTCAGATAAATTGCAGTTGCTAGTGCCAGGAATCTAAAAAGCAGGAGTATTTATAGATAACACCCAATGATTGTGTTGTGTCACGTTGTTACACTTCCAAGCACAAGAGGAGTTTTTCATGATGGCATCATGAACTGAAACTATAAGAGGGTTTGAGTCCACAGAAGGAGACACCTCTATACTCTCTAAATACGTTGGAGCCAAGAAAAGAGGCAGGACTGGGTCAGCATGGGGCTCCTGCTCTTTAGTTTTCTTTTGGAGATGAAGCAAATGCTCCTCTGAAGTCTCAGCTCAGAGATGGTTTGAAAAAGGAAGTGGAGGGAAGTGTGTGTGTGTGTTAGCGCATGTGAAGCCCACTCCGCCTCAGCAGCCCTGCACTTGAACTGGTTCTTGTGGAAGAGGAGCTAAATATAGATGTCCCCTGTGAT
The DNA here is from genome assembly GCA_911728415.1 of Lagocephalus sceleratus. Lineage (NCBI taxonomy): Eukaryota > Metazoa > Chordata > Actinopteri > Tetraodontiformes > Tetraodontidae > Lagocephalus > Lagocephalus sceleratus. Next base: position 106,933 of record CAJVRN010000029.1, on the reverse strand, counting down.
CTCAGTACTGGTGGTGGGAGAGGAAACCATCATCATCATCACAAGGTCAGGCTTCCTGCTGTCCTCTAGTCAGGGCAGAGATGCCATCAGGCTCAGACGCATGAGGGACAGGACCTCAAAGCACGGCCTGGTTCGGACACCTGAGTGGGAACATCCATCATGGAGTGCTTTCCCTTTTCCCAGGAATCTGTCCCACCTACCCTGAATCTCCAGCTGGAGCGGCCTTCTCCAGCGGGCCCTGGCACCAGCTCCAGGGCTCCAATGACGACAGGAGGCTCCTCAGATAGCAGGAGCCGCCATCTTTCTTTGCACCTCTCTGAGCTGAAGATGTCACGTCCTGCTGCTGGAGCCCTGTCGGCCTTGAAAGCTTAACTCATTACTAATTCATGCGTCTGCATGCAGATGTTGAGCTGAGCTGAGCTGAGCGCAGACGCTGTGAATGCAGCGCTTGAAGCTGTTTGTGGTGCGGAGCCCCCCCGGCTGCTGGGGGCCGCTGCAGCAGCCAGGTACGCGCTGACGCTCACACCCTTTGTCTGACATTGTTGTGGAGGCAGCCGTAGGAAGGAAAAGGCAGAGGACGGAGAGCTGCCGCTCCTCCCGTCTCTGCCAAGTTGCGCGGCTGTCTTCCTCTGGCTCTTTGTTGCCTCTTGTGCTTGACGTGCTGCCTGAAGCGCAGCGCTCCCTGGTGCATACAGATACTGCTGGGGTGGATCAGCCTGTGATGTTGATCAGAAGGTCTGCCATCACCTGAGGGAACAAGGGTGAATCCCTCTTGAGAGAAGCACAATCAAATCATGCAACCTTGATATGTCATGCCAGTGAGGAGGTAGCACATAGCTGCTGCCTCCAGTCAACCGTGGCTTGCTTCTGCAAGCACTAATCTGCTGGTTGGAGGTGCAGATCTTCACGCTCCCAAAAATCACCTGACGATGATTTAGAGAAGGTTGGCGAGTCACTCTCGCCACAATCTGTCAGGCTGGCCCGCATCCAGGTGCTCAGGGAGACGTGGAGAACCTCCCTGCAGGGATCGGGGCCTGCGCTTGGGCCTGACGGAGCGGGGCTGTGCTGCCCCCTGCTGGGGGTCCGGCAGCACAGCGAGACCACATCCATCAGATCATTGGAGCTGTCTGTCTGTCTGTCTGTCTGTCTGTCTGTCTGTCTGTCTGTCTGTCTGTCTGTCTGTCTGTCTGTCTGTCTGTCTGTCTGTCTGTCTGTCGGTCACATTTTTAGTTTGAAGCGTGTGAGGGATAAAAAGGGAACATGTTTGGTCTTTAAAGTCTGTCCATGAGTGGATCACATACTTTTATTGCTGACTTTCACAGCATGTTTTTAACAGCTCAGTCATACAAGTTTTAGCATCTTTCTACAAAGGACTGTTTAAAACTATGAAGTGTGCTAAAGCGTTGATGGTGTGGTGTTTTCTGCCTAATGGAATTCTCTTCCTTTACTTTTGCAACCCTCATACATACATCAACATAAAGTGACTTAAAATCACGTCACTTTATGTTTGTGGTTTTGTGTTGCTAGCGTTGAAGTGGAGAAATGTCCATTTATTTTCTCATTTAGAAGAGACTTTATTTTGTAGAGGCCTCATTAAGACTAAGAGGTTGATGAGATCACCTGTTAAATGAAGGTTTCCACATATATTTTCTCTCAAAAGCAACTTTGTCAATATGATTATATTACTGGAATTTCATTTCAACTAGTATTTGGAGCAAAGTTTTTATTTCACTTTGCACTCTGAAGAATGTGGCTAGAGGTGTGTACAAGACACACTTGAGGGCTTTGTGAAATATTTGCTCTTTTTGTCTTGTCCAGGTGAAGCTGCCTTTCCCCGTAGATCAGATCACAAATCTTCCACGAAACGACTTCCAAATGTTGTTGAAAATGCACAAACTGACCTCAGAACAGCTGGAGTTTATTCACGACGTGAGGCGGCGGAGTAAGAATCGCATAGCAGCCCAGCGCTGCCGCAAGAGGAAGCTCGACTGTATTCTGAACCTGGAGTGTGAGATCAGGAAACTGGTGAGTCTCCGGGATCAACCACCACTAACCATAGTTACACACCAGTCCGCTCACCTCCCACCGGAGGAATGGGTGGGGTTGGCTGGATCCTTTATGGGTTACTGGGAGCTGGACCAGTGAGAACCTGTAACATGGAGTGAAGGATTTGAGACAGTGAGCAGCGCGTGAGGCTTTGAGTGGAAACCAGATGTTCTACCAGTCAGCTGCTGGTTGAGCTGTGATGTCACCACAGATGTGACGTCACCACAGATGTGAAGTCACCACAGATGTGAAGTCACCACATCTGTGATGTCACCACAGATGTGAAGTCACCACAGATGTGAAGTCACCACAGATGTGAAGTCACCACATCTGTGAAGTCACCACAGATGTGACGTCACCACAGATGTGATGTCACCACAGATGTGAAGTCACCACAGATGTGAAGTCACCACAGATGTGATGTCACCACAGATGTGAAGTCACCACAGATGTGAAGTCACCACAGATGTGAAGTCACCACAACTGTGATGTCACCACAGATGTGAAGTCACCACAGATGTGAAGTCACCACAGATGTGAAGTCACCACATCTGTGATGTCACCACAGATGTGAAGTCACCACAACTGTGATGTCACCACAGATGTGATGTCACCACAGATGTGATGTCACCACATCTGTGATGTCACCACAGATGTGAAGTCACCACAACTGTGATGTCACCACAGATGTGATGTCACCACAGATGTGATGTCACCACATCTGTGATGTCACCACAGATGTGATGTCACCACAGATGTGAAGTCACCACAGATGTGAAGTCACCACAGATGTGAAGTCACCACAGATGTGAAGTCACCACATCTGTGATGTCACTGTTGTGATGACACAGCTCTGAAAAAGATCTGATCAGGTCCGCTTGTGTCTCAAAGTGAATCATCAGGCAGAAAATGTGTGATTTTTTGTAAGCTGTTTGAAAACGTGTGTGTGTGTGTTTCTGTGTGTGTGTGTTTGCAGGTGTGTGAGAAGGAGAAGCTGCTGACAGAGAGGAACCAGCTGAAGGCTTGTATGGGGGAGCTGTGGGAGAACTTCTCCTGCCTGTCCCAGGAGGTGTGCAGGGACGTGCAGCTGAGCCCCGAGCAGGTCCAGTCCCTGCACCACTACTGCCCCATGATACGGCCCGCCGGCCCCGCCCACCAGCCCAAAGCCGCCAGCAGCCCCCCCGGCACCAGCATCGACCTGACCGCCTGCTCGGGGTCGGCCACGCCCGAGCCCGCTTTCCAGGACTCCCCCGGCCCCTCGGAGAGGGAGCGGGATTCCGCCGTGAGGAACGGGGCGCTGCGGAACCCGGACAGCCGGGACGACAGCGCCCTCACGCCGTCGGGGCTGTCCTCGGAGAAGTCCAACCAGACGGTGACGGTAGATTTCTGCCAGGAAATGACTGAGAAATGTACGACTGACGAGCAGCCGAGGAAGGACTGCGTGAAATAACGCTGAGTGTGCGGCGGTGGCGGGGGGGGCTCCTCTGACAAACCCTCCTCTGGGTGGTTGGAACCTTCAGCCAGTGTTAACCTGGAAACCAACCTTTGTATTTATGTCTTTTTGACACTAACGTTGTCTTAACTGCAGCAATACTGTGCTCCAGGTGTCCTCCCAGCCTGACAGAGTGGGGCCTCCCCAGCAGACGCTCCCCACGGTGGGGCCCCGCCCCTCACACCTGAGCAGCAGCTCTCTGCGTTCCGACCCTGTCTCTTCCTGCCTTTTAATTTATTTCACATCTCCTCGCCCACTCTGTCTCTCTCTCTGGTTTTTTTCGTGTTTTTTCTCGCTGTCTCGCTCTCAGTGGCGTCTGTCGTCACAACAACTCAAACTCAGGAAAGAAAAAGCAAATTCTCTGAATGTTCAAAATAACTCACGACAAATGAAAAACAGCTTCTCTAGAAGAAGTAGTGGCGACGTGGTCACCACGCTGTAAAAAGTTCATATGCAAAAAGGAAAAAAAAAAAGGGTTTTTGTAGATTTGTACAGACATTGTAGAGTAACTGTAACTAAAACATTCCCCCTTTGCCTTCCTCAGTGCTGAACTGACAGGAACTATTTTGTTTTGCAGGCAGATTATCGGCTGTTTTAGTTTCCCACTCATCAGCAATACCACTGTAACTGGATGTTGTAATGGTGACGTACAAGTGCTTGTTTGACAGAACTGTGTATAGTATGGAGCATGACGACTGTATCGGTGATTTTGTACAGGTAGTGGCTTACTAGATGTTTCTTTCTAACTGGTGTTGACCACCTCTTGGCTTAGGGAAGAACATTTCTTCTGTTTTCCTGTCCTGACTGACTGATACCCCCATCACAGCGGACGCACGCTCTTCAACTCAGGAAAGCAGCTCGTTACACATGTAGACACACACACACACACACAGGCAGACACACACACACACACACACACAGACACACACACACAGACACACACACGGACAGACAGACACACACAGACAGACAGAGACAGACAGACACACGGACAGACAGACAGACAGACACACGGACAGACAGACAGACACACAGACAGACAGACACACGGACAGACAGACAGACACACGGACAGACAGACAGACACACAGACAGACACACACACACACGGACAGACAGACACACACGGACAGACAGAGACAGACAGACACACGGACAGACAGACAGACACACACAGACAGACACATGGACAGACAGACACACACACACAGACAGACAGACACACACACATAGACAGACACACACACGGACAGACAGACACACACAGACAGACAGACAGACAGACACACAGACAGACGGACGGACAGACAGACAGACAGACGGACAGACAGACACAATTAGAGTGTTGACCCCCCACGCTGGAGCACATCTACAGTGAGAAAGAGCGAGGTCTGCCCTGTGTCCTTCGTCAGTATTTACAGATGTTTTGTAGTCATTTCCAGATGTGCTTCCTCCACGTTGGTGTCAGAAAGACCAAAAAGCAGCGCTGCAGACTGACAGTGGGGGCGATTGACCCCAGGCACTTTGCCCCCCCCCCCAAGCACTCACAGCCACTCAGCACTTCAGCGAGGGTCTTTAGTTTCAGGCCATTCAGTCTGAGACGGAGCACTTAAATTGGCACTTGGTGAGAAAACCCTCACTTGGAGGTGGTTTGAAGATTTCAAAGCGTGTATAAATGTTGTTCTGAGGTTTAAACGAGGAAGCAGGTTTAGGTTTGACCTGACATAGAGGTGAACGTGAGGCGGCCAAATGTTAAACTCCGCCCACGTGTGCCCCGCCCTGCGTCCTCGCTCCACCCTGTGACGTGCTTGCATGCTGCCTGTGGCCCTTTGTCTGCTATCTTTTCTTTGATTTTTGTTCTTTGATAAGCTGCATGGCCTCGCCCCTCACTGGAGGCCACCGTGGAAGCGGGGCTGAATCCTTTCCTACTGTGTTCATTTTATTAGAATGTGAAGTCCTTTGAAGCGCCGCTAGTTTCTGTTCTAGAAGCTCAGATAGACACGGCGAGAATCTTCTCCCCGATTAAGAAGACAAACTCAGATGTTTCAGTAATGTAGGTCATGAAAGTGGTGTAATAAATTCAGCATATCTAACCCCACGCAGAGCTCCGAACACCTTCTTCGGGCCTGCAGCGTGGCCTCAACGATGCAGGCTTCCAGTCCTTCTCTCTGTCTCCATATTTCAGCAACACACTGAGGAGCTGTTGCTGCCAAATGTTTACGTTCTGATTGATCAATTCAAAAGTGAGTTTCTGCACATCTGGCTGAATGGGGGGGTTGTTACTTTGGAGGCCCCATCTCCATTGAGCAGTGTGTAAATTGTAGATTTGGTGTAAAGATTTTTCCTCTAAGGAACCCAAACCCAACAAGTGTTGTCAAAGTTGTCCTGAGGACAGAGACGCTGACCCAGAGACCCCCCCCAGGGGATGCGCCCTCCTCTCTCCACTCTGTCAGTGACTCTGTCAGCTTCACACCAGCAGAACTAAAGTAAATCTTTTCATGTTCTATTGTTGTATAAATTTCTTCTTCTTTTAATGAATGCAGTTTGTTGAGTAGCAGATCTATTGTAACAGCCCCCGGATATCTGTACGTCCTCGTCTTGAGTTTGCATCACTTTTGTTCCACCTACTGAATGTTGATGGTTAAACTAAACAAATATTTTGATTTGTGTCAAGCTTCAAACATGATTTACAATGTGTCCACCGATTTGAGCTGAGTAACTGGCTACTGAGAAGGGAACAAAGATGGTTTTGCTTGGACCCCCCAATTTAGATTTGGTCCTCTAACAGAAAAACAATTGTGATTCTTCTGAGATTCGGGAACAGACGGTTCTGCTGAAGTCACAATTCGCTCAAGGGAAAAATCCCATTGTTGACATGAATTGGTCAAAGGTGCAATTTTACCCTGAGACCCCCCAGCACCCAAGAGCTGACCTTTCATTAGTCCCTCAGAAGAGAAATGACTGTTTTTACACTCACATGTGCGATATATGCAGTTTACATGAACATGGGGGGGCTCAGTACCTGCTAACAGCCCAGGATCCAATTTTTCATTTCACAAGTCTTTGAGACTTGAACCAAAAAAATCTCCAATCCAGGTCCAGTCTAGTCCGATTCGATGTAATCTAGTCCAGTCTCGACCAGTCTGGTCTACTCCAGCCCAGTCCGCTCTAGTCTAGTCCAGTCTGGTCTATTCCAGCCCAGTCTGGTCCGGTCTAGTTCACTTCAATCTAGGCCAATCCTGTCTGGTCTAATCTGGTTCGCTCTCTTGTGGTCTGGTCCAGTCCCCTCCATAAGCCACATGAACCATGTTTTCTTATCAAAGAAAGATTTGTTCTATGCATAAACACCATGTGAGCGTGATGATGTAGGATCCAGCGGTTACAGCAGGTTGGGTTGACTAACATTTGGACATGTGATGTTTGCTCTAACTCTTTCACCTTTGTGCTGTGGTCTTCTTTTTGTAGTCATCGTCAGATTTGCTGCTGCTTTTCTGAAACAAACACTGGTGCATCAACTCCAAAGGTTGTTCTGTTAAAGAAAATGGACAAAAAAAACAAACAAAAAAACATGCCTTTCTACAGAGTCCTCAACTTTATTTTCAATAAATGGTGTCCTGGTTGAAAGCTGAGAAAAATCTAAATGCAAAATGTTTACAAAAACTGTTGGTATCTTGTCATGTTTGCTCTTTTTTTGCCATGTGATATTGATGTTTGGTTCAATTTGACTGTTTTAATGTAGAGGAGACAACAACGTTTGTCCTTAATCTAGCTTTTCTTTTTTTTTTTTTTTCGGGAGGCAGCATCACATACAAATGCATCTCCAATATTTGCCTTAGAAGTACCTTTCAGAGGCCATTGTTCACACTCAAGTGAAGTGCATGTATGCAGGGGCAAGAGCCCCCATCCCCGAGTCACCAGTGCAGACTTTCTCACACTTATCTACCTGTGAAATCCTCATACCTCTCATAACTGGTCAATGACTGTATCAGCAACTGCATCAGGTGTTTTTCTACATGCTTTTTACACAAATTATATGAATTATTGTATAAGTAGATTTTGGTGCATCATTAATGTAATAGCTCTTAAGCTTAGTTCAAGTTGTTGGTTTTTCTTTCTTTTTTAGATGATTGTTTTGTGTTAAAACTGTCAATTTAAAATAGCTGTTTTTTGCTTATTCTCTACTAAGAGTCCGTACCTTTATAATTTTTAAATGCTAAATGACCCTAATTAATTAAAATTACCTAATAATTGTAAATATGGTATTGTGCAAAGCCCACTTTCATTTATTTCAATTGTTAGTGTTCTACAAATTATTATTATTATTATTATTATTATTATTATTATTATTATTATTATTATTATTATTATTATTATTTGTCTTGACACCATTTCTCCTAATGAAATAAAGAAATGTGCATATCATGTTTTGCTGTTTGTGGGTGAAAATGATGAAAAGTCCATCCTGTAGCTGCTGGACCAGAATACTGAAGCTTTGAGGTTTATTGTATTTGCTCTTCTGGAGATTCTGTAAATTGGATTCAAAGTCAAAAAAATCTCCTAATGATGTTGAAGGATGGTTGACCACCAGAGCCCAGCTTCTTGTTAGCGGGCTCCAGAAGCTCAGAGGACCTGGTCTAGTTTTTTTGACACTACGGTTTAAACAGCACACTTTCTTCAATTGCCTCTGAACCAATTACAAAAAAAAGATTTGTTTTATTTTTAAGTATAGTGAGACTACAATAACTATTTGATTATTTCAGGGTGTAAAACACTCACGCTTCAAGGATTCGTTGTTGATTGTGAGGAAACACCTTCAGTCATAGAAGGTATTCCCTTCTGAAAAGTGATTTGCCCCTGCTTGTTGTTCATTCTTAATTCCTCCTTAGAGCTGCAGACCTGACTTGGTTCAATTAAATATTCAAAAGTCTTCATATGTCCTAGGGGCGAATATATCCATATGGGATCAGAGGACCTGTATGCCATTTCCTCCTGGTGGGAAACGTGCTGTCCTGACCTTGCTTTCACACTGGTAGATGTCAACCAGGGATCTCCAACCTCTTCCCCAAAGGGCCGTGTTGCTGCAGGTTCTTGTGCCACCAGTCCAGCTCACCCAGTTTGACCAGTCAGCTGTTGAAGACTCAGATGAGTTGATGAAGTGCGTCCATTCTGGTGCTGCTGCTGCTGGGTTGAACCAGAACCTGCAGCCTCACGGCCCTCTGGGGAACAGTTTGGACACCCCTAATTTGAATTCACAAGTATATCAGTTTTGGTTACTTCTACTCAAAGTCTTGCAAAACTGCCGTTTTCAGCTTTAGTCCATATTTTTGTGTCCCCCTTCCCCTGCCTCCAAATAACAGCTAACTCAATGTTCAGTAAGTTCCATAGTAGTTCTGTAAATATCCCATTCAGGTGCCGTCCACTTCACCTTCTCAGTACTTTTCCACTGTCTCACCTCTCTACTCAGGCCACGCCCGCCAATTAATCACACCTGCATCCCATTCACCTGCAATCAGCCGTAGTATTCAGGTCACAGATCTACACGCCCATTGGCAGATTGTCCCCGGTATTTCTCAGCCTGCTCACCCAGCTGGTACTGACCCAGCCTCTTCTTGACCCACCTCTATCGCCTCATCCCTGGAAACCCGACCTGCCGCCTGTCTCCGACCATGAGTATCTGCCTGAATTCCTTCAGTTGTACACTTCTAATAAGACTGTTGCTCAGTTTGAAATTGTGTGTATCTGCTCCATGTCAGTAAATGTTTCTCTAATTGCTCCATTATGTGCCTGTTCCCCATTCTTACGTAACAGCATGAATAACCCCACCCACACTGGGTAGTTCCTCCCATTCAACCAGGCAGAACAGATGGATGGGGCAAAGAGCCTGAGCTCAGTCCTTCAGTTTCATTCACACATGAAGGAACCATATTATCCTGCAGAAAAAAGCAGAATATGTCACTTTTACATTTTTGCCCTTGCATCTTGAAAAGATTTATAATCCTCACTTAACGTTTAAAATGGTAGTTTTTAGACAAGCTGACACTAAGTTTTGAAAAGTGTATGTATGTGCAGCATGCTCTTTAAGGTCAGTGTTCATGTTCAACAAAGAGAAGAGACTCATCTCACATTTGCCAAGAAAAGGTGTTTCTTGGCAACCCGATACTGACAGAAACATTCTGTGGATGAAAAGTGACATTTTAGAAGGTGTGCGTCCCATTAGCCTTGGTGAAGAAATAACAGCATTCACTAAAAAGAACACCATGGCAACAGCCAAAGATGGTGGCGGAGGAGGACCTACACAGCAGGGCTAAAACACAGCAGGTCCACACCTGGATGGAAAGTGAAGGTTTTGGAGATCAACTCATCACTGTCATATGTGTGGTATGGAGTGTGTGTGTGTGTGTGTGTGTGTGTGTGTGTGTGTGTGTGTGTGTGTGTGTGTGTGTGTGCGTGTGAATATAGTGATTGGTTATAAACACCAGTTAATAATGATCCACATTACGTGTTCAATAAAGGTTTAGCACCCTCAGAATATGCAGCAACTCTAACATCACTGTGGGACACAGAATTCTCATTTCGAGTTTTGGAAATTTGTCATTCACTGACCAATCAGTAATGACTAATAAACATCAAATAAGTAGCCAGTTAGTGTGAAATATACCAAATATAACATGTGAATAGAAGAGAAACCAACTCCAGCCCTTTTCTTCCCCATCTTTAATTAATAAGTAACAAAACAAGAAAGTCAATTTTACATCAGAGATTTGTCTGATCACTATTAAAGTGACCATGTTTATTCATAAAATATAGTTCAACATTTTGTCACATTGGATGAGGAATAATTTATGCTTTGAGCCAGTAATTAAAACCACATCTACATGTTAAATAAGATAATACAGCACTTGTGAATAGGCATGTAATATATCTGAAATATAGACAACTTAAAAGCATGTAACTGCTGAGAATGTCTACAGAAATCTGATAACTACCTAGTAGCAAATGTTGAGTTTGGAGACACCCTTAAACAAAAGCTGAAATTAGATGGTCTGCAACGACAAATCTTTTGTCCCTTTAAAACTACCTCTAGGCTGGTTCTGAAAAGATCTTCATTTTACTTTTTCATGATTGAAGACAATTCTAGCAGCATGCTCTGAAAGACAAAATCAGAAAATCTGAATCATTAATCACAACAGTTAAACGCATTATAACACAGGAAGCACCGAGACAGACACGGTGATACGGTATATGACACACACACACACACACACACACACACACACACACACACACACACACACACACACACACAAAGCCTTGTCTGGTTCCTTGCATGACCTGCATGACCTGTACGACCTCCAAAATGAGGAAGTGGCTGATGTCAGGAATCCAGTGGCTGGAAAAGACTGGACTGAAGGAGAACAGAGCCCTGATCACAGCCACCAAAGTGGGACACACCTCCAAAGGTGGTGGAGAATGAGCTGATATCCTAAGGGACTTACACACAGACTGACAAGCAGGTGATGGAGAAGCAGCAAGATGTTGTGATGGACAAGGTGGACAAGAGAGACAGATGTGGCAGTCCCTAACAACATCAGGAAGAAGGAACAGGAGAAGCTGGAGAAGTACCAACATCTGGTATTTGGGCCTGAGACCTCCAAGCTGGAGAGGAGGCTCCAGGGTTTAATCTTTAAAATAGTACAATACTTTCTTAGAGCTGCAGGGAAAATCAGGCAACATTTATCTTTTCTTTTTCTGATACAGATATTTGATCACAGCTTTGTGATTCATTTTTAGGGTCTTGATGTGTGTGTGAGTGTGTTTGTGTGTGTGTGGGCGTGTGTGTTTGAGTGTGTGCGTGTGTTTGTGTGTGTGTGGGCGTGTGTGTGTGTGTGTGTGTAAAAGAATAAAAGAGTCCTTTTATTGTTTTCAGAAGTGTAATGTTCTTAAAAAGACACAAACTTTAGTATTAGTGTATAAAGACACTAAAAGGAACTCTTTAAGGTCAAAATGATTTGAAACAGTTTTTAGGGCTTTAACTGCAATTTGACAACAGACTGATGGTTTGTCTACTGTGGTGCATTCACTAAAGTGAAGCTGAGGAAATGGTAAGAAGTGTGCACCCACCATGGACATCCTCCTCCCACTGGCTGGAGGTGGGGGGGTCACCACGGAGCCCTCTGCCTGGTTGAGGTGCGGGGCCTCCGCGTCGCTCCCGCTGTGGCTGTCAGCGCTGCCAGACGGGGTGGACAGCTTCCCGTCCGACAGACCCCGAGACATGAAGCTGCACTTCCGGGCCGTGGGGTGGGGGTCGCTCTCAGCGGAGTCGCTCATGTCACTGAGCTCTTTGTAAGCGCTGACCCGGCTCTGCTTCCTCTGGGGGTTCCTCAGGGCTGCTGGGATCTCCATGTGGCTGGCCCCCAGCGTGGCTCTGGGTCCTGCATACTGCGGCTTCACCTGAGGCTCGCTGGACTCGTCGCTGCTGCATGACGGCTTCCTGGTGCCCAGGCTGGGGCGCTGCTCCACTGGCACCGCCTGCTGGACGCCCTGGAGGGGCATGAATACGTGTGAGGGGTGCTGGTTGGTGGGTCCAGACCCGTCCTGGTGCTGATGGGACACGTTTATGGCCAGAGTCTCCCCGTGGGTGTCAGGCGGAGCAGAGCAGGTCATGTGTGTGAGCTGCACCAGCCGCTGGGGGGACGAGTTGGTGAGAACACAAACCTGCTGCACGGTGGAGTTCTTCTTGGAGCGGTACACGCTCTCATCATCTCTGTATTTATATCCGTACAAACTCTGTTTAATGCGCTTCACGCCCAGATGAAAGATCTCCAGAATGTTGAGGAACAAAGAAACACCAGCGATAACTAACATGAAGACCATGAAAATGTTCTTCTCTGTCGGCCGAGACACAAAACAGTCGACGCTGTTGGGGCACGGCAGTCGCTCACACTTGTAGAGGGGTGACAGTCCAAGGCCGTACAGGGCACATTGTCCTACGATGAAGCCCACCTCCACCACGGACCGAGTTAAGATATGGAGAACGTATGTGCGGAGCAGGGAGCCTCTCAGAGGGGCTTTCCTCACTCTCTTCTGTTCGTCTAGTTTTCTGAGTTCTCGCTCGATCCTCCGGTGATCCTCCTGGATGGGGTCGCTGCCCTCCAGCTCGGCTTTCAGGCAGGCCTTCCTCCTGTGCCTCTCCTTCTCCAGGGTCCTCAAGCGATACAGAGCGTGTCCCATGTAGACCAGGGACGGAGAGGATACAAAGATAATCTGCAGGACCCAGTAACGGATGAGGGAGACGGGGAAGGCTTGGTCATAGCACACGTTCTTGCACCCGGGTTGTTCCGTGTTGCAAACAAATTCACTCTGCTCATCGTCCCAGACGTCCTCAGCCGCGACGCCCAGCACCAGCATCCGGAAAATGAAGAGGATGGTGAGCCAGATTTTCCCTACAATGGTGGAATGAATATGGACCTCTTCTAAAATACTCCCTAATAAATTCCAATCCCCCATTTTCCGTCACATTATTATCTGTCAATCAGATAAAGAGAAATAAGTCTTTGCATCAAAGGAGATAGTTCCTGTGCAGCCAAAGCAGCCGTACTTACATGGTGTCTACAGTCCTTGTCTGAGGGGCTTCAGCACCAAGCAGCTATGATGAAGGATATCCACACACAAAGACATCAGGACGTGAAGAGATGATGGGACCACACTGAGCTGTGCACAAGGCAACTGTTTCAAAGCTGCTGGAATCTAGGACTCCAGTTTGAGGCCATTGATCTGCCACACAGCACTGCTGTGCCCTCAGGCCAGGTTCACCCAGCCACTTTGAACATGGTGGCATCAATACTCAGCTATACGCTCAAATACATTCAGACATCTACATTACAGCCAGCGCGGTGGTGTGTGCTGCAGGGACACATCTCTCACCATATCTGATTACAGATGTTTGATTCTATCCGTTTGTTCAGGAACAAACCACATGGACTTCAAGTCCTCTCACCTCCCTCAGTCTCACTCTTCAGTGCACAGCTCTGCTCACGTCTTCTGAGCGCTTAAGTGATGATTCCACAATTAACTTTGGCTCGTCCCTCCCAATCCTGGGTTGTTTAATCCAGCAGTGCTCAGTTAGAGCAGTACCCTCTAGAAGGGTCTCAGGATCACTTCTAGCTCTGACCGCTCCACCTGCCATCTGTGGGTCTAAATACACCAGGGGTCTCCAGCTCCTCCCCAAAGTTCCGTGAGGCTGCAGGTTCTTGTTCCAACCAGTCAGGCACACCCAGTTTGACCAGTCAGCTGTTGAAGACTCAGATGAGTTGATGAAGTGAGTCCAGTCTGGTGCTGCTGCTGCTGGGTTGAACCAGAACCTGCAGCCTCACGGACCTCTGGGGAACAGTTTGGACACCCCTGAAATCCATGGACCTTTGGTTGGTTAGAGTCTGCTGGGAGGGGCTCCAGCACCATTACCACTCTCAAGAAATGTCTAAATGTTTTATCCTTTTCCCTCCCATTGGTTGAATGAAGGGATGATTGCTGGTCTAGTGAAAGACGTCATCTGTAATGTTGATCTTGAGTTGAATTCTGAGGTTGACCAACCAGACACACACACACACACACACACACACACACAGACACACACACACACACACACAACTAGAGTGAGACTCTGGCTGTGAGTGCGTATGTGTAGCCCAGCCTCTTGACTGAGGATATTCATATGGTGGTTTTAAAAACATTGATCGATCGATTGTCATCCTGGGCTTCCACTGCTGAGCAGAACAACAGTCTGCCAACTCGTTAAAACTCTTTATGAAGACATATATAAGTTTGGGCTCTGCGTCGCTCGATGAAGTGGACGTACTGAACTCTACGAGTTCCGACAGATCTATGGGATGGTTTTCTTGGCCCACAGCTGAGGTAGAAGTGACTAAATGATCTAATCATCTGCAGGCCCCAGGGGTCCGGGCACCCCAGTTTGAGAACTGTTGCTCTAAAACCCTCAGTTACAAAACAACTTTCTGAGCCAAAGGTTTTGTGCTGCCATCATCATACCAGCTCCCCCAAACCACAAAGACTGGTGTCTACATAAATAAATCTTTATTCATGGAATCCACACATTTCCAAAAGTGTTTTGCGTATTGTTTAGAAGGTTGTGCAGGATGAATGAACCAAAATTCAGCCAACAGATGAAACATGTCATCAGGGTAGAAAACTGTACAGGTCTGTACATGAACTTCAATCAGCCTCAATATTTTCATAAAACAAGGTCAATATTACATTAAAATATAATAAAACATGCACACCATCATGTCTACAGCTGAGATCATTAAATGGTTTGTGCTTCAAGTTGTTTCCGTTAACAAAGTGATTCATTGGTAAAATGTCCGTGTTGAAGGCAGTTTCAACGTTCATACAAAGAAACAAGAACAAACGAAGATGTATATTTCAGTTTACACCATCTTCACAACAAACAAAATGCAGTTTGGATAACTGGACTGGACAATATCAAGCAGAAACTCTGAGTGCAGTACAGATTTGTAGCTGCTACAACTAAGTGAGTCGTTCTGTTTGAGTCAGCCTTCTAAATATGATGTCACAGTATTGAAGTCTTCTTTACCACTATGACAGCTTGAACTGAGCAGCAGCGTTCAGTCCAGTGATTGGACTCCTGATGTGATGTTTCCCTCTACACCACTGCCTCCATGTTTCTCTGCACCTCGCTCACAGCGGTCACGTGTCCACCTTCCCCTGTTTCTTATACAACTTCATGAGCTGGTAAAACCTTTGAGCAATCTGGAAAGAAGGAATACAAGGAAGTTAGCCAACAGTCACTAATGACACGTGACATGACACTCATTGTAAACATGGGCCTACCTGTGCTGAAGGCTTCTTAAGCTTCTCTGACAGAGAAGAGAACGTCCCCCGTGAAGCACCTTTAGCCTTCAGTTCCATCAGAATAGCTCGATCTTCATCTCTGCAAGCAGAAGGGTCATCAGAGACACTCAGAAACATCAGATGTCCATCAGGCTGCCTGAGGATCACAACCAACATCTTCAGCTCAGCTTTCTCTCTGGACTATTGTGAACAGACTGACCTGGTCCATGACATCACCACCGCACCCTTCTTCTTGACCACATTCTTGGCAGAAAGGCTGTTGGGAGAGGATTTGCTTCCGTCCCTGTCGTCCTGGACCTCCTCCTCCTCCTCCTGCTTCTTGTGCCGTTTGCGCCCTGACTTCCCTTGGTGCATCTTCCGTTTGCTGGCAGGTGCAGCTCTTCTGGTCCCTCTCTGAGCATCAGATGTGGACTCAGGAGTTTTCTTCTTGGCTCCAGCAGGCTCATGTGGACTGTTGTCTGTAGATCCAGTATCTGAGGAGCTCTGCAGGACCTCCTTGTGACACCTTTTGGTGGCGCCACTCCCAGAGGAGCCGCTTACAGACACTCGGTGCTGGGGCGAGCCAAGCTCAGATGTCTGAACCCCACCGTCTGATTCTGGATCTGGACCAGACAGCTTCCTTTCAGACTCCGATCTGCTTGGCCTGAAACCAGGTAAACAACTGATTGAGCTACTTTGTTCTTCTTTGTTGTCCAGGTCTGTAGTGGAGCTGCAACCATCAGTGACACTGGAGTCTGTGGTGGGCTTCTCCTCTGGGAGAACATTTGAGGGTGTCACATTCTCCAAGAGTGGCCCTGCCGGGACCTCCTCAGGCTGCTCTGGCTCTGCCACTGTCCGATCTGAGCTGATAACAGTGTCAGCGCACGTGCTCGCCTGGCGGATCTTCACGATGAAGTGGTCATTGGACTTCTCCATCACCAGGGCCTGCATGGGCTGGTCAGGCTTGAACACAAAAGGGGTGGCGAGAACTTCAGAGAGCTTGCTGTTACTGGAGCCACAGCTGGAGTTGTCTGTGTCGAGGGCCAAGTGAATGTCCTGCTCTGTGGCATCCTCCCCGTCCAGGAGAGCGTCCTCGCTGATGTGAGCACTGATGACGCTGTCAGGAGTGGACATGGTGTGCAGGGTGGCTGGATGGAGGAAGCTGAGGTGGCTGTCTGACTTCAGGGGCGATGGAATGGTGAGCGAAACGGCCAGATCTTCAGCCAAGAGTGAGTACGAGCGCTGGGCTCGACTCTCCAGCGGAACTTCTAACAAGCAGCTTTCATCAAATAAAGCCGGGTTGAGTGGAATCTGAGCTTTAACGCGTGGGGAGGATAGTTTATGGGGAGAAATGCTCGACCACGCCGCAATGAGTTTGGAGGGGGTTTCAAGTTTAGATGAGAATTTAGCGGGAGAGTCAAACTTGGATGGGGTAGTGATACTGAGGATCCGCTCCCCATCTTTCCTCGGCGTGCCCAGGGGCCACGGTGTGCTGTCAGGAGGGATGCTGCTGGTGTCCAGCAAGTCTGTTCCTTGTAGGAGACACTTGAAGATCTCGCCCATCTGAGTGTCCCTCACCAGGTTAAAGGTCAGACTGGAGGCTTGTTGTTCTGTGAGGAGCTCAAAGTCAGTTTTGTCAAACAAAGATCCATTTTGAGGGAGAACAAGCGAGTTCCTTTTCTCTGGAGTTGCAGGAACCATTGTTGTCATGGGAGGGCTGGCTCCAGCTTGTTTGTTTGAGCCACCTTTTGGATGCGCCTCAGCTTTTCTGTCTTTATCCCCATGGAGGATTCTTATGTCCTTGCCCCGGCTCCCTAGCCCTGTTTTGTACGGCACCACAGCACCAGCTTTGATTTGGTGTGGGTCTGTGGGCTGCCGTGCTTCCTTTAGTTGATGTTTGGAGCCGCTGGTTGGAGCGTCTTTACACCCAGTCTCTCTTTTACTGGGCCGACCGTCTGCAGCCTCAGCGTCTGCTTTCATGCAAAAGTTCTTCAACGTGGAGTGGATGTCCCGAAACAAGTAGTCAACCTGGACGTCTACAAAGTCCCACAGTTTCTGCTTCAGGTCGACTGCCTGCTGTTCGAAGATGCGCTTCACAATGCCGTTGTTTGATACTTTGCTGAACACCGAGGTGATCAGCTTCTTCAGCTTCTGTCTCAGCTCAATCTGCTGACTGCATATTTGTCCAAGATAAGCACCGTCCACAAACTCTAAAAAAGACTCCTGGAAATTGTCCATGACTCCGTAGAAGCTTTTCCTGGGAAAGGTCTTATGAAGCTTCATGTACTTTTTTCTAATCTCAGCACGAACCAACTTGAATGTCTCCATCACTTCCTCCACAGTGGAGAAGGACGTTTTGGTTGCTGCAGGACACACTGTTTTAAAGCGACTCTTTGGGCTGTGTGACATCAAAGCGACTGTGTTGGCTTCTTTCGATGCAGCGCACCTTTCTATCGACGTCTTACTCCACACTGTCCGAGGACTCCCTTTGTTTTTGACCGGTCGGACCACTTTGGTCCTCTTGGGTGCAGGAACAGGAGAATCTGCAGCTGTTTCATCACTTTCACTAAAGATCTCTCCTTCTTCCAGCTCTGTGTCAGACAGATGTGCAGGGAGACTGGAACCCTTGTCCACCAAGGTTTGAGCCTCATGCTTAGCCGGAGAACCAGGGTACTTGTTTTCTTTATTCACATCCAGCTTCTTGGTGGTACCGTCAACAGCTGTGCTGGAGAACTCTGGAAAGACACAGAAACACAATAAAACCTCTTGATGCCATATCAAAGAAAACCTGTGTTTTTATCACTGCCTTCCTCTATTTTGTAGTAACTGTTACCATGGCTACAATTTAGACAGGATTTGTTGAACAAGGATGTAAGCATCCTACCAGGTGACAGCTTTCACTGAAGCTTTCACAGAATCTGAAACTTTCACAGAATCCCCTATTGGACCGGGGGGGGCATATTACTGCAGGTATATCAAACTTTTGTATCGTGTCATCATACTCAGAGAGACTGCTCAAGATGACAATCGAAAACAAAAGCTATATAGCTAACGGAGACTAAACCTTTAGATGGACATCCAATCTAAACGATGTAGTTTCATCAACAAAGCTTAGTTGGTTCATTTCAGAATAACTGAGTGGAAAAGGCCCAACCAAACATCTCTGTGGCCTAGACAACCCAGTCCTATGCCTGGCCTGTCAGGCAGTCTCCTTCTCCAGGTGAGCCGGGAGGACAGAGGACCTGGCTGGGCCGTGGGCCTCATAGGACTGGGTTGATGAGCTGAGAGAGAAGAAAGAAGAAGATAGGGTCACTTTTACCTCTCTCAAGGCTTTTGACATGACCTGGCTTGCTTTGAGTGCAGAGATGACTTCTTTTGGATGCTTGTATGGGGCTCCTCAGAGGGCTTATGGCGTCGGGAATCCTCCTCAGATTATTCAGAATCCGCATCATGGAATCCTCGTCGTGGCCTAAGGGCTGTGGCTCACAGTCATTCTGGGGGCTCTTTCCAGGACTGAAGCTCTTCTTTGGTGTGATGGTGGACTCCCTGGATTTGTCAGGTAGAACAACTTCCTGAGTGGTGCTGCTGATTTTCGAAACTGCATCACATCCAGGGAGCGCTCCCGTCTTATTGGTGGTGCTGTCCACGTCACTAGCAGGTTCACCTGTCTGGGTTAACATGTAAATGGCATCTGGCAGGCTCAGGCCTTCCTGGGGGAGGGAGTCCAGGCTTATTGTGCTGGACACAACATCAGAATCCTTCTCCTGGATGGAGCAGGGAGCAGCAGGAGACGGCTCCAGACGGTCCTGGGGTAGGAACGTTTGGGAACTCTGGAGGTAGGCGGTGTCAGGAACACTGCTGATCGCTGGACTTCCCTTCAGCTGTGAAGCAGATGCCTGCTCGCTCTCGTTTTTCTCAAGTGCAGTTTTAGGACTACAGTCCTGGTTTGGACTTGAACCGGCCACTTCAGGGTCAGCTGCATCTACCAACTTATGGAAAAGATTCCCAGAGTGATGTGTTGGTGGGGAACTCCGTTCAGCTCCACCAGCGGTAGGGTGAACAGGTTCTGGGTTATCTATGTGGCCTTCATCGTGTCCCTTTTCTGCTTGAAAGGAGCTGCTATCAGGAGAAGTGTGTGTGAGACACACACTCTTCTGACTCTCTTCAGCAGTGAGGGGAGCCAGATGTTCTTCACGTGCTTTGTCAGAAGAAAGGGATTCACTTTCCTTTCGGTCGTTCTCCTGCAGACCCCGTTCATCCTTGCAGCTCTCAGGTGGGAGATCTTTGGTTTTTTGAGGCTCGCCTTCTAATTCACTCGTGTTGACTTCCTCAATCACGTGCATGTTTTCAAGGTCCAGCTGTGAACTGTTGTTGATGTTTGGTTCTTCAGCTGTGTCCACGGCTGTATGGTTGTCCCCACTGGATAATGCTGCCCTCTTAATGGGAGAACGGGTTAAATTCAAGATTTCCATGAAGCTGAGCTTCCTGTTAGGACTGGTTTCTTCCCCACAGCTCTTGTCTGTCACATTGGCTTTGCCACAGATGTGTTTGAAGTTGTCTTGCTCTCTCTTTTGTCCTTCCTTTCTACAGGCATCTCTGGGATTCACGTTGTTGGAGGTCTGCTTTGCAGAATTTCTGCTCCTCTCCGATGAAGAGCTGCTCTTAGACTCTCTGTTGAGCTTAGCTGTGTGAAGTTTGTCCTCCTTCCTTGGCTCGCTTTTTGATGGTCTCTCTCCCGACCTCTCTTTTGAACAATCGCTACGGCAACCACAGTGCTGCTTAGAACAGAGCTTCTTCTCATCCTTCACATCAGAACTTCTCATTTTCTCATGGCACTTGGATTTTCTATCAGCTCTGCTGCCAGACTCTTTAGAGCTGTGGTAACGTTCACAGTCTGTTGTGGAAAACTTGACTGTGTCTTGTCTTCTTTTCTTCTCAGAGGAGGAGGTTAGAGCTTTTGCATGATGGAGGAGAGGGCTTTTCATCCTGTGTGATCTGTGCTGTTCCTCGTCATCTAAGCTCCTGGTTTTACACGACATGGGGTTGCTTCTCGCTGTGCTTCTTTCTGATTTAAATCCGCTCTTCTCGGAGCCATAGGAGTCCTTACTAGGATCTGAACTTCTGTGTTCCCTGTCTGAGGGTTCTGCCTGGGTGTGATATTTTTCCTCCCTGTGTGTGGATTTGGGTTTGTGTGATTCACTGTGGTGGGCTGATGAACTTCCTTTTGAAGAACTCTTTGAACGGTGGTGAAAAGATGCCTTTGAAGCTCCCGAGTGTGTGGAGGTATGACTCTTGCTTTCTTTGCGGGAAGATTGGGAAGGCTGTCGTACGGGCGGATCTTTTTTGGATGGTGAGGTTGGTGGAGGTGGGAGATCAGGGGGAGGGTTGTACGACAGATGAGGGAGAGGCAGTGGAGCAGTGGTTGAAGGGGGTAGTCTGTTCTTGGAGGCATCTGAAGAAGACCTCTGAGGCTGACCTTTATCTCCTAGATTGTTAATATGAGGACAGCAGCCTCTGCCTGACCTGGAATAACAATGATTTAGTAGGTTAGAAACTGAGCCACCACGATGAAGTGAGAGGAACGGTGAGAAGGCTCGCCTCTGGTTCAGCCTCTGGATTTCAGCATCTTTCCGTGTCACTTCCTGTCTAGCTGTCTGTAACAGTGCTGAGATGTTCTTTTTAAGTCGGTAGTTTTCCGTGTTCAATCCTGTATTCTTTTGGGGAAAAACAAGAATTAAGAACATAAAGCTAGCTCTGTGTGTGTGTCTGTGTGTGTGTGTGTGTGCGTGTGTGTGTCTGTCTGTCTGTCTGTGTATACAGTCATGTGGATTACTCTATGAAAGCCTGTGTGAAGGTTTTGATAAATGTAAATCTAAATTATACATGAAATACAGCTTTAGAAAGAGGGGGTATTGGGGTACGTGTACCGACCTGCACCTCCATCTGCTCCAGCCGCTTGTGTAACTCCTTAATTTGACTTTGTGCTGCTTGGAACCTGGACATCAACTAGGACCAAACAAGAGAGATGAGACAACAGTTGTGGTGATATTACTATCTTAAGTATTGCTCATACTGCTTCTAATAATCACAATAACGATGACAAAATGGAACCTTTTCCTCACCTCTGAGTAGGTCGACTCTCTGTTCTGCTGCTCTTCTGTGACGAGTTCTTCATAAAGATCCATTGACTCTTTTAACTGAAAAGCATCTGGGGGAGATTTTTCTGTATTCAAATCAAAACAAACAAGTTGTATTTTTCCAATGTTGGACACAGGAATATAGGTAGAGGGTAAATATATGCATTTATGTGAGTTTATACAGTTTCATATATTTTAATAAAAGGAAAATAACATTATACTCACAGACAACTATAATCATTCATTAAAGTTTTTGTTACCTGTATTGCTGTGAGGCTCAACATCCAGGCCATCATAAATATCCATGGAATCTTCTTGTGTATCAGGAACCAAAACTGCAGACATGTGAATATAGTTGTTTTTCACACATACTAACAAACACACCGACAAAGACACACTACACATTCAGAGCTCAGGTCACTGTCAAGCCACCAAGCCTCCCTGCGGATGGGAGGAAGCCCAAGAACCTGGACAGAACCTTCGCAGACAATACAAACTCTAGACACTCCCCGGGGAGACGAACCCACGACATTCAGCGGTGCTCATCAAACCTTCTAAGATCTCAATCTGTTACATGAGATCGTATAGTATAGTTTCTACATTTTCCTTCAAGTATGTCAGATGTCTGTCTATCAGCCTCTTCTCCTCTCTCTTTCTACCCAGCTGGCCTTCAGCAGATGGGTCTCTTCATATGAGCTGGGTTCTGCTCAAGGTTTCTTCCTGTTAAATGGGAGTTTTTCCTTGCCACCGTTGCGCTCTGGCTGATCTGGAGATTTCAGGTCAGTTCTTGTAAAGCGCCGTGAGACAATTTGTATCGTTATTGTCGCTATATAAAGAAAATTGAGTTGAACTGAACCAATTGCTCTGAGGTTCAGCAGTGACAGGACTCTGTATTTCACACCTCTCTGGTAGAACCTGTCTTCACATGGGTTCGGAGCTCACGTACAACACGCTTCACCCTAAAAGGTTCAGAACCGACTGATCCAAACAGGGACATCCTACTCACCACTGGGGGCTTCAGCTGGCCGCTTGTTCATCCCCACATCCATTATTCCACGTGTTCCCGTGGCCCAGCTGGTCACAACCTAAAAGAATATTTAGCGTCACTCAAACATCAGTCACCGCCTTTAAATCCAGTTTGATCAGTTCGGTCAACTTCAAACATTCTCAAACAACTTTATCTCATCTGCAGTTGACCTGGCCTGATTGATCCAGGTATTGGTACATGTTTAATATGCTGGTCGGTGTAATCACCAGTCACATGTGACTTCACACAGCAGCAGCAGCAGCAGCTCTGTGATGGTATGTCATCACACAGGCACTAACAGAGGTCTTATTGACCAGTGTGAGCAGAACGCGTCTGTATTACAATGACATTCACGTATGAGCACTACAAACTGAATCAGGCCTACAGACAGAAGCTGTTAGATGAATGACCCCATGAAAACCCCTTAGTGACACACGTGAAAGCCTGCACCACTAAACCAGCCCATGTGACACCAAGAAAACATCTCTTCACCAACATATTCATTAGATCTAATCAAAGGTGGAGGAACTGGACGCCATCTTTGGCTGATGTCTGTCAGACACATCCTCCTGAAGGGGCCACAGCAGCAGCTTCAAACAGGGAAAGCTCTACGCTGGTGTACGTTACTGGACTTTAGTGTAGTGTAGTGTCCTTGAGTGGACTTTACTTTAGTGTAGTCTGCTGTAGATTAGTGTAGTCTAGTCTACTGTAATCTATTTTAGTTTAGTAGAGATTAGTGTAGTTTAGTCTGGTCCAGTTTAGTGTAATCTAGTTTAGTCTAGTGTAGATAAATGTAGTCTAGTTTAGTCTAGTGTAGTTTAGTGTAGACCATTGTAGTTTTCAGTCTAGTGTAGTTTAATGTAGTCTAATTTAGTCTAGTATAGTCTAGTTTAGTCATGTAGATTAGTGGAGTTTAGTGTAGTCTAGTGTAGATTAATGTAGTCTAGTTTGGAATAGTTTAGTTGTGTAGATTAGTGTAGTCTAGTCTAGTGTAATCTAGTGTAGATAAGTGTATTTTAGTGTAGTCTACTGTAGTTTAGTCTGGTCTGGTTTAGTGTAATCTAGTTTGGTCTAGTGTATATAAATGTATAGTATAGATTAGTGTAGTTTAGTCTGGTCCAGTTTAGTGTAATCTAGTTTAGTCTAGTGTAGATAAATGTAGTCTTGTCTGGTCCAGTTTCGCATAATCTAGTTTATTCTTTAGTCTAGTGTAGTCTTTAGTCTAGAGTATTCTAGTTTAGTCACGTAGAGTAGTGTAGTCTAGTGTAGATTAGTGTAGTGCAGTCTAGTGTAGTCTAGTGTAGTTTAGTATAGTCTAGTTTAGTGTAGTTTAGTCTAGTGTAGTTTAATCTAGTATAGTCTAGTTTAAAGTAGTCTAGTCTAGTGTAGTTCAAGGTAGTCTAGTGTAGTTTAAGGTAGTTTAGTCTAGTGTAGTTTAAGGTAGTCCTCCTGTCTTCTCAGATGGGCTGTAGCTGATGAAGAGCTCATGTAGAGGCTCTAACCTGGGACAAAGACACCCTCAGACCTGCTGAGCCCAGAAACATCACCGTCAGATCCTGTTCTGATGTTTACAGCTGGACTCTGGGAGGGTCCTGCCCTGCTGAGGTCCTCTCACGGTGTTCCCAGCTGTAGTCCCAGCTGTAGTCCCGGTGTTCCCAGATGTAGTCCCGGTGTTCCCAGCTGTAGTTCTGCTGTTCCCAGCTGTAGTTTTGGTGTTCCCAGCTGTAGTCCCAGCTGTAGTTCTGCTGTTCCCAGCTGTAGTTTTGGTGTTCCCAGCTGTAGTCCCAGTGTTTACAGCTATAATCTCGGTGTTCCCAGCTGTCGTTCCCAGCCGTATTCCCGGTGTTTATAGCCGTATTCCCGGAGTTATCAACTGTAGTTCCCAGCCATATTCCCGGTGTTCCCAGCTGCGGTTCCCAGCCGTATTCCCGGTGTCTGTAGCCGTATTCCCGGTGTCTGTAGCCGTATTCCCGGTGTTCCAGCCCCCACAGGAAGCAGCCTGATTCTCCCGCCAACAGCTGAAGAAGAGCCGAGGACGCGGCTAAAGGCGGGCGCTGCTCTGCGTGTGTCTCTGCACTTCTCGGCCCACAGGAGCCCCGAGGGCGGTTCGGTTCGGTTCGGCTCGGTTCGGTTCGGCTCGGCTCGGCTCGGCCGGGAAAGTTGAAGACTTTACCGTCAGCACTTTGACCCACCGGCGACGACGCCGCGCTTTGACGTCATCACATCGCGACCCCGGAGAGCGGCTGACCCGGAAGCGGTTCGTCCTCGCATCCACGCTTTGACAACGTGTGTGTGCAGATAAAACACACACAGCGGCATGAGCCTCGGACCCCCGGCCTGCAGACACTCAGGAGAAGCGTTCACCCACGCCACAGGCGCGGCCGGTGGAGGATGGAGCATTTGGAGCTGAGCCTGTCATCGCTGAGCATCATCGGCAAACATGTGGACAAAAGTCCCCACCAGCTGTCCCTCTGTCTGTCCACACAGGTACGAGCTGCATGCGCTTCACGGAGGAGTCCTCTTAGTCCCTGGGATCTCCCTAACTCCACCCGGAGTGGGACCGTTCTTGTGTTTCGTTATCTTATTTCTGCTGCCATGAGCTCGAATGTCCCACAGGAACGTGGACGGATGTCTCCGTAAATGCCGTCCAGTCACCAGTCTCGGTGTGTGTCCTCAGGTGTGGAGCCAGCAGGACCGGAGGCTCGTCCTGGACAGTCTGGCCCAGCTGCTGCTGGACAAGGACTACACGTTGCTCATTGCTCGACATCTGCGCCCTTTCATCCTGGATTTGTTAGAGCGAAACGCCGAGAGAGTCAAAGCTGGTGGCCGGATCAATCATGACCTGCATGAGCGCCTGTGTGTGGCTCTCAGCAAACTTCTCAACATCAGTCCAGATGCAAAGATGTAGGTGCACCAACCTGTCTTCACTCAAGAGTGCTTTTGTTCCATCTTATTGTCACCCATGATCTGTTCTTCAAGTCAATGTAGGCATCGTGGAGTGATAGACAAGGAACACGCTTTGGAGCTGCTTCATCAATCCATGAAATGAATTTCTTCCTGTCTTTATTGATTTATAACATGGCGGGTGTTTCTACTTCTTCTTGATGCTGTGCCAGACAAAAGGATGTGCTGATTTCCACAGGAAGGACACTAGTTTGTGGGTTCTCTTAGGGAAAGAAGATGTAGAATTGTGTAAATACAATGTCACCGTTTCATTGAAATATCAGCTTTTATCCAGGCCAGTCCAACAAGTCCTTTTAAATTATTTTACAGTATTTTTTTTAAGTTACGTTAACTAAGACAGAACAATAAAAAGTAAATGGGTCAGAAACCATTTCCAGCGTAGCTGGTTTGATTTAAGATGTGCAGTCAGGATGACAAAGTCAGTCTGAGTTTTAGGACAACTGTGAAGCTGTTGGATATAAAACCTGGAGACAGAAATCCAGTGTAACTCTAGAAAGGTTCCCCAGGGTGCCTCCAATCAGCTGTGAATCCTGTAAAAGACCACAAACGTGATCACTGCTGGAACAAGTTTAAACTGCACTTCTGAAAAAGTCATTGAGCTGGGAGTCCCGTTCATGTGTGTGGGACCAATTAGCACAAATCCTGCATCTTTATCCAAGATGCTTCAGGAACAGACAGATTTGAGTCAGAGAACATGGTAGAGAAGCTCAGCGGGGGTCCAGGTGACCATGGCCCTGTGGAACCATGGGGCTCCTCTGACCGTCCCCCCTGCCTCTGCTGTCCGTCCTTCAGCGCTGTCCAGCCTCCTGGTTCAGCTCTGCAGCTCTGACTCTGCTCAGCTGGTTGGCTGCTCCACACCCTAACCCGAGCCCTGCTCCTTTTATCCAATCAAGGTTTGCTGCCCGCTACTTCAGCCACAGCCCCCCGGTGTTTCAGAGACTCTTCTTCACCACGGAAGAGTCGTCCAGCGTCCAGTACGGCCCCAGAAGGATGAAGCTGCGGGACCTCATGGCTGCTACCTTGCGCTTCCTGCAGAACGACTGTGCTGCGTACCGCGTTCTCTGGGACTGGAGCCCCTGCGTGTCCCAGCTGCTGACCAGCGACATCATGGTTCGAGGGTATGTACCTGCTTGTAGCCTCACTGTGCAACGCTCCACGGGACCTCTGGCTTCATTTCATGCTCCCGTGAGCAGTCAAGCAGGTGGACGATGAAATGATGTCAAACAGAAGACACCGTCCCTTTACAGTTGACACAAGTGATGCTTTGTTTGAGTCAGCGCCATTGTCACACCCTCCAGAGCTTCAGGGTGTGTTGACTGCAGCGTGAGGAGGTTTTGTTGACTCAAATCAAACGCTACTTTACTCAAAAGCATCACAACAGGTCAGTTCTGTTGTGATCATCAGCTTGTTCAAATCTGGAATGGTGGAATCGTGAGCACTGTCATCGACATCAACTGTTTAGAAAAGAGAAGAAGCTCATCTGTACAAGAACTTACAAACCTTACCCTACCCCTAACTAGCACAGCCTCAGGGGCTGCTATCACACCATGTGGACAACAAGATGCTGGGAGCACAGGCAGACAGGCAGACAGGCAGGCAGACAGACAGGCAGACAGGCAGGCAGGCAGGCAGGCAGACAGGCAGACAGGCAGACAGGCAGGCAGGCAGGCAGGCAGGCAGGCAGACAGACAGACAGGCAGGCAGGCAGGCAGGCAGGCAGGCAGGCAGGCAGACAGGCAGGCAGGCAGGCAGGCAGGCAGGCAGGCAGACAGACAGACAGACAGACAGACAGACAGACAGACAGACAGACAGATCCATCCATCCATCCATCCATCCCGCATCCACGAGAACAATCTGTCTGTTTGTTGTTTCTGGGTCTCCTCTCAGTATTTTACTGAATGAAGTGATTCTGATCTAGCTCTACACACACACACACACACACACACACACACACACACACACACACGCATTTCCTCAGTCCCTCCAAGAGTCTTTCTGACATTCAGGGTTTCTTTGGTCATCTCACCCTCAGTCTTGGGGCTGTTTCCAGATGTTGACAGATGTTGGCGTCAGGCTGAGGGGGGTTGTCTCTGGAGTGTGCAGTTGCTTTAGGATCAGTACTTCTTTGTAGGAGTCAGTGTGGTATTTGCTTCTAAATGATTCTGGAATTGACTTTGATCCATTCTTCCCTCCACCTGTTCAATGCTTCGTGATCGACTTGTGTCCTTAACGCTCCCATCATGTGTCAGTTTTGGCATCTGTGTTGAGGTAACCCAGATAACCAGGAATTCACACAACAATTCACTTAAACTTTAGTTTGTTTGTGAAAGGTCAAAGTGAAAGACATCAAAGATAATCCTAAAGGTCAAAGGTTGTTTCTGGTTTGTGCATTACTGTTTTTTAAGATGACGCTATGGGAACATGAGGAAGTAGATCATGCCATGGATTATTGATTCCTGAGCACTTTGTCCGGCAGGAAGTTGCCATGGAAAAACTGATGTCCACAGTCAAGCTTGTTTATTTTTATGGGGTGGTGTGTAACAGTGTTGGGGTTGAGCCTCCAGCAGACATGACGTTCAAACATCTGCTCACATCGTCCTCTCCTCGCATCTTTGTCTCCTCACATCTTTGTCTCCTCGCGTCTTTGTCTCCTTGCATCTTTGTCTCCTTGCATCTTTGTCTCCTCGCATCTTTGTCTCCTCGTGTCTTTGTCTCTCCTCGCATCTTTGTCTCCTCGCATATTTGTCTCCTCGTGTCTTTGTCTCCTTGCATCTTTGTCTCCTTGCATCTTTGTCTCCTCGCATATTTGTCTCCTCGCATCTTTGTCTCCTAGCATCTTTGTCTCCTCGCATCTTTGTCTCCTCGCATCTTTGTCTCCTCACATCTTTGTCTCCTCGCATCTTTGTCTCCTCGCAACTTTGTCTCCTCACATCTTTGTCTCCTCGCATCTTTGTCTCCTCGCATCTTTGTCTCACATTGTTGTATCCTTGCATCTTCATCTCCTTGTGTCTTTGTCTCCTCACATCTTCATCTCCTCGTGTCTTTGTCTCCTCACATCTTCATCTCCTCGTGTCTTTGTCTCCTCACAGGTACACGGCCCACTGTTTAGCTCTGGTGTCTCACATGACCGACAACCAGAAAAGCATTTTCCTGACGAAGGTTCTGTCAGTTGAGGAGATCCTGCACATGAAGATGACGTAAGCTCCTGTCTCTCTGCCCCTGTCTCTCTGCTCCTGTCTCTCTGCTCCTGTCTCTCTGCTCCTGTCTCTCTGCTCTTCTCTCTCTGCTCCTGTCTCTCTGCTCCTGTCTCACTGCTCCTGTCTCTCTGCTCCTCTCTCTCTGCTCCTGTCTCACTGCTCCTGTCTCTCTGCTCCTGTCTCACTGCTCCTGTCTTGCAGAGCTCTGGAGGAATCCCAGCAGCTGGAGGTGGACAAAGCTCTGGTGTTGACCAACCAGGGTTCTGTGATGTCACGTCAGGAGAAGCCAGACAAGGTCACCAGGGGTCAGGTGGTGTCTGCTGACCTGTGTCAGAGTGTGGTGGCGGTCTGCGGTGTCCTCCTACCGAGGATGGTTCCTCGACCCGCTGAACAGGTATTCAGCCGCTGCAGCGAGGAGGAGCTTCTGTCGGCGTTCCGTGTGGGGCTCAAACGTTCCCATGCTCAGCAGATGAACTCCAAAGATCTGGTGCTGGTCAGCTCCACCTGCCACAACCTGCGGAGGCTGGCCCTGGCCCTGGCGTCCCACAAGCCCGTCCTCCTGGAGGGCCCCATTGGCTGTGGCAAAACCTCTCTGGTGGAGTTTCTGGCTGCTGCCACAGGACACCTGAAATCCAGGGAGATCCTGAAGGTCCAGCTCGGGGATCAGACTGACAGCAAGGTGAGTCCTGATGCCGCCAACGCGTCTGCTCGCACCGTGCACGCTCCTGGGCTGGGTGACGTAGGCTCCAGCGTGGAGCATTGTGTCATTGTCACATAGATCCACACATAGGCGTAGAAGAAGATTCAGTAGAAGAAGAACCATCGCAGCCATGGAGGGTCTGAGGAACCTGCTGGTGCGTGGCTGCTCATTACCACCACCTACTGGCTCATGTGTACACGTCAACCATGTCATCACATCACTCTGTCTTCCTCTTCCACATGTTGTCATCTGCATGCGGGACAGATTTGTTCTGGATTTGTGTTGCAAACGGGTGTGTCTGCAGCGTGTCCTGGCTCGTCCTCCTGGTGGGACACGCTGGAACACCTCCCCATGGAGGAGTCGGGGCTTGGGTCAGGGTGGTGGTCCGGGGCCTTCACAACCCCATCGTGGGCATCCTGTCATGGCTTTATTGTGGAGATCACTGATGAATACGCTGGTGGTGTGACAGTAGTGATGGTGTACGCTGTAACAGCCGCGGTGCATTCAGGACATCAGTAAATGTGAGCGTCTCGTCTGTGTTGACAGATGCTGCTGGGCATGTACCGCTGCACTGACATCCCAGGGAAGTTTGTGTGGCAGCCGGGGACTCTGACACAAGCTGTGACCAAAGGCCTCTGGATCCTCCTGGAGGACATCGACCATGCTCCTCTGGATGTGGTGAGGACAGACATCAACAGGACAAACATGTGAAGCCACTCACTTCAAACTCCTTTGACTATGAAATAAAGCAGGGGTCGCCAACCCGGTTGCCCGTATCAGTGGGCCGCAGGCCAGTTCTAAAAATAGACCCAATCACGAACTATCACTGTGTAAAATTTGATTAAATTGTGTTGCCATTCTTTTTGAATTGCATTTACAGTGATGTAAATTAAAAACAAAAAGTATAAAAAATATATAAAAACCTACAAATCATAAAGTAGCTGAGTTGGCTAATATGAGAACTCTGATGTAGTACAGGTCAAAGGTCAGTCTAGTGCGCGTGACAAACTCAGCCTTGGTCTGGAGCGGTGCGAAGATGAGACCAAAGCGGTTTTACCCACATAAACATGGCGGAAAAAAGGAAGAAAACGTATTATTTTCACAGTGAATGGGAGGAAGACTTCTTTTTTACTAATGTGAAAGAAAACTGTGTGTCTCATTTGTGCGACTGTGGTGACGACAAACAACGTGGAGACACTTCAGCACTTGTCACACACACAAGCTACCATGCTAACTACCCACCTGGCAGCGCACTACGGACAGAAAAGGGTTATTTTAAAATGATTGTTTTTTGTTAAATCCTACATAATTGATCATTTGTACAAACATGGTTCAGAGTTCATGATTTGATAAAAACTGTTAGCGTCTTGAAAAATTGGACGTGACTTCCTGCAAAATGTTGTGGAAGTTATCATTTGAAAATGAAACAATTGGAAAGGTAAATAAGAAATAAAATATTGCATGTTGAGGTTTCTGTTTCCTACCTTGTTGAATCTTTCTGAATAATTATTGATGAATTATTAATCATTAACAATCAGTGTCTTCACGTAGAATGTCATTAATATAAAATGAAAGGGGAACTGTGCAACGTTGTTCTTTCAGAAGTGTGTTATCAAAGTGGGAGCCCTTTGCATTACTCAGGGCCCTTGAAGTAGCTCAGGTTCAAAAAGGTTGGCGACCCCTGAAATAAACAAACAAAGGAAAATGGTGTAGTCATCAGGGGAGTGGGAGGAGGTAAAACTCACTCAAGTCCATCCCTCCATCAGTTATTAAAAATAAAAATCATCTATTTCCTTATTGAGCAAAGATCAATTGTAGCAACTAAACAACAGAAAAAGTTCCACCTGTTACTTCAGTTTAGAGCACTAACCCCTCTTTTAACCCCTCTTTTATCACATATACACATTTGTATGTCCGTTGTTTCACGGTATGTTTCATGTTTGTGTTTTCCTTTAGCTCTGGTTTAGACACGTTCCATAGTTTGACACCATATCGTGACACACAAAAGCTTTTCTGTGTCCTGTGGTTTTAAAATGAAAAGTCCCCCAATGCTCGTGTGATGCTTAAAGAAACCGTGGACTGGTGGTCATGAATCGTTTGGTTTGTGGTGAGTCACTAACTAAGCTGCCCTTTGTAGATCTCTGTTCTCCTGCCTTTGATGGAGAATAAAAAGTTGATGATCCCTGGCAGGGAGGAATGCATCGACGTCACTCCTGGCTTTCAATTCTTTGCAACAAGAAGGTAAAATGACGTCTATGTACCGACTTCTGGTTCTGACCCGTGCTGATCTCCTTCAGTGGAACAGTTCTAACAGTTTCTTTGCATGCGCTTTTAAACGGAATAACGTGGTGAATTGTTGTTGGCCCGGCCCTCACGTGGCTCCATGGACGTCCAGGGTGTGTGTGATGAATGCTGCTGTTGTTGCAGGCTGTACTACAGCGGTGGTACCTGGAGCAGACCCCAGAGCTCCCACGCGGCGCTGCTCGACAAGTACTGGATCAAGCTGCAGATGGGGACCATGAGCCGAGAAGAGCTGAAGAAGGTAGACGCCCGCTCAGCTGACCTGGCAGGGGGTTTCAGCCTGATGCAGAACAGTCAGCACTCATGTATGGAGTGTGCGCCCTCATCTGAGCTTCCAGGTCACCGAGGCAGGATATCGACCTGGACGGTCCAGCCCAGAGTTCACCACCTCGTGTGGGTGCAGCCAGCTGACGCTTCGGTGGTGCTGTCAGGAGTTCACGGGGGGCAGCCAGCTCCTTCAGCCTGGAGGGGCCGTCCCATCTAGGCTTCTCCCCGTCTCTCAGGCGGGTTGCTGGGGCCAGGAGCCTTCAGGGAGACGGCCTGATGTCCCTCTGTCCCCACCTCCCACCAGTCCTCCACTTCCTGCTGCGCTGCCTCGAACCCTGAACCATGCCAATGTCGCACTGGTCCCTCACTGTGTGTGTGTGTGTGTGTGTGTGTAGGTACTGACCACCAAATACTCTCAGCTGAGCGTGGTGTCAGAGCGTCTCCTGGACATCTACTGCCAGCTGACGGGGCAGCAGCACCCTGCTGTTGACCCCGCCGACCTTCAGGGCCCAGAGGTCCGCCGGCCGGAGGAGAGCGGCTCAGCGATGGAGGGCAGAGCGCTGTCGCTCAGGTCAGACTGCTTCTGCTCCTCTCACCTTCACCACAGCAGACTGTGTCTAGGTCTTTGAGTTCCTCTGTCCTCGCTCACTTTCTCGCCCTATCTGCTGGACCTGTGTCTGGGGGGGCAGAGGGTGGGCTTCAGTCTGCTCTCTGTATGGATCCTCTCTGTCACAAACATCAGCCAGTCTGCGCTCACAGCGTAATTAACTTCCCCTCGTGGCTCCCATGTCGGATGGATTATTGATCGGACTGTCCAATGGTGGAGGAGCCCAGATTACAAGTCCTGCAAGTGTCACCAGGACACCATTAGATAACAGCTCTGTAAACCGCCGTTACCGTCCTCTACCCGCCGACCCTGCTGGTTTTCCATAGACTGAAAATGTGTGCTCGCTGAAAAGTCGACCACAAATCAATGTGTTGCTACGTTCCATGCTTCAGTAACGTGTGTGTGTGTGTGTGTGTGTGTGTGTGTGTGTGTGTGTGTGTGTGTGTGTGTGTGTGTGTGTTGAATCAATGGTGTAGCTCAGCACATGATACCACTCAGATCTATCAGTCAAATTAATTTTACTTTGAAAGGCATATGCATATTTTTGTTTCTTGTTTCTGTCATAATGTATTGCTCTATAGTTGGAACAAAGCTATTTAACCTACTAAGTCTTACAAAAGCAAACTGTCTGATTTTTCCAGACAGACAAATTCCCAGACTATTCACTGAAGGTCGATATGGATTCAGATCAGAACAACAAAGATTGATTAGACAGAAAACTGTACAGTGTTTATAGACCTGAAAAAGCTTTTGAAACAGAAAATCATGGTATGTCATTTAAGAGACCAGACGGGTATGAGTCGAGGGCAAAACTGGACTGGAAAAAGAGTTCTTTATCTCGAACAGTTCGTGGAAGTGGGTGATGTTGAACATGCGTGGGCGTTACCCGCGGTGTCCACCAGGGGTCAGTGTTGAGCAATCAAGGCTGTCTCCTGTGTCTTCATGCCATTTTCATGGGCTCAAATGTCTTGAAGATGGGCTGGTTTTCTCATGATACAAATCATTTCTGTTCTGGCAGTGAGTTGCAATTTTAACACAGTTAATACAGAATTGAGTAAATTAAAATGGTTAGAAATAAACCTGAGCAAAACAAGAATGCTACTGTTAGGTAATCACAGAACTAACTTGAGAGACATTTAGTTGGATGGTGTTGGTATTGAAAGAGAAAATGGAATTAAGGGTTTTTGGGGTTTTAGTTATTGGGAACGTACTAGCTTGTTGTTCTTACACAGAGGCTACTAGTTCAAAGACATTGTGGAATTTTCAGACAGTGCAAATATTCAAAGCGAAAAAACAATCTATCAGAAAATTCAAAAATTATTTACTGGAAGAGAGAGGGTTACATCTCCAAGGATGTAACCCACCAAGGAAAAGTATTTCAATTTGTGCAATGAAATTGTGGAACACTTTAGAGGGGACACCCCAGGAATGGAAATGATTATTATAATTATTGTAGGGGTAAAGTAGGGATAAAGTATAATCTTTAATTCCTTCCACTCCTTTTATTGCTGACTGTGTGATTTTCAGTTTATTTTGCTTTATTTTTCATTTGTGTCTGTCCATATTTACAAAGTCCTACTACTACTATAGAAATGATATACTACTATATACAACTACTCCAACTAAATCTTTTTCACATGAACCTGGTTAGACTCGTGTCCAGGACATGTGAAAGTCCCATATGGGATTTATTCATCTCCACAAAGAAAATGTTGTGCTGCTCAGCAGCTGTCTTCATATGTATTTTTTTCTTTGATTCATAACTAATATTCATATAGGTTTTATTGCTTCTTCTTTCTTAATATATTTGTT
Source organism: Lagocephalus sceleratus (assembly GCA_911728415.1). Lineage (NCBI taxonomy): Eukaryota > Metazoa > Chordata > Actinopteri > Tetraodontiformes > Tetraodontidae > Lagocephalus > Lagocephalus sceleratus. The sequence goes on along the minus strand of CAJVRN010000029.1, from coordinate 72,515 downwards.
TTTTTGTCCCCCACAGGGACCTGCTTAAATGGTGTGATCGCATCAGCGTTAACTTTGACAGCACCTCCTCAGCCACAGCACAGCAAGTCTTTCAAGAGGTTAGTGCACACTAAGCTTTTCTCCTGTTTTCTTATCTGTAATAAATTAATTGACCCTGTTTTCCTCGGTCTCGTAGAGCAGTGTTACGTTCAATACAATCTACTTACTACTTAAAACATGCTGTCTGGATTAGTGCATATATGTTCATATAGCACAAACAGGAAGAGAAAGGGCTGAGTGTCATCTTACAGACCTGGTGAGATGGTCTGTGAGGTGGGCATCTTTCCTTAAAGCAGGAAAACAACCCTCAGACAGGGTTGTGCTTTTCTGAGGGCAAATGATTTTACACCTACTAATTCGGGGGCGGGGGTGCACATGAGATTTTAAGTTTAAAAGGACTCCAAACAATGGTGTTGGAAAGGGTTCATATACTCTGACTGAGAAAAGCTAGTTCCAGAGGCGTGTGCTTGTTTTCCCTCCTCCAGCCTTCGCGGTCTGTCTGATCACGTTTAAGTGAAGACCCTCTTTAATCACTTAAAAATGACTTAAATTAACTTTTTTTGAAGGTCAGACTCAGATAAACAGTATTGATGGGAATGTCTGCCTTCTGCAACAAACCATCCAAATATTGGATCCAAGTTTGTGTGTATGTGCTGATTGTTGTGTTTTCTGACCTTTTTGTTTTTAGGCTCTCGACTGCTTCACGGCCATGCTCTCTCGTCCTGAGAGTCGGCTACAGATGGCAGAGACCATCGGCAGTAAGCTCAATATATCCAGAGAACAGGTATTTTAAAGAGGGATTTAGTCGTGACTGTCCTGGTATGAAGCAGGCCCACTGCGACCTTTGACCTTGTTTTGAGGACAGCTGTTTGTGTGCAGGCGCAGCATTTCTGCCAGATGTTTAAACCTGGAATTACAAGGAGTGAGTTGGAGGTCTCCGTGGGCAGAGTCACTCTGGGACAGAAGCAGACTGAATCAGTCCACCTGAGTGTGTAAGTTTGCATCCCTTTGATCTATGACACCACCGGGCTGGTGGAACCAGTGTCTCCTCTTGCTCATGTCTGAAATAAACATCAGCACGTTAAACGGTATTCAAAGCCCACAGTATGACCAAGGCCAGCACTTCCATGTGTTCCCTGGATCACATGAGCGCGGTACTGGTCAAATAGGTCTGCCCCCCCACCCTTATTCTGAAGGGGAAAACTTGTGACCAAACTGCAGCTGTCCATTTCTCAGTTGTGGGTAATGGAATGGCCTCTCTCCACCAGCAGCTGTTCAACCAGGAGCATCCCCTCTGCTGCTGACTCCGCCCACTTGATTACTCATTGTCTCTGCAGCTTTCAACGCCATCTCTCACACCGCCCTCCAGCCCCAGATCCCGTAGACGTCTTTCACACTGTTGCCTCTTCAATTGTGGGATGTCCTGAGGCTCTTTGGGCTTTAGAGGGCTGCTTGTTCTTAACCACGCCCACCACCTCTGCCGTGATGGTCTCACATGATACAGCCGAGCACAGCAATGACACCATCTTCTGATCTGGTCGCATCTTAGTCTTGAAGCAACTCCTGCTTAAATCCCACATCTGTGACAAACCACAAACATTCAGAGGCGGAGCTGTCATGGCCCCACCCTCTGGACCTCCAACTGTGGATCCGTACCCCAATGGGACATGTAGCCAGCAGCCTACACCCCCACCCCACCCCCACCTGTTACTGTTTAACTTATAAATAACATAGAACCTCTTGGGCATCTTGAAGGTTCTATAGAAATCATTATTATTTAATTTCTTATTAGTTCATAAAAGTGTGACTTTTCTAAAAGATTCACATGGGTGACTTCAAATTCTTTCTTGCTGTTAAACAACCGTCCTTCCTGCAGTCTTGAGGTTGTGAGAGTCAAACTTTAGTAATGTTTGCTTCTGTCGACAGGGAGGGCCAAACCTTTGCTGCCACGCGTCCCTCCGTGGTTCTGCTGGAACAGCTGGCAGTGTGCGTCAGCAGAAGGGAGCCCGTTCTTCTGGTTGGAGAAACGGGAACTGGCAAGACCTCCACCGTTCAGTACCTGGCCAAGCTGACTGGTGAGCTGAGCAGACCAGCCAGGCGGGGCCTCCGGCTTCTTTCCTTTGAAAAGTGAAAGACAAACAGCGCTCTCACCGGGTTTGTCCTGTCTTCTGTCCAGGCCACCAGCTGAGGGTGGTGAACATGAACCAGCAGAGCGACACCGCTGACCTGCTGGGAGGGTGAGACGCAGTAAAAGAACTGCTTGTTGCTGTTCTTAAACCAAGGGGTAGCTTCTGGGTTGTAAACATCTGTTTCCTGGGGGAGCATCTCTCCAGTGCTCCGATATTGATCTGATACCCAGAGTTAGATACGATCACGATCACACTGCTTTTTGAAATGGAGCAGTTTATTTGGCTCCACACCACAAGAGTCACTTTACCTGTCAAACGTAGACGACGTTATTTTGCGTAATACCGTATTTTCACGACCATAAGGCGCACCAGTTTTTTAGGGTGCACCTTCAATTAACAGCCTATTTTAGAACTGTTTTCAGGGCACTCCGCGTCATAAGGCACATAGAATAGTAATAACTACAGTAGTGGCTGGGGTTGATAGATAGAACCGTCAGATCAGTCAGTCAAACTTTATTAATAGAATACAAACCGGCGTTCTAACAACTCCGTTCACTCCCAAAACGAATAAACAGCTGTTTTATTATTTTTCCTGAGTGACGTAGTGTTTTCACGTAACACAGTTCTTTTAACAACAGGAAGTGCAACATTTTTATCACGTAGTGGATAGTGGACATGTAAAAGAATTAGTCTGATACCGTTGCGGTAAATCAAACGTTAGTGCAAGCACAATATAACTCTGGAACTCTCGTAACTCTCGAAGTAGCGCAAAGCAACAGCAACATAACAATAAGCCAACGTTGTTCAAACTTTAATGTCCATATTCACAGTATGATCAGCCTTGTTCAGTTGTAAACACACAAAAGAAACACGTAAAGCTCATTTTATCTTTCATACCGCTGTTACTTCGGTCACGCCTTCTGACGACGGGAGCAGCGATTAACCGATATTAATCCATATAAAAGGCGCACCAGGTGAAGAGGCGCACCATCGATTTTTTAGAAAATTCTAGGTTTAGGCTTATAGTCCTGAAAATACGGTATCTGTAATTAACATGTCACTACTATAAATGTAGAATCATTTTCAAACATTTACCAGATTAGAGAACAAACCAATAGTGACGGCAGCTGAAGCAACGGTACATACGGAGGTTGCCAAACGGCCCGTCGGCCCCCTCAGAGCACAGAAACCCCAAATGGGACCGACAACCAACACTTGTCTGGAGTGGGGGGGGGCTACTTCACAAACACTTGATTGTTTTCTCATGCAAACTGAAATGTGGAGTTGTCGCTGGTTTTTAACCCCCCTTTAATCACATCTAGCTTCTAGTTCTAGTCTGATTAGGGCCTTTAAATGGAGGAGGTAAAGACTGGCTTCTTCCAGGTTCCTTGTTCCACTAATCTTTAACACAGGGTCTGGTTTCTCTTGAAAGCTACAAGCCAGTTGATCAGAAGCAGATCCTGCTTCCACTTCTGGAGGCCTTCGAGGAGCTTTTCTCACAGACCTACTCACGGAAGCAAAACCTCACCTTCCTGGGCCACGTGCAGACCTGCTTCAGGGGTAAACGCTGGCACGACCTGCTCAAGCTCATGGATCATGTCTGCAAGTCGGCGCTCGCCAAGGAGCTACAGGAGAAGACAAACGGTTTGTACCACACCAGACCACACCAGACCACACCACACCAGACCACACCAGACCAGACCAGACCAGACCAGACCACACCACACCAGACCAGACCAGACCAGACCACACCAGACCACACCACACCACACCACACCAGACCACACCACACCAGACCACACCAGACCACACCAGACCAGACCAGACCAGACCAGACCACACCACACCAGACCAGACCAGACCACACCAGACCACACCACACCACACCACACCACACCAGACCACACCAGACCACACCACACCACACCACACCACACCTCACCAGACCACACCACACCACACCACACCACACCAGACCACACCACACCACACCACACCACACCACACCACACCAGGCTACACCAGACTACACCACACCACACCAGACTACACCACACCACACCACACCACACCACACCACACCAGACCACACCAGACTACACCAGACCACACCACACCACACCAGACCACACCACACCACACCAGACCACACTACACCAGACCACACCACACCACACCACACCAGACCACACCAGACCAGACCACACCACACCACACCAGACCACACCACACTACACCAGACCACACCACACTACACCAGACTACACCAGACCACACTACACCACACTACACCAGACCACACTACACCACACTACACCACACTACACCAGACCACACCACACTACACCAGACCACACCACACTACACCACACTACACCAGACCACACCAGACCACACCACACTACACCACACCACACCACACTACACCACACTACACCACACTACACCAGACCACACCACACTACACCAGACCACACCACACTACACCACACTACACCAGACCACACCAGACCACACCACACTACACCACACCAGACCACACTACACCACACTACACCACACTACACCAGACCACACCACACTACACCAGACCACACCACACTACACCACACTACACCAGACCACACCAGACCACACCACACTACACCAGACCACACCACACTACACCACACTACACCAGACCACACCAGACCACACCACACTACACCACACCACACCAAACCACCCCACACCACACCACACCACACTACACCACACTACACCACACCACACCAGACCACACCAGACCACACCACACTACACCACACCACACCAAACCACCCCACACCACACCACACCACACTACACCACACTACACCACACCACACCAGACCACACCACACTACACCACACTACACCACACTACACCAGACCACACCAGACCACACCAGACCACACCACACCAAACCACCCCACACCACACCACACCACACTACACCACACTACACCACACCACACCAGACCACACCACATCAGACCACACCAAACCACCCCACACCACACCACACTACACCAGACCACACCAGACCACACCACACTACACCACACTACACCAGACCACACTACACCACACTACACCACACTACACCAGACCTCACTACACCACACCAGACCACACATGACCACACTACACTACACCACACTACACCACACCACACCACACTACACCACACCACACCACACTACACTACACTACACTACACCACACCCCACACCACACCACACCACACCACACCAGACCACACCAGACCACACCACACCAGACCAGACCAGACCAGACCAGACCAGACCAGACCACACCACACCAGACCACACCAGACCACACTAGACCACACCACACTACACCACACTACACCGCACCACACCAGACCACACTACACTACACCACACCACACCACACCACACCACACCACACCACACCACACCACACCACACCACACCACACCACACCACACCACACCACACCCACACCACACCACACCACACCACCCTCTGTTAACCCTGAGCGTCTTGTGTGTGCACCTGTAGCTGCGCTGCTGCAGGAAAGGTGGGAGATGTTGCTCGTCAAACTGCGACAAACTCAGCAGCAGATCCGTGCCTGTGAGACAGCCATGGTCTTTGCCTTTGTGGAGGTATGGTCTAGAAATCCAGATGAAGGCTCCTTCAAAATAAAGTCATGCACATTTGTCTAGCTCTGCCTGCCTGCTGTTCTAGGGAACGTTAGTTCAGGCAGTGAAGAAGGGCCACTGGATCCTGCTGGATGAGATCAACCTGGCAGCAGCAGAGACTCTGGAGTGCTTGAGTGGACTTCTGGAGGGTAGTGCTGGCTCACTGGTTCTGCTGGATCGTGGGGATACTGGTAAAGTGTTACCACCTTTTGTCACTTTCTAGACTTCTCCATTTAAATCTCTCATGGTTCCTGTTTTGTTGAACTAAGCAGTATTTGTGAATGTTCTAATCTTGATTGTGTTGCCCTCTTTTCTGATCATAGAACCTTTGGTACGTCACCCAGACTTCCGTCTGTTTGCCTGCATGAACCCAGCTACAGATGTAGGCAAGAGAAACCTTCCCCTGGGCTTGAGGAACAGGTAAGCCCTGGACAGACATAATCACGGCAACCTATAAGGAATACGCTGAGTGACCTTAACAGTTCTCTCAAAAGGAGCACACACACTCTGACAGTAAAGTTTAATAATGGTTTCCTAAAAACATCAAAGCACACTATGGGGCGAGGAGTAATCAGACTATCCATCCATCCATCCATCCATAAATGTATGTAAAATAAGTGTGTGTGTGTGTGTGTGTGTGTGTGTGTGTGTGTGTGTGTGTGTGTGTGTGTGTGTGTGTGTGTGTGTGCACGCCCAGGTTTACTGAGCTGTATGTCGATGAGCTGGTAAATGAGGGTGATCTGTGGATTCTGGTCTCTGACTACCTAAAGGGTTTGACTCTCCAGAGGAGTGTCATCAATGGCATAATCAGGTAAGCTGTTATTACAGTGTTATTACTGTTGACAGACCCCTTACTGACACAGCAGCATCTGTGGAAGTCAAAATAAAAATGCACCAGAAAATCTCTGAGATCTGAGGGTGTCGTTTCATCTGGAGTGTATTGTGACGTCACACACCCTCCTTCGCTGGCCCATATTGTATCTTATTATAGCCAAAGTGAACTCAGGCCAGTCAGTAATAATCAGGCTCATAATTCATCCTCACATTTCCTCCACTGATGCTGCTGATAAATTTGACTCCACCTTTTGGATTGTTTGTGGCTTTTGTGACAAATAGTTCTGTTCAGTTTTTATCTAGCGGTACGGAAGCAGGCCAGTGAACATCTGGTGGACGGGACTGGCCACAGACCCCACTACAGTCTGAGGACCCTGTGCAGGGCTCTCACCTATGTCGCAGGCAACCCCTGCAAAAGTGTTCAGCGCTCCCTTTACGAGGTGAGTGTCCACAGACGTCCATCTGTCTACTGGGCTCTGCAGGAAAAGCTCCTGGGGGTCCGTGTGTGGTAGGGTTGGGCTAGATCTGAGAGGGTCGGGGCGGTTGTGATGGATTGGTGTGATTGCAGGGGTTTTGTATGAGTTTCCTGACTCAGCTGGACAGAAGTTCCCACCCTGTTGTCCAGAAACTGGTGTGTCAGCACATCTTGATGGGGAACACCAAATGCCTCAAACAGGTAAGATCTCTGAGCAGTTCCAGAGTGTCAGCATCTCTCACATCATTCACATCAGTCAGGAGCAGTTAGTTTATTTTTAAACGTGGATGCATCGGCATTTGTCACCGTTCACATTGCAACAGATCCGTCTTTTTCTGCAGTAGAAGACTGTGTTTGACGTCATGACATACATGATCTCATAACAAGAACGCTTCAGCAAAACATTCTAAACAAGTGAAATCACGGGTGGTCCTGGGTTTGGTTCCTCTTTGAAGTCATTCCAAAAAGTCCAATATCACAACAAGTAGAGCCCTATAATATCTAATTACTTCATTTAATCTCTATTATTTAACAATCGAATTACTTTATTTAATCTCTATTATTTAATAATCAATTTACTTTATTTAATCTCTATTATTTAATAATCTAATTACTTTATTTAATCTCTAGTATTTAATAAGATAATTACTTTATTTAAAATACTTTATCTAAAAGCTATATATTTATTTTAGCGTGGGGCTTCTTCAGATGCAGAGGAACACAGCTACTTGGACTAAATGTATCAATCAAGTTGCAACTTTAAACCTGATACATCACCTGAAACATAACCATCGCTTTGATGGAATTTTGAAAGTATAAGAGAGTGCTGATCATGATAAAAATGATGGACACAACATAAAGACAGCCATGAAGAAGTCAGTGAGAACCAGGAGCTGAAGCTAGAGGAGACTTGACCATGGAGATAATGACCAACCCTTGTGCCGCGTTGAAGATCATGTTTGAAAAAATGAATGTCTTCATTTAAAGAAGCTAAACTGATTTTGGTTTTTTTAATAGCACTGATTTCCTGATGAATGTGGTCCACTTCTGCTCACTGGACCCACAATTGAGCCCGGCTCTAAATGCCCTGTTTCTGTTTTCACTGTCTTCATCTGCTGATCACATACAGTTTGAAGTAAAAGAGCGTTTGATAAATGATGTGAATTTACATGGAGGGTAGTGAAAGTCTTAAAAAAGGCTGCTCAGTCAGTGAGGGTGTGCTGAATGTTTGCAAATGTAAAGTATTACATTTTACTATTAAAGGCTAAATCTTATATCTTTAATTTTAATCTCTAATAAAAATCCTAAGAATTAATAAAAGCCACTTGGCTTCTTCACCATTTTCTGTGAGTCAAGGCAGTGTTTGTAACTTGTGGTGTTTCCTGCAGCCAATCCCAGCCCCCTCGGGACACGCGTGTGTGGACGTGCAGGGCTACTGGGTGCCCCAGGGGGAGCTGGAGCCAGCTCTGGACCCCAGCTATGTCCTCACCACCTCGGTCAAGCTCAACCTCCGCGACCTTGCCAGAGTGGTGTCTGCAGGGTAGGAAAACTGGGATGCACCCCAAATCAATTGGTCCATCTATAAATGTTCAGTCATTTTGTTACAGCCATTTTTAGTGGCTTTAGGACAGAATTCACGAGGACATTTGATTCAGGCAGTCGTTGACCTCATAGGTTCACCTCAGCTGATCTCTGTTGGGACATCCTCTCGTTACTTTTATTTCTTACTTTTTCCTCTGATTACATGAGCCAGTCTGCTGTTGGGTCTGAAGATCTGTTACTTTCAGCTTGGTTGAACAGCTCTATGACTCATTTGTCACAATTTTCCATACTGAGCTGATGAAACCTCGGTTTTGTTTGCAGATCCCACCCGGTGTTGATCCAGGGAGAGACGTCTGTGGGGAAGACCAGTCTGATCCAGTGGCTGGCTGTAGCTACTGGGAACTATTGTGTCAGGATCAACAACCACGAGCACACCGACATCCAGGAGTACATCGGCTGCTACTCATCAGACAGCAGGGGCAAGCTGATCTTCAAAGAGGGTGGGAACACACAGTCTTGAAAAAGAGCAAAGTTTACTTTCATGAGGACATTAGTCAGCATCTCGTACTGTAAAGATCAATACTGACCAGTTCTCTTTAGGATTTACAGTCTTAACTTGAGGTGTAAACCTTCAGGTAGATCTTTCTGGATTACCTTCATCTCTATTTCAGGTGTTCTCATCACTGCCATGAAGAAAGGCTACTGGATCATCCTGGATGAGCTCAACCTTGCTCCCACAGATGTGTTGGAAGCTCTGAACAGACTCCTCGACGACAACAGGGAGCTCTTTGTGGCTGAGACACAAGAAGTCATCAAGGCCCACCCTGGATTTATGCTGTTCGCTACCCAGAATCCCCCTGGCCTTTATGGTGGCAGAAAGGTACAGATATTGCCTGGGTGGGGGGGTGTGGTAGTGCGCTGAGCCTTTGACACTGGTAGGAGCAGGCTGTTAGCAGAAGAAGAATTAAGGTTTATTGTTAAACATTCTGGACAATTATTATAATCTGTAAAATGGTTCATAAACATTGATAATTCCAGGCACAATAGTAGGTTGACATTTTTACATTTTCAGATTGATTGAGGTGGTTTGAATCAGTGTGTTAACTCTCACAGCCAGAAAACATCACAAAACATATTTCAAAGTAGAACAGTGACTATACACCCATCGCTGATCAAAGGACACACGCATATGGTTGGTGCAGGCACCTGTACGTGCTCTTACCGACGGCTACAGGTAAAAGAAGGGCCTGACTATGTGGGATAACAGTTAATGAAATCCACGCAGACACAAATAGCACTCAGAGCTCTGGGAAAGTCTCTTCAGCTGTTCAGGACAGTCGCCACAGAAAGAGGTGAGAGGTGAAACATCTTCCAGTCTCTTTCAGCAGACCAGTTGAGGCTCTGATGGCCTTTACTGGACTGCTGTGACCTGGAAGAATGAGAACCTTCAGACACGGTGAGCTGGTCCTCCAAGTGCGGCATGAGATGATGAGAGAAATCTCAAGTGTTTTCACTCTTCCCGAGAAAAGCGTCATGTCCCCCCTTTACCTGTGTTTCACTGCTAATGTTCTGCTGCCTTTGCCAACATTCCAGTACCATTCACATTTCCTCTTCCCTGTGTTCAGGTCCTCTCTAGGGCTTTCAGGAACCGCTTTGTGGAACTACATTTTGATGAGCTGCCCAGGAAAGAGCTGGAGAACATCCTCCACGAGAGGTGCAGCCTGCCTCCGTCCTACTGCTCTAAGCTGGTCAACGTTATGGAAGACCTGCAGGTGACTGAGCACTCCTATTCCTCCACTTTAAGGGTTTAAAGTATACCTACTGCACCTTTGTAGTAGGTCAGTATTTAAGCTAAACTACCCCCCCCCCACCATGGCTGCTGGGAAGCAACATTTATTAACAGGTGGATTTTGGTCAAAACTGTCAGTGACCCGTCGTCCACCAAATAAACTCTACACTCACTAAACACTTTCACACGTGGACAAAATGGTTGGTACCATTCAGTTAATGAAAGAAAGCCTTGCAATGGTCACAGAAATAACTTGAATCTGACAAGTAATAATAAATAAACATTTTATGGAATTTAACCAATGAAAGCTTCAACAGAATACATAAAAAAATAAACTCATGAAACAGGCCTGGACAAAAATGATGGTATCCCTAGAAAAGACTGAATATAATGTGACCAAAAGGACGTGTTAATCCAAGGTGTGTCCACTAACTAGCACGCAGGTGTCTACAGTCTTGTAAGGAGTCAGTGGGCCTCTATATGGAGCTACAGGTAGTCATGGTTCTGTTTGGGGACATGGTTTGTACCACACTGAACATGGACCAGTGGAAGCAAAGGAAAGACTTGTCTCAGGAGATCAGAAAGAAAATTATACACAAGCAGTTGCAGATATTCAGAAATGTAAGATTCATGGGACTGTAGCCAACCTCCCTGTACGTGGCCGCAGGAAGAAAATTGATGATAAATCAAAGAGATGGCTAATATGAATGGTAACAAAAGAGCCCAAAACACTTCAGTAGAGAGAAAGGGGGCAACTTCAACTCAAGGAACATCAGTGTCAGATGGCACCATCCGTCGTTGCCTGAGCCAAAGTGGATTTAATGGGTGACGACCAAGGAGGACACCATTGTTGAAAACAAATCATAAAAAAGCCAGACTGGAATTTGCCAAACTACATGTTGACAAGCCACAAAGCTTGTGGGAGAATGTCCTATGGACAGATGAGACAAAAATGGAACTTTTTGCCAAGACACATCAGCGCTATGTTCACAGACGGGATAATGAAGCATATGAAGAAAAGACCACTGTCCCTAGTGTGAAACACGGAGGAGGCTCTGTTATGTTCTGGGGCTACTTTGCTGCATCTGGCACAGGGTGTCTTCAATCTGTTCAGGGTACAATGAAATCCAAAGACCATCAAGGGATTCTAGAGAGAAATGTTCTGGCCAGTGTCAGAAAGCTTGACCTCAGTCGCAGGTCATGGGTCTTGCACCAGGACAGTGACCCAAAACACCCAAGAATGGCCAAGAGGAAAACACTGGGCTGTTTTAAAGTGGCCTTCTATGAGCCCTGACCTAAATCCAATTGAGCATCTTTGGAAGGAGCTGAAACATGCCGTCTGGAAAAGGCATCCTTCAGACCTGAGACAAGTGGAGCAGCTTGCCTATGGGGAGTGGGTCAAATACCTGCTGAGAGGTCCAGAGGTCTCTGACAGTTACAGGAATCCTTTGATTGCAGTGATTGCCTCAAAAGCTTGTGCAGCAAAACATTAAGTTCAGTGTGCCATCATTTTTGTCCAGGCCTTTTTCATGAATGTATTTTTTTAATGTATTCTGTTGAAGCATGGTTGAAAAGCAATGTCTTTCATTGGATAAATTCCATAAACTTTTTATGTATTATTTTGTCAGATTCAAATTATTTCTGTGACATTGTTAGTTTTTCTTTCATTAACTGAAGGCTACCAACAACTTCTCAACTTGTCCATGTGTGTATTAAATGCGTTGGCTCAAAAACCTGCTGAAAGCTCTGGTGAGCCCTTAAATTACAAGTTGAATTAGAAAAATCAAGTAATGTTGCTTTAAGATGACTTTCGCCCTTTTGCCTTCAAATCTGTCTTCCTTCTTCATGGAGGTCTTTCAAGAAGTTATTGGAAATGTTCCTCTGAGGTTTTGGTCCATTTTGACCTGACACTGTCACACAGTTGCTGCAGATCTTTCGGCTGCAGATCTTTGAGAACCTCCCGTTCCACCACATCCCAAAGGTGCTCTGTTGGGTTGAGATCTGGTGACTGTGGAGGCCGTTGGAGGACAGTGAACTCAGCATGTTCCAGATGTTGAGATGAACTCTGTGACATGGTGCAACATGCTGCAGGAGGTGGTCCACTGTGGTCATAAAGGGATGGACATGGTCTCTGGGAGGCTGCAGCATTTAAACCATGCTCATGCCAAGAAAGCATCTCGAATATATCTTAAAAGAGCATCTGGAGATGGTTGTGGGTGAATATCCCAGTAGATCAGCAGTTTCTGAAACACAGACCAGCTCGCCTGGCACCAACAACCAGCCATGGTCAAAGTCATTCATCCTCCATCTGAACTTCAGCACCTTGTCTCCACCATGTCCACACGACTAAACGCAGCAGTTGCTGCCGTCTGATTGGCTGATCTGACGTTTGCGTTAAGAAAATATTGAACTGACTGATGAATGTCTGAGCTTTATTGTCTGAGGACTCACTTTCTGTCATGTCTTTTAATAATGACACCATTACATTGATTTGATGCTTCATCAAACCCAAGACTTTGCCCTGCCTAAATATTTGTATTTATCTTTTTAATATTGACCATCTTCTAGATAATTATTTTATAATTGGATAATTATTACTTCTCTACACCATCATGGAGCCCAAAGTATTTTACATATCCGCTCATTCACACACACACGGCACTGATGGGGGGTTGCTGCCATGCAAGGTGCCCACTAGGAGCAAATTAGGGTCCAGTGCCTTGCCCAAGGACACTTCAGCATGTGGACAGCTGGGAAGTGACCATACTTCCCAGGACCTTCACCACCACACCAGTGCTTTAGTGTGTAGACTCTTACACGGCTCTGTCTCGAACAAAACATACGAGGAGTTCGTTTGATGAAAACCAGATACATGTTCTTCCCATTCCAGGCATTTCGAAGGGGATCATCAGTATTTGCTGGCAAACATGGCTTCATCACCCTTAGGGATCTATTTCGCTGGGCAGACCGATACAGACTTGAGGAGCAGGAAAAAGCCTCTCAGGATTGGCTACAGCACTTGGCTGATGATGGTGAGGCATGTCAGAGCAGGAAAGCATTCACCTCAAAAAACTAAGGGCGATCTTTCCTCTGGATAAGGTTACATGCTGCTGGCGGGGCGTGTAAGGAAGCAAGAGGAAGAGGCCATCATCCTGGCCATCCTGGAGAAGCACTTCAAGAGAAGAGTGAACACTGAGGAGCTGTTCTCTCAGCAACACGTCAGCAGCCAGTTTAGTAAGACTTTCTTTCTCAGCCTTAGCATTGATTCATTTGTTTCCTGAAAATGCTGAATGTGTTTTCTCCCCTTCTCTGCTGGCAGGTCCCTCCATTGACAGCATCGCTGGGGTTCCTGAGGAGTTTCGTCATGTGGTCTGGACGTACGGCATGAGGAGGTTGGCTGTGCTGGTAGGACGGGCTCTTCGGTTTGGAGAGTCCGTCCTGCTGGTGGGAGAAACTGGGTAAGAGCGTCGCCTCGAGGTCTTATTCTGACTATAAGAGGTAGTTTGTCTAAAACAATGTTCAAAGGTGAATGGGGCAGCTAAAAATGTGACTGATGCGTCATCTTGGCTCTGATAGTTAAGGGAATTTAATCAACAGCAATTGGGTCCTTTTTACATGTTCAATGACCTTTCACCTCTCATCCAAACACAAGAAGAACTCCATCTGTAGGCTAGAGTACCAAATCTAAAAAGATCTTATCTTAAACATCCAACATCCAACATCCAACAAGCAACACCTTTAGACAAAGATCAGGGCAGGACTAAGAGGTCAAGAGTCAGATTTTCTACCAGAGCAACTGCAGTGTAAGTCTCATTCACACTTTCAGTCATGTGAGACCCAGAACCACCCTAGACCCAGAACCACCCTAGACCCAGAACCACCCTAGACCCAGAACCACCCTAGACCCAGAACCAGCCTAGACCCAGAACCAGCCTAGACCCAGAACCAGCCTAGACCCAGAACAGCTCTGTGCCCTCTTGGCCTTTCACCTCAATGCCACCTACTTCCTGTACAGGAGAAACTGCCACAGGCAGAAACATGGCTGCTCTCTCACTTCACGAGAAAATCTGTTTGATTTGCCCAAAATCTCTTTTTTTTTACTTTTACTTTGGATTTACTGCCAAAAAAGAATTGTGTGGGTTGTTTTTTTCTTGGAATGACTGTAAATGACTAAAATGTACACAAATAAAATAGCAATCATCTTAAATTTGTTGAGATAACACATTCTCTCAATACTTTCACAAGAAATACGGCGCAGTATTGTAAAATGCATCAAAAACAAGGCAAACTGCAGCAAATACAACAAATTTATTTTTTAGTTCTTTATAGAAATATATATGTACCGGTAAATATATTATTTTTGCACCTCCATTCATTCGGTTGCTGACAGAATTTATAACTCTCCTTCCACATAACTTACATTTCTGTTATAAGTTGATATGTTAACACACCTTATCCTTTTTGTCTTGTCTTTTTCTTTTTTGTTAGCTGTGGGAAGACAACAATCTGTCAGATGTTTGCTGCTTTGATGGGACGCAAGTTTTTTTCAGTGAACTGTCACCTCCACTTGGAGACGTCAGACTTCCTGGGAGGGTTACGTCCCGTTCGGCACACTCGTCAGGTACCAAGTAACAAAAGAATTAAAAGCTTAATCCTACGACTGTAATGTTTTAATTCAAGCAGTTCATGATAAAAGCTCTGATGACCTCCATCATCAGAGTTCATCTGAATTTTTATGACAGCCCTTCAGTTGGTTTTGGACTCATTTTGAACATTGAAAATGAACTCCCACCATGAAGCCCAGAAAGAATTAGTTGACTTGATGTCATCTGGATGAATGAGTGTTTTTTGACTATGGCAGACACGGTTGAAAGAACTTATTTTAAAAGAAAAGTCAAGGAGACAAGGACTGAATACCATTTAAGACAGAAACATAAAGATTCATTTGACCTCTAAATTGAAGCTGCCATCCATGTTTGTCTGTAGACTGATGAAGAAGACGGCAGGCTGTTTCACTGGCACGATGGACCCTTGGTCCTGGCTATGAAGGAGGGGGGAGTGTTTCTCATGGACGAGATCTCTCTGGCAGACGATTCGGTGTTGGAGAGGCTCAACAGGTAAACTCATAGATACTGTCTGCCCTAAAAACAGCTAATTTAAAATCATATAAGTAGAAAGTCCACAGCACTCAATTTAAAATAAAATGAATAAATCACCAAATGAGAAAAAAGTAATGCAAAAAGCCTTTTGTAGAGCAGCAGATCTCAATGATTATAGTGACTATTTCTGTTTTAAAAACAGATTTTTAGGTTCATATTGAAGTTGAAACTTTGCAATGACATTTCTTTTGCAAATATTAATAAATGTAATGATTCCAGTACTCTTATGAGATGGTGACTGTCTATTGTTAGTGTTCTAGAGACAGAGAAGTCCCTTGTGTTGGTCGAGAAGGGGACTGGGGACACCGAGGAGGTCGAGCTGATCAGGGCTGCTTCAGCTTTCCGTCTAGTGGCAACCATGAATCCAGGAGGTGACTTTGGCAAGAAGGAGGTAAATAAACGTTAAGAATCTTGAAGAAGTTTCTCCATGTTGGAGGAGACCACCTATGGTACATTCATAGACATGTATGAAAGAGGGGCTGAAAGGTGCAGCCACGCAGTAGTGGCGATACCTGCAGTACCCCCAATAACCACTGGGGGCTCCCTCCAAAAATATCTAGCTCTAATTAACTCTCAGTCATTAAAAATACTCTAGATTACACAAGTCATAACAGTGTCAGCAGGTAAAGCTCATCAGCCTATCATATCATCATCCCCCAAACGGAGTTACTACTCAGGTAAATTCACTTTTGCGTTGCAAAGTTACACACCTGCTTACAGAAGAGTTCATACCTGAGTCTATAAGAGGAAACCCAAAATGGTGAGGTCAAAAGAACTTCCTCAAGAGCTTAAAGACAGGATAGCGTTGATGCAAAACAAAACAAAACATCTCCTGCCACTCTGAAGGTCAGCACACTGACCGACATCAAAACCGCTACAATCACGAGGTACAATCATGAGATTAGAAACGTGGTCCTGTTGTGTGTCATTAGTATTTAACAGAACTCCTCATACAGCAGATGAACTGTGACTTTCTGCCCTTCTACAGCTCTCTCCTGCTCTCAGGAATCGCTTTACTGAGATCTGGTGTCCTCAAGGCAACAGTCGGAGTGACCTGGTCCACATCATCCAGCACAACCTGCGCTCAGGCCTCATTCTTGATGGTAAACCATCGGCAGCTTCTTCAGCCCTGCTGTTTCAATCTAAAGGGGTCAATCAAGGGGGCACAAAGGCTGTCTGTCAAGACAAGAAAATCAAAAAGAATGCCATTGGAATAGAATTGGTGTCTTCAAAGCTGTGCTGTGCTCTCCTCGTTGAGTGTCTTTGAACGTCTCCGTGTCACCGTAGGTGGGGACATCGCAGAGTTGATGCTGGATTTCATCGAGTGGCTTACGCAGCAGGACTTCGGTCGACATTGTGTCCTGAGTGTGAGAGACATTCTGTCGTGGGTTCACTTTCTAAATATCGTGTGTGAGAGGGACGAGGACGGCTTCATGACTATGGGAGTCCTGGAGGACGAGGACGAGGCAGAGTGGGACCTGAGGCTGGACACGGTCACAGCCTTGGTTCACGCTGCATGTCTGGTCTACATCGACAGCATCGGCTCTGGTCAGAGGACCGTCCGTCCATTTGTCCTTCAGAGGTGGAAACACCCCCGTTCACACAGTTGTTTTCTCTTGTAGGGCCCACAGGGCCGAGCACAGACGGCGCCTTCCGAGCCCGACAGCTCTGCCTGGACTTTCTGCAGCAGCGCTTGAGTCGGATGAGCAGGCCGGATCAGGAGGTCCTGGAAGCTCTGAGGGTCTACGACTGCAGCCTGCCCCGGGAGCCCCTCTGGGGGGAGGACTTTTTTGGAATCGACCCTTTCTACATTGCCTTAGGTATTCAGCCCCAAATGACTGCAAGAGGAGCAGATCCAGGATTGTAGACGTGTCGTGGAGATTGAACAGCGTGTACAGTCGTCACTCTCCTGGACACAGAATGTGATGAAGTGTAAAGAGAAATATAACAAGAGAGGCTGACACCCACCAATTACTGATATTCAGATGATGGCACCCGTTGCTTTAGCGTGGGAATGAATACATACATGTTGGTTCTCTCTGCTGCCTCTCTGGCTCTCTGCTGGTTCTCTCTGCTGCTGTTCTAACATATAACAGACGATGACACTCGCATCTAATATTGAATTAATGAACACAATTATTTCTTCTAAGCATCAGCCAGAATTTGGAAATGATGGCATCATTGTACAAAGGAAAATGTGCTTTTTCCCCACGGCAGATGTAACAGCCTTTTTTAAATGAAGTCCATCAGTATCAGATGAGATATCAGATGTTTGTTCCCTTTCACATTTTAAAGGATGTTCTTTGCTAAAAGACAATAATGATGAGCATTAGTTTGTATTCAGTGTGGAACATCAACCTGGTGTGTAGCTCATCAGGTCTGTGTCTGCAGGTCCTCAGGCTGAGAGCAGGAACCTGTCGGACTATGCGATTGCCGCAGGCACAACAGCCATGAACGCCCAGAGGCTCCTGAGGGCCCTGAAGCTGCAGAGGCCCGTGCTGCTGGAGGGCTCCCCCGGCGTGGGCAAGACCAGCCTGGTGGCAGCGCTGGCTAAAGCCTCTGGGAACCCTCTGGTCCGGATCAACCTGTCGGAACAAACGGTAGCGCCCCAGGAGATGATTCAGAACGCAGCAGAAAGCTGACCACATTGATCTCCTCAACGCGCTTTCTGTGGCAGGACATCACCGATTTGTTTGGAACGGATCTCCCTGTGGAGGGGGGGAAGGGGGGCGAGTTTGCGTGGCGAGATGGTCCCCTGTTGGCGGCGCTGAAGGCGGGTCACTGGGTCGTCCTGGACGAGGTAAAGGTCATTCCAGTTTTGAACCGCAGCAGGGCTCTGTGGTGCTGATCCGTTGGTCTTTGTCCCAGTTGAACCTGGCCTCTCAGTCGGTGCTGGAGGGACTGAACGCCTGCTTTGATCACCGAGCACAGATTTACATTCCTGAGCTGGGCATGAGATTCCAGGTCCAGCATGAGAAGACCAAGATCTTTGCCTGCCAGAACCCCTTCACACAGGGCGGGGGCCGCAAAGGTTTGCCCAAGTCCTTCCTGAACAGGTTCACACAGGTAAGGACCCCTGGCCCACATTGGTTTTCCTGTCACGCTCCTCTGGGAGACGTTTCCTACAGTTTGGTTTGACTCAAAAACATTGCCAAACATTCTGCAAGAGATCAGACGGGGGACAAACAGGAACAGTGATATTTTAAAATGGAAAATAGAATTCCTCTAAGCTAGGGTGCATTAAGGCTCCAAATGTGTTTGACCTGATTGTGTTTTTCCAGATGAGTTTCATTACTGTCTGTCCTCTTCTCAGGTGTTTGTGGACCAGCTCACAGGCACAGACATTGAATTCATCGGAGATTCCATGTTCCCCAGCATTGATAAAGAAATCATTTCAAAAATGGTGGCGTTCAATAACACTGTAGGTATCTCTGCTATTGTACTATTTTGGAAAAAATGTTATTTTTATTATTTATTCAATTATTCATCTTGCACAGTTCTCTTAGTCCTATTGAAAAGAGGTCATATCAAGCAAACCTCCCTTTTCAGCTCTTCAGTTCATATATTTGTGTATCCACACTGCCTCCCCACCCGTGGCGCTCTCACTGTCAGAGTGTGCTGACAGCATGAGCTCTAAGATGTTATTGCACCGAGTATGAGCACTGCACACACCGGGAGAGTTGTAGTTGTACGGGGGCGCCAAATGGTTGTTTTTTCCCCTAGGGAGGACATAACGGAAAATAATTGAGATGCAACGATCTAAACCATCTACATCATCTAACCCATCTCCACAATCTAAACCATCTACACCATCTAAACCAGAGATCTCCAAACTCTTCCCCACAGGGCCGTGTGGCTGCAGGTTCTTGTTCCACCAGTCCAGTTCACCCAGTTTGACCAGTCAGCTGTTGAAGACTCAGATGAGTTGATGAAGTGAGTCCAGTCTGGTGCCGCTGGGTTGAACCAGAACCTGCAGCCTCACGGCCCTCTGGGGAACAGTTTGGACACCCCTGATCTAATCCTTCTCCACCATCTAAACCATGTACACAATCTAAACACCTGGTCCTACTCTCTCGGGCCCTTCTGTTGGTTCTAAACTGGTTTCTTTACTCTCTCCTTCAAACATGCTGTCCATCTCCTCACTCGGTCAGTCAAAAGCACAGTAGGTTGAGGGATTCGATCTAAAGTTTTTATTTCAGCAAATTGGTCTGGACGTCAAAGAGTCAAATGAGGAAACCCAGTGAGAGAAGATGGAGTGATCCCATCCTCTTGGCTTCTCTCTGTTCATGTTCAGTATTAATATACTGCACATCAGTTTTGGATGAGTACATTGAAAATAAAAGTACATATAAATTAAGGGAAATGTCCAGTTTTTTTCAAATCTATACAATTATCAGTACATGGTCTGATCGATAAGTAATACTTGAGTGAAGTTGGTAAATGAAGGCCTGAAGCTTCTGTTGCATGTCTTTGTATGAAGCAGAGTAAAGTACATCAGCAAATGTTCACTTTGATTATATCTGCAGGATTGAACATGTCATGTTTCTTTCTGTGAAGCTTGTTCAGGAGGTGTGTTTAGAGAGACTCTGGGGACAGAAAGGAGGCCCCTGGGAGTTCAACCTGCGGGACATGTTCCGCTGGTGTGAGCTGATGCAGGCTGACCAGTCGCCAGGGTTTTACAACCCAGGTCAGCACGTAGCGCTGGTGTACGCTGACAGGATGAGGACGGAGACGGACAAGGCGCAGGTACGCTGAGAAAGCATCACGGGCCACCAAGACCCTGAAACACACTCACATGGGTCTCAGCGTGGCTGTTTGCTTATTCTGTGACTTTCATTTATTTTTTACACAGGTGCTGTCGGTGTTCAGAAAAGTATTTGGGGAGGACTATGAACCTTACAACGGATCCAGACAGTTTCACATCACCCCTCTCAACCTGCAGGTTTCACCACTGGCTTTAGTCCATTCCTTTGTGTTTGTATAAGCCCAGCTCTGACGCCTTGTGTGTCTCTGACACAGGTGGGCTTCTCTGTGCTGCCACGTAGTGGTGGAGCCCCAGTCGCCCTGGACCCCCCACTGTCCATCACACATCAGGCCCTGCACCCTCTGGAGTCCCTGATGAAGTGTGTGGAGAGGGGCTGGATGAGCATCCTGGTGGGCCCTACAGCCAGTGGGAAGACCAGCCTGGTGAGGCTGTTGGCTCTGCTGACAGGACACCGCCTCAGGGTCATGGCCATGAACAGTTCCATGGACACCACAGAGCTACTGGGGGGCTTCGAACAGGTGACCAGCAGACTCTTCTACTCACACAAACTCCTTCAAGAACAGTGATTCACATCAGAGCGCATGTTTCGTGTCTTTACAGGTTGATATTATGCGACCATGGCAACAGGTGCTAGAAAGTGTGGACTACATAGTTGCCATGGTGATAAGGCGTGGCTTGATGTCTCTTGAGGTGGGCATTCAGGACACAGAATTCCTGCTGCAGACATGGGGACTGTTTTGCCACTGGCTGAAAGAGGAAGGCTTAAAGAGAAGTGGGGGAAGTGTCAGCTCAGAGGCGCTGAACAAGCTGGAGGTCATCATCCTGCTGCTGCAGAAGCTGAACATCAAGCTCAAAGTCTTCACTGGTAATGCTCTGCATTGAGCCACTCACCTCAGGGAGTGTCTCGGTGCTCTTTCATGCTGTATTTGTCCCTCAGATATGTCCAAACTGCAGATGGACTTCACGCTGCTTAAGGAGCGTCTGGCCCAGCTGGAGGACGGTTGGACCAACGGAGGATTTGAGTGGCTGGATGGGATGCTGGTTCAAGCCCTGCAGGCAGGTGACTGGCTGCTCATGGACAATGCCAACTTCTGCAGGTGAGCAGGGAGCAGTCTTCTGTCTCAGGTCTTGCATTCCAAACAAATCAGAAGGTTTGTCACTGCAAAATTTCCTGGTACACTACACTGATGCACAGAGCAGAGCAGATGGCCACCAAAATGAAGGAATCTGATGAAAGCCCGTTGCGCACATGGAGACGCCATATGATGTAGTACACTAATATAGTGGGCCAGTAGGTGGCGCTAATGATCCAGCCATAGCCTTAGAGTCTAGGGCTATGGCTAGTAATTAAGTACTCTATGGCTTAGAGTACTTCAAATAGAAAAGAGCGTGAGTTTAGAATATTCCTGTCTGTTATTGGATTCAGTCAGGAACATCCATTTAAATAAAAAAAAGTTCTTTAGCGGGCAAATATTAAGTGATTAAAATGCAATTAATCAAGTTGAGTTGATTACAAAGCCTCTTATTAATTTGACAAACTCGTTGTGTCCATTTCTTTGATCAGGAAAACAAAAGGCATTCAGATTTTTATTCAAGACAACTTTGGAACAATAAATGGGATCCTCCTGACAGAAGGAGAGCACTGATGACTAATGTCCTGTTTGAATGTTGAAAGTGCTGGTGTTGTGTTCTGTTTTAGTGCCTCTGTTCTGGACCGCCTCAATGCTCTGCTGGAGCCTGGGGGATCTCTCACAATCAATGAACGAGGGGTCATAGATGGAAAGACACCCCAAATTATCCCACATCCAAACTTCAGGTAGTCCTCTAAAAGAGCACTCCTTTCCCTTTGCTGAAGACATTAACCATCATCTGATGTCTGGGTGTGTTAGGCTCTTCCTGACCATGGACGAAGTGCATGGAGAGTTGTCCAGAGCTATGAGGAATCGAGGAGTAGAGATTTATATCCCGGGGGAACGTGAGGATGTCTCCTGGGACATGATGGACCTGAAGACGCTGCTTCACACTGCAGGCGTGACGGGGGATTGTGTCTGTGACCTGCTGATTGAAATACACAAAAGTATCAAGTCTTCAATCTGGGGTAGGTAACAACAAGACGCACTGCATCCACTCTATCAGCACAGTTTGCTGGAAAGCTCGGGTATCTTTTAGACTCGCCTGCGTCATCAGTGGTCTCCCTCCTCAACGCTGCCACCATTTTGTCCTGCCAACTACAAAGAGGTGTGGATTTACCGAGTGCGCTACAGCACGCCTGTGGAGACACATACTCGACGTGTCAACGGACCGCCGCCAAGCAGAAGGTATCAACGCCCGAATCAGTGATTGTAATTGAGATGGAAATGAGTTTGCCTGTTCTGGGCCCCTCTCTGGGTTCTCTTCCTCCCCCGGTCCAAGGATGTGTGTTTGGTGGATACCTTGAGTGTGAAAGGGGCTTCTGGTCATCTGGTCTGCGTTGGCCCTGTGATGAGCTGGTGTACCCCACCTCTGCCCGACGGGGAGGCTGTATGAAATCTGCCTTCAGAATCAACAACACGGGCATCTGTTCACTGTAGGTGAACGGGCACATCCAGTTGATAGACAGTTGTGATAGCCAGTCAGATCAGGAGCTGTTGACAGTCAGGCCTTCTAGCTGGCCTCCCATTGAACGGGACATGGACACGTCCTGTGGTTGGACACTCACCTGTGAGAGCCGCCAGAGCTGTGAAGATCAACTGAGACACACCAGAGCCACACTTAATAAAAGCTTTTGGACAGATGATTTTAAAAAGCCTTTTATTTTTAAGTTTGAACAACACCACATAGAGAGATGTTTTAAGTGCTGATGCAGGTTTATTGATTTTAAAATGCTCCAGAAAATAGCCCGTGTTATACACAATTGAGGTGAAGCAATGCCCAGTAGTGTGCAAGTGTGTTTGTGTAGATGATTTCTCCAGCTGTGGTGTCATAAATGATGGTATAATGAGAGCTATTTATTAAAGTCAGACTAAGTAGGACATCACTGAAGGCCCAGGTGTGAGATGCACGGTGTCCCACTGAAAATGACTGTACTTAAGATGAGAACGCACAAATGCATCAGTACAGTAAATAAGAAGCTGAACGTCTGCTGCGCATCTCCAGTGAACACATTTGATGACTCTCTTCTCGTTCCAGCAAGCCCAGCAGATCATCGAGCAGCACCTGGCTGTGCTGGACGCAGACGAGTGGGGCAGCGGGCTGCTCTGCGCTGGAGTCTGGCCCGACGGCTTCCCCTCTGCGCTCCTCTCCACTGAAGACTCGTGCTTCTCGTCTGTCTTACGGGACGGCCAGGTCCTTTCATTTTGTCTGAACAGCCTGAGCCTGCAGGGTAAACGGTGAGATGCTCCTCTTTACCTGCACCTATGAATGTATCCTCAGTTCATTTGAACAATCTCTAGATTTTCTCTTTATTAAAGTCTTAATTTGATATTTTGAAATTCTGGGAATGTTGGCAGGAACCGTCCGCTGAGTCTGAGTGACCTGAAGAGGGTGCTGCAGAGCAGCGGCCTTCATGAAGGTCAGGTGTTCTGCGAGGGGCTGGTGGATCTGGAGGAAGGAGATGCAGTGAGGCTGCTCCCCACAGCAGTGAGGTTGCTCACGGAGAGAGCTTCCCACGGGGACTGGAACCTCCGCAGCAGCTGGCTCTCACATCTGGGCAAAAGTCACCAGTACATGCCGGGTGTGTGATGTGGCACACATGAATGCACTGGTGAACCAATTAGACCAAAGTACTTGGAGTGTGCTGTCAGAACACCTCCATCCGGTTTACAATCCATCTGTTCTGCTTCTGTCCAGTTGAAGACCTGCTACCTGTTAGCTCTGACAGTCCCTGCTCCTAGCCATCAATCACTAACTTTTGATCCTGAAACTGTCTTCTAGATCCAGTTTTGGTGCAAATGGAGGCAGGCAACCGGGCTCTGAATGCCGTGTTCAGTAGTAAACTTGCTGCCAAAGGAAAATCACTGGCAGAGCTCCTGCAGCCTCACAGCATCGGTAAACGCTCTTTCCTTCTCTCAGATGATTTAGTAGATTTAGTGTAGTCAGGGCCACGGCTGGTGGAGCAGGCCTATAAGTGCCATCAGTCAAAACATTCAGCGTGAAGAGATAAAAACATATAAAAGTTGAACTGGACTATAACGTTGCATTTGTATACAAATTGATTTCACAAAGTCTAAAACTGTGAACAACAAGAGGCGTTATTTAACGTTATTGACAATAGCAGGTGTAAGAGCGGGCTGAATGGGTGTGTTCAGGTAACACAATAAGACCTATTCAGCTACACAACAGCTGGATAGGCTAAATGAACACAAGGAGGGAGTGAGGTACCAGGACGCACATTCACCAAGATCCAGATGTCCTTCAGCGTCACTGACTCCAGTCAGCTTCATCCTCGTGTCCCTTCTGAACAATGTTCAGTTCCAGATGTTCTGAATATCAGTGGTACAACCAGCCCATCTAGAACCAAAGTCTGACTTAGAGTCCAGAAAATACGCTACACATCTTAATCTACTTTCATCCCATCAGCGTCACGATGAACTTGAAAAAAATTCAGCTTTGATACAGCCACATGTGCTGGTAGTACATGCGTCACTACGATGTCATTTTACTCAAAGTCGTGACATTTTGCACGTTTTCTCTGTGGGTCATTGAGTCAGGTCTTTATTGCCGACACGTTCAGATGCTGGTTGTGGGTTTTTTGGTGTTTCTTTTTTCATCTTTTAAGAATGATATTTCATATCTTTGACTCAGTTCCTGCTGGCTGCCTTTGGTATATTAGGATATTCTAGCTCTGTGAAATTTGGGCTTTATGGTTATGTCGTCTATGACAGCTGTGAACCAGCATCTGTGGGATATGTATTTAGTTTGGGTCTCAATTATGCACTGATGCAGCTTGTGATGAGCACTGACCCTTGTTATATTGTCAGATGAATACAGGATTCTGGTGGACATGCGATGGAACAAGCAATATCTGGATATTCTAGCCAGCAAGTGCAACTTTGAGGATGAAGAACGATACATGGATTTCCTGGAGGCACTGAACACAGTTGCCAACAGGTACAACTCCCCAGGAACCTGCAGGGATATTGTAGCCTTAAAATGACAATTCTGCATGTGATCATGATCATGAGAGTTAATCCTCCTTTGCTTTGGTTCAGGATTGTTCTACTGATGGACCGAGAGGAACGATCAGTCATCTGCTCTTATTCCAGCAACTTGTCCTCTCAGAACAGCGCTTTAGGGATCGCCACAGCCTTCAGCAAAGGTCTGCAAAGCTTTAGGAAGTTACACTCTGAATTTATTACTGCTGAGGACATAAAAGTTTACATTTTTTTATAAAGATAAATTAACTATAAAGATCCCACAAGATATAAAGATATGTGTGTGTATATATACACATATTTAAATATATATATATATATATTTTTTTTTTTTTTTTTTTTTTTTTTTTGTGCCCACACGGGTATTTAAGAGATGATTTTAATAGTCATCTCTTACTTATTCAAACACCAATTTGGAAAGTCCACACAGCCAAATGCAATTCAACCCAGTGCTGAGTCTGATGGTGTGCTCCCCCCACAGGCACTGTGGATATGGGCCATTTGGCTCACCCTGTGCTCATTCACCTGCGGTCCTTCTTTGACCTGTGGGAATCCTTCACCCTGCAGGCTTTGCAGAATGAACAGCCCTACATCTCTGACCACATCATGTTCGAGGTTCGTGCTCCACACTGACTGTTGCAGTTCACAATTACAGTTTCATCCCTGTCCTCCTCCTGCTCCACCCCTCCAGCATCTTTCTACAGTACTCTTCCACTGCTGCCACATCTTATTATACTTCTTGTTCACTGTTGTTGAAAGAATTTCAACTTTAGAAGGGCTGTAAAAAAATGAAATTGGTTACAGTGGTAAGTTAGACCAGCTGTGTCCAGAATCATCAAGGGATCATGGTAAAATTGGGGAATCACAGGTTTACTCAGCACTGATTAAACTCTTCTGTGTCCCACGTTCAGATCCTCCAACTGCTGCAGTGGCTGGATCATTTCTGGGACGCTTGTAGCAGGCTGCCAGCCGACTCTCAGAGCATGTCCATCCTGTCTCTTCACTGGCAGTGGGTGCAGAAGCACCTGGTGGTCAGGCTGCCCCAGCTACTGTTAGGAGACAGTGACACCTCCTTTGAGTAAGCACTTCTATGTTTTCATAGTATTTCCAAAGGTTTTAAGTGCTCATTTAAACACAGACGTACATATGGGAATGTTTTCCTGTGCTTAATTTTGGCGTTGGCGGCTGTGTGTTTGCGTAGAGGACAGAAGGAGCTGCAGACCGTTTCTGCAGCCATCCAGACTGTTCTGTCCACACCAGTCGGTGTTGCTGCTGCTCTCAAGGGAATCCAGAAGACCTTGGGGAAAGCTTTGCCCTTCAAGGTCAGGATTGTGGAAAAACCTTTTGTTTTCTGTGCTTCATTTAAATCCACCAGAGGTTCATATTTGTTAGTATTGATGTGCTCTTTTTTGATGTCCATCAGTTGAGGACGGTTGCTGAGTGCGCCTCTCGACTCAGGCTGCTGAGTAAAGCCCTGGATGTAAAAGATCTGAAGTTGGAGGACACCACAGGCTCGATGAGACGAGGCTTGGTCCAGCTCCACATTGTCGGGCTGGGACTGGACATTAAAGAGAGTCTGCTGGAAGCTTGTGGACTCGTGCTGCTGGCAAACAGTCACCTGGATCCTCCATCGTCTGGTGAGCTTCTACTCAAACACCTCCTCTGTTGAATGAGCTTGGAGTTGACTCTTATTTGAGTCAATGTACTTGCAACCACTGAACTTGACTCTTCCTAAGAGTAACACCAGCGTTGTGTTTGCATGAGCAGTTTTGGACAGATTGATGTCCAGTGTGGAGCAGCAGCAGCGCGAGATGACTTGCAGAGGTCTTCTTCCTGCCTGCTCTCAGCCCGAGGAGGAGGAGCCTGGGGGCGGCGTGGAGCTGTCCAGACAGGAGCTGCAGCAGCTTAGCCACAGGGTTCAGCTTTGGCCCCTGATGGAGGACCTGGCTGTCCTCAATCAGCTACGGCTGAGCAACGACCTCCTGCACCTGGCCTTTTCTCCTGGGTAAGACCCATCTTCACCGATGCTGTAGCGGCCGATGTTGTGGAGCGTTCCCTCCGTCATCGTTGGGTCTGATTCACAGCCAGAAGGCCGAGGAGAGTTTACGGCGAGAACTGTCCAGACACCTACGCTACTGTCTCCAGTCCACACCAGTAAACCTGAGCCACCTCCAGCCTCTGTGGTTTCTGCTCAGCAGCGACAAGGTCAGTGGTAGAAAGGCTTCCTCAAAAGGCTCCTGTGCTCATCAATACACCTCGTACTGTGTAAAGATGCAGTTATATATGGACAGAGAGTGATCACAGAGGTCTCGGAGGAAGTAAGCTGCCCTCAGGTGCTCTGAGGGAGGCGGTGCCTAGTTCACCTACTAAACCAGAAGCCCACAGATTCGTACCCTTACTGCCACTGAGTCTCCACGTCTCTCCTGCACATGGTCTCCTCCCTCATCAACAGACTTCATGTCCTCCTTCACTGCACCCTTCCAGCTTCAGCATCCTTCTACCTAATTATTCAGTGGTCCTCCTCCTCCTCAGCTTTATCTCCAAAATGTCAACCATCTACGCTCACATCACCTCTGCTTCCTGACTTCTTGAAGCCCTGTGCATCATTGTTTTAACTGTCACAGACCCCCTTCATTCTCTCTATCACACAAGACATTTTTCCCCACCTGGTCCAACTTGCTTGCACACGCCACCTCACTGGAGCTGCTATAAAAAGAGTCAATTCAATCGATTTTATGAATCGATTTCTGCTATCCATTCATAAAGTCCTCAATCAATCTTTTAATTCAACTGTGCTTCGCAAAGCCCATAAATGGGAATTTGTTTCAAAAAGGTGTGTTTTGTGTAGACGGGAAGTCGGTGCATAAATCATGCATGCCAGTGGAGCAACAAGTGTGAAGTGCAGCAAGCTCAATTAAATTCAATTGTACTCATATAGTGCGACTAACAATACAAATTGTCTTAAAACGCTTTAAAAGTCCTGGCTTGAAATCTCCAGATCAGCCAGAGGGCAACGGTGGCAAGGAAAAACTCCCATTTAACAGGAAGAAACCTTGAGCAGAACCCAGCTCATATGAAGAGACCCATCTGCTGAAGGCCAGCTGGGTAGAAAGAGAGAGGAGAAGAGGCTGATAGACAGACATATCCTGTTGAAAAGTTCATCTGATTTAGTATGGAGGTAATAATTCATGGAAAAACCCTTGAGCAGTTTAGTCAGGATGGGACCTAGAAGACAACGTGATGGTTTAGATGCTGTGAAGTGAGCTCGGGAAGATCATTTGGACAGAAGGAATCTAAGTACTGATGAGGTCCTCCAGATGGTTCTACTGCCACTTGACTTACATCTTTGACATTGGGAGCGATACCTTGGATTTTATTTCTAATGCCAACAATTTTATCAGTAAAGAAGCTCATGAAGTCATGACTGCTGAGGGCTGAAGGAATAGATGGCTCAACAGAGCTGTGACCCTTTGTCAGCCTGGCTACAGTGTTGAAGAGAAATCTGGGCTTGTTCTTGTTTTCCTCAATTAATGATAGATAATATGCTGTTCTAGTCCTACGGAGAGTTTTTTTTTGTAAGTTGATAAACTATCCTTCCAGGCTACACGAGCTTCTTCAGAATTAGTGGAATACCAAACTCTTTCAGGCTTACATGTTACCTGCTTTAAACTGCACAACTCTGAATTATACCATGGGGCTTAGCTGCCTCGGGATGGTGTGTTGTTTTTCAGGGGTGTGTGGACTGTGTTTTATTCTTTTCTGTCTGTTTCCAGCCTGCCGATGAGCTGCAGTTTGTGTGGTGTGAGCTGCTGTCACAGGCTTTGGCTGCCGTATGGAGCAGCAGCGTGGCCGCTGACCCCAATGCTTGGCTAAAATGGGACCCGCAGAGATGGAAGGAGCGACCGCCTCCCAGGAAACACCAGGGACTAGACAACAGGGTATCCATCCTGAACGTCTCCTGTCGATGTCGGTGTGCTGAAAGTTGGATTGAGGCATGCTGCTGCTGCTTACAGGGTCCAGCTATGCTGAGTAAAGCAGTGTGGTCCCGCTGCATCCTGGGAGTGCTCGGCAGCAGTGAGAGTGTGAGTGGTTGGGCTCCTTCAGGGGAAGCGCTCCTCTCCCACTCCTACATAACGCTGGGCCAGTGGGAGGACAGGATCCAGCAGCTCCAGGACTTGTCTGCCGTGTTGTGGGACAATATGGCCATGCCCGCACTGGCTGAATTCAGGTACATGAAAGCCCTGTCCTGTCACACAAATCAGTACAAGTATTTACCTCCCCAGCTCAACTGCCTCTGTAGCAGCAAAATATCAGTTCAGGAATGTTGCAGCTGAATGTGGGGGGCCATCATTTAAAAAACAAAAAAAAGGTCCTGTTTCTGGTGTTCTTCACTACAGTACTGTCCCTCCTTTCCTTTTTTAGGCTGACAGACTTTCGACTACAGGGCACTGTGCTTCGGCGACAGCTGCAGAGCATGGCCGACCTGCTGCCTCCAAGCCTCCAGGAAGGCTACGTGGAGAGTTGTGAGAGTCTTGTGGAGGATCCCGACCCCCTCATAGCTGCCCAGGAGATCCAGACCGTCTTGAAGGAATTCTTGCCTGCAGACATCCTTCCAGAAGGACTGGTAGAAATCTGCATTACCTGCCTGGAGCAGTACGTCCAGAACAAAGTCCAGGGCTCTGAGAGGTTGGCCTGCTCCGGGGTGTTCTGGGTCAACATGGGCCTGCTACAGATCAAAGTGTGGATGCCACAGACCATCTTTGATCCCGCTACGAAGAGATCCTACAAACTGACTTATGCTCAGCAGGAGGTCAGCACTTATCTTCTATTTAGTAAAATGATTGTATAAAGTACAAATATTAAGTTTGGAAATATCAAATTATCACACAAGCTTTCAACATAAACGAATACTTTATGAAACTCTACCGGAGCAACTTGTCGAGTTCTCTGTCAAATCTTGTTTTATGTAAAATTGCTGTACTTTTCTTGCTTTACATATCAGAAACTGCGAGTTATACCAGACTGCAATGTTCTCTACAAAAGCATCCTTTCATAAAGTGGAGAGTGAAGATCAGAAAGAGTCAATGCTTCTCTCCGTAGAGCATCTTCGATGCACTGATTGACACACTTGTGTCCGTGCAGCTGTCTCTTTTACAGGAAGAGTGGAGGTCACGCAGCCTCTCCTCTCAGATGATGACCGGAGCAGAATTGGCAGAGAGCAGCATCACTGATGGTTTCCAGCACCCACGAATCAGGTCAGAAGCGATGATTTATTCCAGTCCTTTATTGACTAAACCTCACCTTACTGTTTACAATGAAACTTTCAAAAAGCACCAGAGTTTGCTGGTTTAAGCTCATATAGTTTATTAGCTGAAGTCATGCTCTATTTACATGCAGCTTTTGTGAGGTATATTTCTTTGTTTCTTGCACTAACTTGAAATTCATGTTCCGTGGCTCTAGAAATATTTCATGTAGAAATGTAGCAGAATACAGAACCTTTAATCAACAGCAGCTGTTTTTTCCCTTCAGTTTTATGTCATCGTTTATCTTTCAGGTACCTCTGGATCCGAATGCAGCAGTTGAAGGAGCAGATAGCAGAGCTGTCCAGGAAGCAAGCCTGCCGCCCTAATGACCCACAGTATGGACGCCTCTTCCAGGAGCTGCAGCACTACCTCTGTAGCATCGGCCAGAAGTCTTCCATCGATAGTCTTCTCTCACACCTTGTCAAGGCCCTGCACGGCTCCTCCTCCTCCTCTTCCAAGTCTAGGACAATGGTCCAGGGCCTGCTGAAGGAGGTGGCTGTCTGGCAGAACTCACAACAGCATTTTCTCCAGAAGCTAGTGGAGGACTTCCCTCTGTATCCTGATGTGGTTGGACCCATCCAGACCGGCGTCCTTCAGCTCCAGTATGGCATGAGCCTGGTGACCTCCCAGCTCGCCACATCCCTCACGCCTGTGCCGGGTTTGCTTCGGCTGATGTCGTGCCTGCTGGCCTTCCCCACGCTGTCTCCCAGCGTGCCGTCCCACCTGGCCAGAGCAGACTTCCTGTGTTCCCAGACCTGCTGTGATGTGCTGCACTGCCTGCTGAAGCTCTTACCACCGCAGGACTCGGGGCAGGTGGTTCCCCACTCATCCGTGCTGCGTCTGAATGCTCTGTTGTATGTACAGTGTCATGCTCTCTGCACCGGAGAGTTGAGCCAGGACACACGCAGCCTCTTCAGACACATCTGTCAGGTCAGTAATTCCACCTGTGCGTTTGCCAAATTTGACTTTTTCCAACAATAATGTAGCTTTTCATGGTCCTCATAAGGCGATAGTACAGGAGTGGGATGAGCAGGAGCAACGCAGGAGAGAGCAAGAGCAGCTGGAGGCAAGTCTGTACCGCAGTCGGAGTCGACATCACGGTTCAGGGCTGACTGAAGATGAACAGGAGGAGAGGGAGT
Organism: Lagocephalus sceleratus; assembly: GCA_911728415.1. Taxonomy (NCBI): domain Eukaryota; kingdom Metazoa; phylum Chordata; class Actinopteri; order Tetraodontiformes; family Tetraodontidae; genus Lagocephalus; species Lagocephalus sceleratus. The sequence goes on along the minus strand of CAJVRN010000029.1, from coordinate 40,502 downwards.
TCAGGCGCCACTTCCCTCTGTTCAGCCAGGTAAGCAGATCAATCCCCAAAGCACCCAAATAAGGACGCCACTACCCTAAAGAGTATTTTACCATTGTTTTACTGGAAACAGAAATTGCTTCTTACAAACAATGCACATACAACAGCAATTTTGTGAGGAAAGGTTTGCACCTGTTGACCTACTGCATTTTCCAAAATAAAAGTCTCATCAATGAAAAAATGTGTCATGCTGAGGTAAAAAAAATATATAACGTATTTAGAAGTCTCATTTAGAAGTGTATTTTACAAAATCCAAGACCCTTGACAATGTACCAACCCCCTGAAGCTCAAAGGGTCCTGTAAAACACTGCTGACTCATCCAGGGATGTATGCCAGAGACCTGCACCCAGTGCCCTCCCTGTGACCCAAAATGGGAAAGTAGCAGAGAACAAGAACAGACATTATTCAACTACACGCCTCTGTTTTAAGGAATACAACAAAGGGTTAAGTCTAGTGTCCTCATT
>CAJVRN010000029.1:0-30000 GCA_911728415.1 Lagocephalus sceleratus | reverse complement strand
AACCTCTCCAGGACTGGGTCAGCAGAGGCCAGACTCTGGCTGTCCAGTGCACCACCATCCTGCAGCAGCTGCTCTGGTTGCTTCAGTGCTGCCCAGTGGATCCCCAACAGAAAGAAGAGATGGGCAGCTGCAGGCAGCATGGCTTGAGATGTCTTTCTCCTCTAACAGCGCAGTGCCAGCCTCCTGGCTGTCTTATACGCAAGAGGGATGCGGCCTGGCACAAGCTGAATCAGCACGTGAGTGCTGTGCTGAAGGACAGTGAGAGTCTGAAGACGGAGCTCTGTGCTGTGGCCCAGCAAACCTCTGAAGGAGAACTGTTAACCTGGTAAAACAGCATTTTAATCATTTCTAAGTTTACTTGAAAAGCACTTTGATGCTGAGAGTGTATGTACTTAAAGAGCATATTGCAGGTTTGTATAAAATGCAGGAGTACTATTGCCTGACCTGGGCGAAGGTCAAGGTGAGGCATCTGTCACAAACTCTGTCTGTTCTTCCACACTGGTGGTCTGGAGGGTCAGTGATAGGTGGGATCCAGGAATCAGGTGGGAAAACCGTCTTTTCTGACTCTGTGAAGCTGCTCTCTCATACAGGAGGTTGCCAAAAGCAGTCGCTTGTCTGCCTCCACACAGTGACCTCCTTAATCCAAAGGGGCTAATATAATGTTGGCTTCAACTCTTTTTAGGTTTAGGGGTGTAGTTATGGGGAAACCTGGCTCACAGTCTGCTCTAATTCACCCTAAAGGTGTCCTGTCAGCTTGAGATCAGGAGACTACAGGCATGACGTGTCACTCCAGAGAACACGTCTCTGCTTTACACCCGACACTTTGTGTTGTGCTCGGTGATGTAAGACTTGCTGCTTGGCCAAGGAAGCCCAATCCTTGAAACTGTCTACACACCGTTGATGATAATCTGAAGGCCACATGAAGGCACTGGACTGTAGAACATTAGCCACCTCAGCATCCCCTGACCCCACTCTGGTTCCCAGTTGCTTCCATTGTGTTGAAATGCCACTAACACTTGACTTTAGTAGGGAGGAAATGTCCTGATGGCACCTTCCTCTCTCATGAAATACACCCAGTCTTTCACAAATGGTGGTAGAAGCAGTCTGCATGTAGAGGTGCATGAATTTACACACCTGTGCTGATGGAAGTTACTGGAATATTCAGTGATGTGGATGGGGAAGTGAATACTTCTGGCAATATAGTGCAGTTCTTGATGTCATCAGTTACCCTATAGGGTAGGACAGTCGGTTGAGGTCAGAAGTTCTAAGGGAGGGGTTCCTGGCTCGTCCAACTGGAAAGTGTCGTTGGGGAATGGCCAAGACCAGGTGGAGAGATTATATCTCTGCTCTCCGCAGTGTGTTCAGTAACAGGAAATACATTTTACAGGATTAGGGATTAGAGTTTGGTGAAAGAAAAGAGAAAGTGGAGGACATGTCCTCAGTGAATTGTCCCCAGCAGCCTAGTCCTATAGCAGCATAACTAAGGGTTGGTTAGTCCAGCCCTATCAGCTTTGTTGAAAAAGAAAGTCTTAAGTCTGACCTTAAAAGTACAGAGGGTGTCTGCCTCTCAAACCCAGCCTGGGAGCTTGTTCCAGAGAAGAGGAGCCTGGTAGCTAAAAGTTGTTTAGTCGCCTCGTGCCTCATGGCGTTAACACCTTAAGTGGATGGTAAGTTCTAAGCTGTCTGTAGGTGCGACTGATGTGAGTGGCAAATGATTGGTGGTCTATCCATGGGGAGTACGACCTTTCACCTGATGACTCTTCAAACCTAATCAAGGTGGTCAAGTTTAAACTTTAGTGTGTACATTTAACACTTCTGTTCAGATTGCAGCTTTGGGCCTCTCTCTGCCCAACGTACCTTGTGTTCCTGTTGTGCCTTCATTGGGTTTTGGGTCCTACAAGAAAAAGGGCTTATTCCCAATCTTAATTATCTTTGGAAAAGTTTTAGGTTAAATGCAGGGATCAAGTTTTGCTTCAGAATTGTGCATGCGACCAATGAATTATGTTATATTATGTCCATGTCTAAACTTTCAGGGGTTTACTGAAGTTGCTGACTTTTCTTCTCATAGTTTATTTGTTCGACATTTATTATTGTTTTGCTTTTGATCACTGCAACTATCTGCAACTGTTGTTCTTAACCTGGGATCGATCAAATCCTAGGGGTTCTGTGAGTCAGTCTCAGGGGTTCGGTGGAGGTCAAGACACACACCCGACTCATATGATTCATATGACTCATTTGGAAATTAGGTGATGGTTGTTTGTTGAAGTGTTATAATAAATAGCATAAATACAATAAGTTCATTATTGGAATACATAAGGTTAAAAATGAAAACCATTAAAGTAGTATTAAAGTAGTATGAAAAAATCATGTCATGTCTTTGTGAAGAAGTATGTAATTTGTTGTGATTTCCTGTGCCGTATTTGGTTTTGTTCTTTGAACACAGTGATGCACGGTTCATTTTGTGCACCAGCAAAACATACACCATATTTTCCAGACTGTAGGGCACACTTCAAATCCTTACATTTTGTCAAAAATCAACTGTGCGCCTAATAATCCGGTGCGGTTTATGTATCAATTCATTCTGGTTGTGGTTACTGACGTCAAACCAATTTTAAAATCTTTCAAAATGTTTTAATACAACTTTGGTAAACTACGAGTAAATAATGGGGAACTGCTTATAGCAGCATTACGATAGTCAGTGTGGATGGACCCCAAAATAAAGTGAGTTTTCCGACTGTTTTGGTTTGCTTAATGCGCCTCATAATCCGGTGCGGTTTATGTATGGAAAAAAAACCGTTCAGACCCGTTTTTTGACAGTGCGCTTTATAACCCGGTGCACCTAATGGTCTGGAAAAGATGGTACCTAGGTCATCAATTGAAAAAAAAATTATATTTTATTTTTCAATAAAAAAGGGTTCAGTGAATGCGCATATGAAACTGGTGGGGTTCATTGCCTCCAACAAGGTTAAGAACCACTGATCTTGATTTTGATCTTGAACTTGAGCAATTTTAATTTCCAACACTACTTTCCTGTTTTTCCCAGGAATCATTTTGCCACGTGTTGCTCTTCCTTTGACCAGTTAGGAGTTGTAGTGGGCCAAATGCCCAGCATGGAGCAACTCTTCACTCCTCCTGCTGGTGTCAGCAACATGAAGAATCAGCCAGCGATTATCCAGGCCCTACAGTGTGTGAGGGGACAGGTAGAAGCTGGCGTCAATGACTTCACCAAGTGGAGGGCACAGGTCATGGCCCGAAGGGAGCCAACATCTGGTAATGTCACTGAAACATTCGCTTCAAGGGGATATATTACACAGAACTCCCTTTTTCAGTGCTTTAGTCCATATATTTGTGCATCCAAGTGTCAACATTACAATGTGACAAGAAGTAGTAAGCCCTTGTTTGTTTGGACTCCTCAGAAGAGCAGCCTGCTTTCTGCACGGAGTTCTCTGCTGAGTTGGAGATGATCATCAACACGGTACTGTGTGCTGTCCAGACACTGATGAAAAGAGCAGAGAAGAAGCAACTACATATGTCACAAGGATACATAGAGAGGAAGAAAGGTGAGATCAACACCAGAACAGAGAATAACCACAACTGCATAGACTTTATAGCAGGATTTTTAATACTTTATTGTTCAATATATGAATATTGTATATAGTTTTCCCACCACTGTGGAAAATAATCCAGTTTCACTTAATTGCTCTACAAAACTAATAATATGCCACTGACAACCATATGTACTGTAAAGGTATTGTAAGTGTCAGCAGGGACAGCAAATACAGCTATAGTGATGCATGTGACAGTAGCTATGTTTACAATCAGATCTGAATCTGAAACTTGTCACGTTTACATGACCCAGTTTCATTCTCCTCCTGATGTGAGATATAGTCAAAAACAAAGCAAAGATGGTGAACCTGATGCAGCACAGCCAAAGCTATCCTTTGTTCAGATTTACTTTCACCAGGGATGCAACAACTAGGGATGGGATCAAAAACAGTAGTTTGATTCCTCCACCTTTGTCTGCCTGATGATTCGGTTCATCAATCACTCACACGTTGCACATTTGTGATTTATTTATTGTTAAGTATTTTTCATGGTATCACAATCAGAGGTGCCAGTATTGGGAGCATCTCTGTACCCTGCCCTTCCCTGTCAGTGAAAGCTCTTCCCCACGAGAAGCTGAACCGTCACGACTGGACCATAGGCGGGTCATCAGACTGCAGAAACATGCGTGTCTTTCCTGTCTCACAGAGGGGGTTGAGGAGGATAAAGATAAGGAGTCTTCTGAGGACCTGTTGAAGACAGGGCACTTGACTCAACTCCTGGAGGCCAACCTGGCAGCTGAGGTGGAGGCTCTGTATGTGGGGGATGTTGTTGGTGGTCTCCAGAGGGTACTGATCCACCTCAGGTCGCTTTGTGACTCTTGTGAGCCGCTACAGCTTCAGGTATCAGCACTAGCAGCACATGACCCCGGCAGCTCCACACTCTTTAGTGCTCGTGGTAAAGTGGTTCTTTGACCTGTATATGTGTAGATGCTCGGTGTGGCTTGCAGACTGCTGGCCCGTCTGGAGGCTCTGCTGGGGATTTACTCCGACCTGGTGCGCTACTACGTAGCTGTGTCTATCGGTGCACACCGAAGCACAGGGAAGCTGCTGTCAGTCCTGGCCAGCATCTTCACCCAGCTTGCTCAGAAGGTACCGCCGCTGCCTCCTCTTTTGTGCAAATCTTTTCAGTTGCAGAGAAACAGGACTGTTGTCTGCCTCTCAGGGTTTCTGCCTACCTCAGGAGATGATGGCCGATGACGATGGAGACGGGTCCAGCAATTTTCATGACTATGAAGGAGGTGGAATTGGGGAAGGTGAAGGCACCAAAGATATCAGTGACAAGATTGAGAACGAAGACCAGGTGAAGAATAGTTTGAAGCGTACTTATATATGTTGTTAACTGACTACAATTATAGGCTTCTGTGAAATGTCCAAAGAAAATGAAAATTAGATCTGCCTAAATTTACCATCAAATTTGTGCTGCGTTTGTATGTGCAGTAATTGTTTGTTGGTTAATATAATTAATATTTGGTAGGTTAGTCTTCAGTAAGGATACAACTGTGCTGGGTTAGCAGTATGATTTTCTCACTATTTTGTTCAGCCCTTTAATTTCTCTGAGGTAGGGTGAACTGCAAAACAAAGCATGTCACCTTCCTAAAAGTCTAAGATTATATTTATCCTAAGTAACAAAAAATATTTTTTGACTTTTAAAAAAAACCCACATCAAAATAACTAAAACAATAATACATCATCATATCAGCAATCTCTGATGTTTAACATCAAGTAGGTTGAGAGGTCCAAGAAGTGAAATCAATAGAAGAAAAATGATCACGAAAAAGGACGTCGCAATTCATTTTTCATTTCAGCCCAATTGGATTATTCCCCGTTTGCATCAATTTTTAACTCTCCCAATGCATTGTTATTTGCCTGGACTTCAGATTATTAAATCTGTCCACCCTGCACTAAAACATCACCCCAAACTTGAACACAAAGTTATAAGAATATTTATTTAGCACTAATGTCCCAACAGTATAAAATAAAACCTGTATTTTTGTGCTTCGTGCATTTCAAATGGTTATTAGAGAAGAGTTCATATGTAGACTATTGGCTTTGCTCTTTGATACAAAGATCGGGTAATTAAATAAGTCCATAACACTGTATTGCTGAGAGCATTATTTGATGGAGCCCTGGTGGCATTTAAACATGCTCAAAATAAAATATTAATATAGAAAATATTAAAACAGAAGTTAGAGTAACATTAGTACAAATAAAATAGAATAGTAGATAGAACTAATTCAACGCAGTAGCAGATGTGGAGATGAAAGTATCAGTCAATGCAGTGGCAGGAATAAAGGACAAGGCAGCAAAAACCAACAGAACAGACACTGCTGGTGTGACATATACACTGTCACCATCAAAACCACAGCTCACAGTTTATCGCTGTTGAAGTTGGTTTGAAATCTCTCAACAATAAATGAGTCCAGTGTGTACTATATCCAAGCCATTTTGTAGCCACATGAAAAAAACCCTGTTGATAAAATAGGAACCAAACGTTGAAGAGTTTGGATCCTGAAGTGTTTTGCTCGTTGCTTTAGGTTAATGTGAGAAGGTAAGCTAAATGTTAATGTTTTCCTCATAGTTATTCCAGAGTTTCTTCTTTTAGGTAGAGGACACGTTCCGAGAGGGTCAAGAGAAGGAAGAGCAGCAACAGGAGGAGAAAATAAAAGCTGAAGACAATGCTGTGGAAATGTCGGAGGACTTTGATGGTCAAATGTGCGACATGGATGAGAATGAAGGAGGTAACGTTAATACTCAACATCTGCAACAACTCTGCTGGAACCTCGGCTCAGTTTCTCTTTGGGACTCTTTAACCTTGCAGATAACAATGACGACACGTCCAATGAGGAGGAGAAGGAGGAGCAGGAGCTGGATAAAAAAATGGGAGACTTGGGGGAAGGACACACTGATACTCTGGATGAGAAAATGTGGGGGGATGACGATGATGATGATGAGGAAGAGGAAGGATGTGAAAAAGAGGAAGAGTCTGGCCGTGGCACGGACCAGGTACAAACCAAACAGAAACACTTTGAAAAGAAATCTGAGTAGCAGGTAGAATTTTGGCAACACATGTGTTTACTCTCCAGAATCAGTCCGAGCTGGCTGCTAAAGACGACACCCTTGAGTCTGTGGACTCCAGGAAAGACAAAGAGGAAAGAAGTGACAAAGAGCACAGCGAGAAAATTAATGAACAAGGAGATCAGGTGATCTTAGTCAACACTCAAACACTTCCTTTCACCCTCTGTCTTTGTGTGTCATGCTCAGTGAGTTTGTGTGTGGTCTTTTCCAGAGGGAGTTTGATGAAGATGAAGTGGACCCTTACCACAATAAAGAAGACACAAGACCTGAGCCCGAAGCCATGGATCTGCCAGATGACCTCAATCTGGATCAGGATGAGGCCAGAGATGGTGGGCTGGATGAGGGCAATGGTGAGAGCTGTCAATGAATTAAAGAACTGGGTTCATTTTCAGAAAGATCTTCCACTGCTGACATTTAACGCAGAGCAAGAAGCTCAACCTCAACTGGTTTAACTGGTGTCGTACCCCTGTGGGGCCTGTCTACAGTCCTAGGGAGGTCATAGGTGTTTTATTGGAGCGGAGGCGGGGATGGCCTGGGCCCTGTAGGACTAGCACAACCTCACTTTTCCTTTCTGTTCTACTTGTTTTCCCTACAGTCATTTTCTAGAACTGCCGAATTTGGTGTTAATTTTTCTTACTTTACTTTATGTTTCTAGAGGACAATCCATTTGACATTGGTGAGCAAACTCCTACTGAAGGTGAGGAGGATGGACAGAATGATGGAGAAGAGGAAGCAGCAGAAGAGATAGAGGAGGTCCAAACTGATGAGCCAGGAGAGGAGAGTGCTCAGGAGCCCAAAGATGAAGTGGAGGAAAATGGAGGAGACAAAGATGATAAAGACAATGATTCTGGGGAGATTAACGAAGAGGAAGAGGATAAAGAGATGAATAGAGCAGAGGCAGCAGATGGTGATGTGAAGATCCCAGTAGACAAAGAAGAGCAACCAAAGGTTGAAGATCCCAACTGAGCACAGAGACCCACAGCCTGGGTTTGCTCTACGATGTGTAGGATTTATCTGTGTGTTAATGTTTCCATGCAGGAGGAAGCTGATACGGAAGGAGAGCTGCCAGAGTCGTCTGAGAGGACGGAGCACAACACAGATGGCCAAACCGGCGAACAAAGCATCCAGAGTGATACAGCAGTGGAGCTGGCCGGAGAGGTTTCAGAGAAAGATCAGGCCAAGGAGGTATAATTTTGTCTGATTACCAAAGGCAACCGAAGCAGCTCTGCTTTAGTTTAGCTATCTTAACAATAAAGAGACAAAAAGGACAGAATCATTCTGATTTGGGAATTTCATGCACTTCCAAGAGCATGCACTTCTGATCTTATACTCCACCTCATGTAAATATTTGGAGTATGAAATAGTGGCTCAAACCCCCCAGCCTTCCACATCCGTGCTCGTTGAGTCCAAAAGATGAATGATGGTTTTGGGGACGATTATAAAGATCCAACAGGGAAAAACCATCAAGAGTTCAGAGAGAGAAGGAAAAGAAAAACCCGGGTTCAGTGGTGATTGCAGTACTCTAGACAGAGGTCCGAGTCACCTCCAGGTGCAGGGTTCTGTCATCGCTTTATTTAATCTCCCCAAGTCAACATAAGTGAGGTATGTGTTTCTTCCAGGAGAAAGAAGGAGCTGTGTTTCAACGAGGGAGGTGAATCTATGACTACATGAGCGTTGGCTTGTGGCCACAGATTTCATGGCTCTATCCACACATGGTGGTTTGGATTCATTTCTGAATGTGTTTATGTTGGGAATGGATCAAAGCACACGCTTATTAATCCTGTTTACGATATCGAGTACCGGTAGTCTTCTGAGATTCCAGCTTGAATCCGACCAATCCTCCAGACTACTTCCTGTACAACTTCCTGAAACAGTGGTTGGTCTAGCGCTCTCTGGCTCCTGTGTGTTGGGGCTGTTCTGGATCATATTGTCATATTTCTGACCACTTATTCTGGATTATGGACATTGGACTACCTGGTAAATCACTTGTTTCTGGACGCTGCCTGGTTTGGACGTAGATTTCGGTTCCATGAGGGCTAACAGCTGGGGTGATACCCAGTGGAAATCTGCCATTGTGCAAGGCAGTGAGAGCTGAGGAGGGGGTGAACTTGAGAAGATCCTGGAGTTCTCAGTAGAGGAGATCTCTATGGATCAACAGCAGCAGAAAGTCATCCTGGACCTGGTGGAGGAAGTACAGAATGAGAAAGGAAGCCAGTTTGGACTGGTGAGATTATCTGTGAGAGAACTCTCCAGTCTGACAGAATTGTGGATCCATTGACGATTGTGTTCAGCCAGGGGACTGAGAGATAGGACGGCGTCAGAGAGGATCTTTACCTCAGAGGAACTCGCTTAAGCAGTCTTCTTAACTGCTGTGCCCAGCGCCACCACTGTCCACATTTGTCCAGTCGTTTCTTCCTAAATCACTCTGTTGTGATATGAATCACAAGTTTATCTTGTGTATTTTCATCAGACCAAATTGAAGGTAAACATTAGGTCTCATCCTCAGTCCTTTGGCGGGTCCAAAGACATGCAGGATTGGGGTTAGGCTAATTGAAAAACTCTAAATTGCCCGTAGGTGTGAATGTGAGAGCGAATGATTGTTTGTCTATGTGTTAGCCCTGTGATTGGCTGGCGACCAGTCCAGGGTGTACCCTGCCTCCGCCCATTGCTCTGGGATAGGCTCCAGTCCCCCCGCGACCCTCAGTGGAGGACCAAGCGGTAGAAGATGGATGGATGGTCCCAGCTCCCTCCACAGGGGGGCGCTGGCAACTGGCAGCCCCAACCAGTTTGTGCACACCTGCCCCCCACCTCTGATTTAGCCGTCCATTTAAAGACCTCACCTGCTTCTGGCCAGTCGCCAGATTATTACCCTGTCAGGCTGCTCATCCCCGAGTCTTTGAAGGAGTTTTTGTTTTTTGTGAACTTGAATAAAACGTTGTGCACTTTCCCAGCCCTGTTGTGTCCTGTGTTTGGGTCCAGACTAACCTGTGTCGCAACAGTCCGCATCTGTAGCTCACCTCACTGGTTTATTTTAGAAACCTTCATATGCCACAGTCGCTCCCACAGTTGTTGTAAGTGGATACAGGATCCATTACTGTTCACTCTTTAATGTGGCCACAATCCATCCTCAATTCTGAGTGTGTTTACACCTGATCTTCCATGTGGTCTGATTGATGTGTGTAATCAGCACCAGAGATTCAGAATCCATTGACACCAGTCTGCTCTACTGGCCATCGTTTCTTGGACAGATTGTCATCTCTGAAATCCTTTTTGTTTTTAGCCAACAAACAAGCGTCTGAGGGTCAGGCTTAATGAAAAGCGACTGAAGATTACTGCTGATAAAACTCGACAACTTTTGTTGCAAAGATTGTGCTCTTTATGGTGAAACTGGGATCTAATGGGAGTGCATCAAAGATTGACCTGTCCAGGCTCCCACATTAGACAGATGTAATAGCATATTTACATGTGATAGATAATAGCATATTTACAAGATGAAATGCTTCACCAGGAACATGGGGCCGGAGCTGCTGATGCAAGCCAGTCTGAAGGCCATGAGTCGAAGCTTACGGCTCGTATTACTTCACAGACTCAAACCGAGAGGAATACTCAGGTTGGTTACGTTGCATTTCAGGACTAAATTTAGTTTATCAGTGTGTCTTCTAACCATGTTTGTCCTTTTCATCCAGAGTTTTAAAAGAAAACCAGGCCATGCAGACATCAAGCAATCACTCGGTGATTACAATGAGCAGATTAAAAAGCGTTTGCGTACAGTGGAGAAAGACGAGGACCTCACTTCAGACAGCAGACAGGCCGAGGGCCAGCAGGAGTCAGACCTGTACCAACACCTCCATCAGGAAGACTCGGTCTATGACACACAGACCTACGGTCAGGAATCTCTTTACACACACCTTTTTTTAACTTCCCCTTTGGAATTCCTGGATTTCTGCATGAATTGGTCTTAAAATGTGTTCTCATCTTCATCACCATCTCAGTCAATGCTGTCTAATTTTGTAGCACTGTGTGTAAAACCAAGGCTCCATCTCGCTGTTTCCAGATGTTGTCAGTACCGACCAACACAACGCAGCTGGACCGCAGAAGCACCAGGACGATGAAAAGACCAGTGAGGATGCTGCTATGGAAACAGAGAACCAAGAGGAAGATCTTAAGACTGCAGAGGTCCAGGAGCTGAAACCTGACCATCTGGACTCTAGGAAGCCCTCACACAAAGGTAAAGAATGCCCTACTGATTCAGCAACAAAAAACAAAGCACAAAGTTTGACCTGAGTGCTGCTTCACCTCCAGAGGGTGTGGACAGTAGTGATCTGGAGTTGCAGAGTCAGGAAGAGAGCATGGAAGCCGATAAGTGGAGGGAGGGGCAGGATTCTAGAGAACACCAAACCGAGAGGAGCAGAGAATCAACATATCACACTGATCCTCAACTTCTGCTGATGGACACCATGCAGGTAGGCTTTGCTGCACTCTACTGAAGAAGCGTTAACGTCATCGGTGAAGAAATGCATCTTCTCAATCGTATTTTTCATCATTATACTCAAACAAGGATGGGAATCAATAAGATTTTAGAGATTCTGAGTCCACGGATTCCTCAGTTCTGCTAATCAATCCGATTCCTTATCTATTCTCAGTGGGTGATAAATATAAAATACCACAACTGCATTTGTTTGCTTTAACTCTTTAATATCCCCAGCTTTTTTTTAATATCTCCAACTTTGGACAGAAGATACAGCATTTAATTCCAGGAGAAGAGAGTGTTTGTATAATAAAGGAGGCTAACGTGGTACCAGTTTATGGTTACCTTCCATGTGGAAAGCAAATGATGCTCCACTCCTGCTTTTACCTAGATGAGGCCTTCTTCACTAAGTAGGATGTCAAACACTTTACATTTCCACAAATGAATCAGATGCTGGTGGTCAGTTGTTCCTGTCTACTGGAAGTGCCCCCTTTGACCAGATTAAAGCTTCGTAGCTGTTACCAGTAGCCCTGCATTTGTAACGCATGATAAATGGAATCATCAGGGAATGAAACAAAACAATTCCCAGCAATCAAATTTAGGAGAACTGGTTTTCCAGAACATATACATTTTCCCATCCCTGCACTTGTAGACAGTTTTGAAGTAATTTACTTGAGAATTTGGACAAACAGGAGTACAGGATGTTATAAGTCATTTGGTGTGTGTGTGTGTGTGTGTGTGTGTGTGTGTGTGTGTGTGTGTGTGTGTGTGTGTGTGTGTGTGTGTGTGTGTGTGTGTGTGTGTGTGTGTGTGTGTGTGTGTGTGTGTGTGTGTGTGTGTGTGTGTGTGTGTGTGTTTTCCAGAGGACTGAGATTGACCGAGAACAGGTTCGAAAAGAGATGGAGCTGCAGCTGGAGGGCTGGCATAAACTGTCTCCAGGCTCTCAGGAGGAGGTGAGTCTGGCTCCACCTTCTCTTCCTGTCTGTCACACGTGGTCTATGTTTTTCCTGCTCGTGTGTTTCAGGAGAGAGCAGCGTCGTCCATGTGGCACCAGTATCAACATCTAACCTCGGCGCTCTCCCAGCAGCTGTGTGAGCAGCTTCGCCTCATCCTGGAGCCCACTCAGGCAGCCAAACTCAAGTGTGGACCCTCTCACCCCCACCTCATGTTTTTTCATATCATCATTGAGAGAGTCGTCACACCTCATTTCTCTCATGCTTCACAGAGGCGACTACCGCACAGGGAAGCGACTGAACATGAGAAAGGTAATACCCTACATCGCCAGTCAGTTCCGTAAAGATAAGATCTGGCTGAGGAGAACCAAGCCCAGCAAGAGAGACTACCAGATCTGCCTGGCTATTGATGACTCGTCCAGCATGGTGGACAATCATTCTAAACAGGTGAGAAACTTTTCCAACCTAAACCTTTTTATCTTGGCCACAACTGTGTGAATTCCCATTGGAGTCTTCATCTTAACTGTAATCAAGTTAGATGCAGATTTTTCCTCCTTAAGCCTTACTTGGCTCATCTCCATTCTTTCTTGCCCTGCATATACTGTTGACTGTGAACAAAACACTTCTGAGAGGAATGTTTTGTTTTTATTTGTGATTTCCATTCTCTGTGTGTCATGTGAGCCCCCGTTTAATGCCGCATCACAGCTGAAGTCTTGACTGAAGAGCCCTCAGTGGTCAAAAGCATCAACCTGGTCGACATCTTAACAGACAGCTGGATCCTCCAATCAGATTTGATCTTCCAGTCATCAAAGCCAGCTTCCTGTAGGGCTGAAAAAATGGATGTTCAAATAATATTTAAACAAGATTCAATAAGTCTTGAAAAATGTTTTTCTTTCTTTGATTATTGATTTCAAGGGACAGTTTACCTCTCACTTATAGACACATCAACTTCCCAGGGTCAGTGGCTGCCTGTAGCAGGGGCGTGTTTTAACTCTACCACTGCCGCACAGACGTCGTTTGGTGGTCCGTGTTTCATCGGTCATTCATGTAAATCTTGTCCAGGTCCCTCACACTGACTGTATCTTGACCCCACATCAACGCTATTTGTTGCCTGAAGTTCTGCGTGAACGGCTGCTCCATTTAAGTGCTTCTGCTCTCTGCTGCCGTTCCTGCAAAAAGAGGATCCATTTTTAGCTTTAGATGGAACCTCTGAGCAACATGCTGTCACCGGACTCTTTCATCAGTCCATCCGGGAATGAATCTTCCACGACGGCAGACAAGCTCTCTGACCTTTTTCAGTCAAATTGGCTAATTTAATTTCGGGTGTCCAGCAGACCACCATGATAGTCATCTTACCTGACGGCAGCACGTCAGCCAATAGAATCACAGAACCCAAAAATGCAATCAGTTCTCCCTTTTCACGTTTCCAACAAATCCTGAAAATTTCATCAAAATCGGTCCATAACTTTTTGAGTTATGAGGCAGGCAGACACACACAGACAGACAGACACACACACACACACACACACACACACACAGACACAGACAGACACACACACACACACACACACACACACAGACACACAGACACACACAGACAGACAGACACACAGACACACACAGACAGACAGACAGACACACACACAGACAGACAGACAGACAGACACACACACACACAGACAGACAGACAGACAGACAGACAGACAGGCAGACACACACACACACAGAGACAGACACACACACAGAGACAGACACACACACACAGACAAACACAGACAAACACAGACACACAGACAGACAGACACAGACACACACACACATAAACCGGAAAAAACATAACCTCCTTGGTGGAGGTAACAATGGAGCACACTGCCTCTGGGCCCTCCGTGGACACCAGAGAAGACCAGAACAGGTCCTGAACAGGTCCAGAACAGGTCCTGAACAGGTCCTGAACAGGTCCTGAACAGGTCCAGAACAGGTCCTGAACAGGTCCAGAACAGGTCCAGAACAGGTCCTGAACAGGTCCTGAACAGGTCCTGAACAGGTCCAGAACAGGTCCTGAACAGGTCCTGAACAGGTCCTGAACAGGTCCTGAACAGGTCCTGCTGGCCCGCCGGGCATTCAGGCCATTAAAACCTCCTCCGATCATCTATAAAATCAAATTTGAATTAGGAGGAAGGATTCTTTTTTGTGGAGTGTGACGTTTGTGTTGTGCACATGGAGCGTACTCTTTGGGATGTAACTATTGTCTCGTGTGGTGCAGCTGGCCTTTGAGTCGCTGTCAGTGATCATCAACGCTCTGACTCTGCTGGAGGTCGGCCAAGTATCGGTGTACAGGTGAGTGGAACCTGACGCCAGCACAAAGAAACAGAGTGTGTCTGCGTGTGTTGATGCTCGAGATCACCTTCATTGTCCATTTGTGTTCAGTTTTGGGGAACATGTGCAGCTGCTCCACCCCTTCTATCAGCAGTTCCATGACGAGTCAGGGGTTCGCATCCTGAGGCTCTGTCAGTTCCAGCAGAAGAAGACCAGGATAGCACAGGTGGGTTTCTGGGTGACTGTCTCTCCAGGTTTGTGTTGGCTTGTGTATCAAAAGGGAAAAACTGATGTGTTAATGTCAGATGAGTAAAATATGTGTGTGTCAAGACTGACTGTGACTTCATGTCTGTGCTCTGTAGTTCTTGGAGACATCGACAAAAATGTTTGTGGCAGCACAACAGCAGGCTCCAGGCTCTGTAAACCCGGGTAAGGTTTACGATCAGCTCTTCAAGTTAAATTGGTTAAACTTGTTTCGCAAAATTAAATGCAGTTATTATAACTCATCGTAAACTACTCGACTAATAAAGAGAAGGCATCACCTTGTAACTCTGACTCAACCACAACTCTGGGGGATCAGCCTATCGAGTTGGGAAGCAAGAACCACTCTGAATATAACTTTATCTCTAATCAAGATAGCACACATTAAGGCATGGATTTGCACGCAGTGACATTATTTTAAAAGGAAGAGAAGGAGCCCAATAAATAAGCTCCAGCAGGGTAGTGTGTCACATTTCTGTCAACACACATCAAGAGACCACAGGAGAGAGTGGGTCAGAACATCAATAGTGGGACCAGTGGTTTCACCAGTACACCTCAACTGGCATTTGATAAATACTGCAAGTGATTCTTTGTTATTCTACAGGTGGTCGCACACTCGAGTCATGTTTATTTGTAGCTGACTTGGACTTCACAGGTCACTGGTTCTCTGGAATACTGAGCCTGTTCTAGATGTGCATCCTCAGTACCAAACCCTGATGCTGCTCTGGAATCACATCCTCCTTTACACCATCAGCTAACTTATCAGACTCACCGAGACATTATCAGGCAGGGATGTGAATCTGTGGCTGTGTCGCAATTCCATTCTGATTCTCGGGGTCACAATCGGCTCATCAGCAGTCAAGGCGCTGCTCTCTCCAGCAGCGTTCTGACTTCTGCAATAACAACCACCCTCTTTACGACTCTAGCCACGAGACAGTATTGAGCCCATTACTGTTTTACAAATGCATTTAAATTGGCCACGATCCTCTGGGGTTCTCTTCATCCCAGCATTACTGGGCAACATGATGAAGATCGTCCATAGCGTCGCTGTTCACTAGCTTTACCTTCCAGATTCTTCTTCTCTTTCTCAAAAATAAAATCAAAATGAATGTGCATCTTTGGTGATGACATTAGTGAGGGGGGGCACCTGAGCGCTGAGCAGCAGCCCTCTGGTTCACACCAGAGAGATGGAGGAAGTTTTTACAAAAACATTTATTTTTAAGGATTCTTGCATGAATGGACTTGTCCCCACCCCTATTATCGGGGTAAAGGTGTGTGGGCTTAACGCTCTAACACTGAATCTGATCTGCTCCCACAGAGACCGCCCAGCTGCTGCTCATCGTGTCTGATGGTCGGGGGATGTTTGTGGAGGGGAAGGACAGAGTGATGGCAGCAGTGCGAGCAGCACAGAGCGCAAATGTCTTCATCATATTTGTGGTGCTTGACAGCCCCAACTCACGGGTAAGTGAAGCAAAATATGACTTTAAAACCCTTCTGAATGAGCTGACGTCTAAAGCCTGCTTTGTGTTACAGGACTCGGTCCTGGACATCAAGGTACCCATATTCAAGAGTCCTGGGGAAATGCCAGAAATCCGCTCCTACATGGACGAGTTCCCCTTCCCCTTTTATGTCATCTTGCGAGACGTCAATGCCTTGCCCGAGACCCTGAGCGATGCGCTCAGACAATGGTTTGAACTTGTCACAGCAACGGACTAGAAGAGACGTAATTTCTCCCTCCAAACAAAGGAAGAGCAAGCAGCATCAAACTGGACAATGGGAAAATGTAAAATTAATTAACTGATTTGCTGCTGTATATGTGCCTTTATTTGCTCTTTTTATTTTAGGATTTAATAGCAATTTTTGCCCTTTTTTTCTGGAGTTTATTTTGTAGTGGAACAAGAGTTACTTTAAATTGCACATCTGATGTTGAATAATGGGAACCAAAATGTGATTCTCTTGCAAGTGAAAGAGCCCCAGTGAACCGTGAGGAGAAACCTCTGTTGCCATTGAACTGGTGCCCCAGGATTATTCTTTGTGGACGTCAGTGTCAGGAAGGTTATCATGCCACTTATCCTCAGCACAAACAACAGATGGACAAACAAACACGTTCAACTGTGACAGAATATGTTGAAAACATCTTAATTTGACTTTGGTCGACACTCATGGGAAAAACAGATGTGCCTCAGAAGTCAATTGTTGCGTCTTACTTCAAGATGTAGGAGTTTCAGGTTGATAAATTAGGAACTCTTGGTGTTTTTTTTTTTTTAAATCCAGCTTTGTTGCACTTTGAAGCACAGAAACTGCAGAATCCACTTTTGATAAATTTCCTGCTTTAAAGATGTCCTATTTCAAAGTTTCTCTCTGAATCTTGTCAATAAAACTAATAAGGTCGCTCTTTATGTGGGGTTTTTTTGTACTATTTTGCACAGGGGGAAATGTAAAATTCCTAAAAAAAACCCCAAAAAAAACAACTCATCCTTCATCCTCAGACTTCATCCTTGATGATTCTAAAATGACCCCAGAGTTCAACTGAATTAAATTTTAAGTCTGTGACATCACTATCGACCTTAGGCTACATTATACAATACTTAATATTCCACAACTAATAACTTGCCATTGGAAAAAGTCCAGGGTCACAATCTCTGACTTTGATCTCATTCAAGCAATCATCCTGTGGAAAGTCAAAGGTAAAACTGAAGGTCAAAATGATACATTGTGCAGCAGCCATTTCTATCCTACACCGCAGTCACAATTATTATGCAAATTGTATTTAAGTGTCATAAAGATACATGTTTTTGTCTTTCAATTAAACTCATGGATGGTATTGAGACCCCGGTGATATTCGGTTTGTCAGGTGAGCCCAATTAAAGGAAAAACTACTGAAGAAGGATATTCCACATTATTAAGTAGACCAACATTTTCAAGCAGTATGGGAAAGAAAAAGAATCTCTACTGCTGAAAAGTGTGAAATAGTTGAATGTTTTGGACAAGTCATGAAAACCTATGAAAACTTAAGCGTGATCATTGTATTCTTAAGAGATTTGTGGCTGATTCAGAACATACACACGGGTTTGTGCAGATAAAGGCAGAATGAGGAAGGTTTCTGCCAGACAAACACATAAGATTAAGAGAGCAGCTGCTACAATGCCATTACAGAGTGGCAAACTCACTGATGAGTACAACCCTGGATGGTCCAGATGGATGTCCCAACAAGGCTGCAACTGGAGGTGGCAGAAACATGTTTTGTGCCAGAATCATGGTGAGAGAGCTGGTCAGCCCCTTGAGGATCCCTGAAGGTGTGAAAATTACCACAGTGCTTTTCCGTAACAAAATCATTATCATGCATGGCAATGCACCATCTCATGCTGCAAGGAATACCTCTGCATCATTGGCTAGCCCCATCCTTCCCTGACATTAACCCCATTGAGAACCTTCAGAGCATCCTCAAGCAAAATATCTATGAGGCTGAGAGGCAATTCAAATCCAAACAGCAGCTCACGGAGGCTATTCTGACATCCTGCAAAGAAATTCAAGCAGAAACTCCCAAGTTCTCTAAAGGATAATGACTTGAAAATTATGATGACTGTCATTTGTATTGGCTATTTAGAAATATCATGAAAAATGTTATCTGCATAATAATTTGGAACGTGGTGTATATTTGTTATAGGTTGATCGAGGCAGCTGCTCTGGTTTTATCTGCACGATGCACAAGAGATTCTGGTAGTTGAATCATAGCAACTGGACTGGTTGAGTTTCACAAATACATTTCGCCTGTCATCCAAGAAGCTTCATCATGAAGAGAGTGAAGAACTCTCCCCATGTGGCAGGAATTTTGCAGTATTGCAAAGTGTCTCTCTACACTCCAGACATCCCTGATGCTCCTCTAGCTGGGGTAAATATTTTTAATCCATATTTTCTGTAATGCCTCTGACATGTATTGCACAGGCTTCCATCATTGTCAAGTATACACATTAACCTCTTTATAGCAGTCTGGTGGTCAAGATGGTGTGATTTTTAGCAGCAGCATGCAGTTTGGTGTTAGCTAGGGGTGGGCAAGTGAAGCCTCACGAAGCACTGAGGCTTTCCTAACAATTGTGTCGAAAAAGATTCAAAGCTTCGAGACTTCAGTGATGGTGACATCTGGTGGACAACTGAAGCGATAGCAACCTGAAGAGCACGACTGAAGCACTGACACTGTTCCAATCCCATGACACCAATAAAAGTTCATTGTGTGGTCATCCAGGTGTTTTGTTCATTCATACCAAATAATTATATCATTACAATAAAATATGCAGATACTCTCCCCCTTACTCTAAAACACATTCAAGATTAACCTAAAGAATAAATGCAAATTATATTAAGGGTTCAGTGTTTATTGAACACTGAAATTGATTTACTGTACCAAAAGTCCCCAACAGGATTAGAGATCCTTCCTACTTTGCAAATGATCATGGTGTTTGAATTCAGAAACATTGTTTTTGTGTGAAGTGTTTTTAAGGAAAACCTTTAAAGATAATAGTTTGTCATTGGGGGACTTGTATGTTTGATTTGGAATGATTATTCACAGAAGCAGAAAAGTTATTTGTCCTCACAGGTTTTTACAATGAATAGGCTTCAAAACATTTTGAAGCAAGGAAGTGTGAAGTGAAACAGTGATGACGTTCGAAGCTTCTAACGTCATCACTGTTTCACTTCATTGGCCTCGGTATCATTTGCCCATCACTATGAAGAACTCAAGCGAAGCACATTCTGTGGCCTCACTCAGACACCAGAAGCAATTACCACTTCAGATGCAACTCAGTTCACGACCTGGGCGGAAGTGGTGAATGCCACACAACAGTCCATGCTTGGGTCAGTCTCACAAGACCCAATGGCGCCTTCCACAAGTTATAGAGATGCTGAACTACAAGTCTTGAGAACCTGCCAAGCGGGCAGCTTCCCTGATGAGGTCAAAGCTCTTCGAAAGAGGAAACAAGTGTCTTGTAACAGCCGACTAAGCTGTCTCTCACCGGAGTGGGACTTGACAACCGAATTGATTATAGTTGGAGGCTGCTTCCGATGTATGGAAGAACCACACCCAGTTGACATTCATCCCATTGTTCTGGAACCTCATCACAAGTGAGTGAAGCTCCTTATTAGAGAAGTGGACAATCGGCCTGTTGCATCCGGGGCCTGATCGAGTGTTTGCAGAGCGCCGATGACAGTACTGGGTGTTGCAAGGACGACAGGCGGTCAAACACGTCCAGAACCTGCACAGAGGACAGCCAACTGTCCTCTTATGGCTGATCTTCCAGCAGCACGCTTGCGACTGTTCAAATGGTCATTCTACTCCACGGGAGTTGACTGTTTCAGACCTTATCTAGTGAAGGTTGGACGCCGTAATGAGAAGCGCTGAGGCTTGATCTTCAAGTGCCTGACGATGTGCATCTAGATCTAATATATAGCCTGGACACAGATGCCTTTCTTTTGGTTCTGAGGAGATTCATCACTTGCCAAGGAACCCCATCAGAAATTTATTCTGATCAAGGAACCAACTTCAGAGGTGCCAAAAGAGAACTGAAGGAAGCCTTCGCTGACATGGAACCACAACTCCAGAAGAGTTCAGCTTCATATAAAATTATATTGAGATTCAGCCCACCTGCATCCCCACACTTTGGTGGGATCTGGGAGCGGGAGATTCGCTCATTCAAGAGGGCCTTACAAGTGGTGATTGGGGCCCAAGCAG
Source organism: Lagocephalus sceleratus (assembly GCA_911728415.1). NCBI lineage: Eukaryota > Metazoa > Chordata > Actinopteri > Tetraodontiformes > Tetraodontidae > Lagocephalus > Lagocephalus sceleratus. Next base: position 9,597 of record CAJVRN010000029.1, on the reverse strand, counting down.
TGCCTGAAGACGTGCTACTTACTGTTTTGATTTTAGTTGAAGGAATCCTCAATGCCAACCCACTTGGGTACGTGTCCTCTGATGTAGCGGATTCTGATCCAGTGACGCTGCTGATGGGGTGGTGGGATGCATCATTACCCCAAGTGTCTTGTGTCCCAGATGCCCTCACCAGAAGAAGATGGCGACAAAGCCAGATGATCACAGACCATTTCTGGTCACGTTTGGTCAAAGGATATCTGCCAACCCTGCAAGTACGTCAGAAGTGGCGCATAACTACAAGCAATCTGGAAATAGGAACTGTGGTGATGATTGTGGATCCTCAACTACAACGAGCCCAATGGCCGGTCGGGAAGATTGGGAATTTAAATGTCAGCGAAGATGGATACATTCGGGCTGCGGAGGTGAAGGTCAACGTTCAAACATATCTACGTCCTGTAGCACAACTGGTTCAACTGCCAAGTACAAGATGACCATCAGCTGGCAGAGGCAACTACAGCAACACCTAAGGAATACCTCCACATTATAGAATAGCCCTGCTATTCTGGAGTCGGGTGTACAGAATTCCTCCCTGTTTTTCCTGTTCTGTCTCATTTTTAAGTTTATTTTACTCGGACAGTGCCTGGGCAACTGGGGAGTTCCTCAGGGCCCTATGAATAGGTTTGGCGGCCATTGTTTCTTCTTTCTGGTCTGTTGTATTGTGAACTTATTGTGAACAAAAAGTTGTTTAGTACAACAATGGAAATATCAGAGAGAATTTAAAAGAGTAATTTAAATTCCCAGGCGGTCTACCATCCAAGTACTAACCGGGCCCTGCCCTGCTTGGCTTCCGAGATCAGACGAGATCGGGCACTCTCAGGGTGGTATGGCCTTGAGCCGACAGAGAGCGCGTGAAAGGCGTCTTTATGTGTAGCTGTCGGCCCCCATCTGCGGCCTTTGTGGACACTCGTGGCCTGTTTGGCCTCAATGCTTGTTGTACTTTGTCTGCTTCCAAAGTTTGTTCTGATAGGGCACGCCTCTTTCAACTCAATTCCCCTTTTTCACTCAAGGATCAAAGCTCGAGGCTTTGATCTCTCATCCTTTGATGTGTGAACCTGTTTCATCTCGGTCTTCTCCTGCTTATGTTCAAAGGGTCATCAAGACAACCATCTTCCGTCGCATTTTTAATTGGAAGAGATTCAAAACAGAATCCCCAATTCCAGAAAAGGCCAAAAATCACGAGACGCTATAAGTTGTTTAATGCAACAACGGAAATGTCAAAGAGAATCTAAAAGAGTGATTTGAATCGGACAGTTTATGACACAGACGTCGCTGTCTGGCGCTCACCATCCGGAAGTGCCAAAAGGCTTACAGCACCTGGTATTCCATCCAAGTACTAACCGGGCCCTGCCCTGCTTGGCTTCCGAGATCAGACGAGATCGGGCACTCTCAGGGTGGTATGGCCGTGAGCCGACAGAGAGCGCGTGAAAGGCGTCTTTATGTGTAGCTGTCGGCCCCCATCTGCGGCCTTTGTGGACACTCGTGGCCTGTTTGGCCTCAATGCTTGTTGTACTTTGTCTGCTTCCAAAGTTTGTTCTGATAGGGCACGCCTCTTTCAACTCAATTCCCCTTTTTCACTCAAGGATCAAAGCTCGAGGCTTTGATCTCTCATCCTTTGATGTGGGAACCTGTTTCATCTCGGTCTTCTCCTGCTTATGTTCAAAGGGTCATCAAGACAACCATCTTCCGTCGCATTTTTAATTGGAAGAGATTCAAAACAGAATCCCCAATTCCAGAAAAGGCCAAAAATCACGAGACGCTATAAGTTGTTTAATGCAACAACGGACTTGTCAAAGAGAATCTAAAAGAGTGATTTGAATCGGACAGTTTATGACACAGACGTCGCTGTCTGGCGCTCACCATCCGGAAGTGCCAAAAGGCTTACGGCACCCGGTATTCCCAGGCGGTCTACCATCCAAGTACTAACCGGGCCCTGCCCTGCTTGGCTTCCGAGATCAGACGAGATCGTGCACTCTCAGGGTGGTATGGCCGTGAGCCGACAGAGAGCGCGTGAAAGGCGTCTTTATGTGTAGCTGTCGGCCCCCATCTGCGGCCTTTGTGGACACTCGTGGCCTGTTTGGCCTCAATGCTTGTTGTACTTTGTCTGCTTCCAAAGTTTGTTCTGATAGGGCACGCCTCTTTCAACTCAATTCCCCTTTTTCACTCAAGGATCAAAGCTCGAGGCTTTGATCTCTCATCCTTTGATGTGGGAACCTGTTCCATCTCGGTCTTCTCCTGCTTATGTTCAAAGGGTCATCAAGACAACCATCTTCCGTCGCATTTTTAATTGGAAGAGATTCAAAACAGAATCCCCAATTCCAGAAAAGGCCAAAAATCACGAGACGCTATAAGTTGTTTAATGCAACAACGGACTTGTCAAAGAGAATCTAAAAGAGTGATTTGAATCGGACAGTTTATGACACAGACGTCGCTGTCTGGCGCTCACCATCCGGAAGTGCCAAAAGGCTTACAGCACCCGGTATTCCCAGGCGGTCTACCATCCAAGTACTAACCGGGCCCTGCCCTGCTTGGCTTCCGAGATCAGACGAGATCGGGCACTCTCAGGGTGGTATGGCCGTGAGCCGACAGAGAGCGCGTGAAAGGTGTCTTTATGTGTAGCTGTCGGCCCCCATCTGCGGCCTTTGTGGACACTCGTGGCCTGTTTGGCCTCAATGCTTGTTGTACTTTGTCTGCTTCCAAAGTTTGTTCTGATAGGGCACGCCTCTTTCAACTCAATTCCCCTTTTTCACTCAAGGATCAAAGCTCGAGGCTTTGATCTCTCATCCTTTGATGTGGGAACCTGTTTCATCTCGGTCTTCTCCTGCTTATGTTCAAAGGGTCATCAAGACAACCATCTTCCGTCGCATTTTTAATTGGAAGAGATTCAAAACAGAATCCCCAATTCCAGAAAAGGCCAAAAAATCACGAGACGCTATAAGTTGTTTAATGCAACAACGGAAATGTCAAAGAGAATCTAAAAGAGTGATTTGAATCGGACAGTTTATGACACAGACGTCGCTGTCTGGCGCTCACCATCCGGAAGTGCCAAAAGGCTTACAGCACCCGGTATTCCCAGGCGGTCTACCATCCAAGTACTAACCGGGCCCTGCCCTGCTTGGCTTCCGAGATCAGACGAGATCGGGCACTCTCAGGGTGGTACGGCCGTGAGCCGACAGAGAGCGCGTGAAAGGCGTCTTTATGTGTAGCTGTCGGCCCCCATCTGCGGCCTTTGTGGACACTCGTGGCCTGTTTGGCCTCAATGCTTGTTGTACTTTGTCTGCTTCCAAAGTTTGTTCTGATAGGGCACGCCTCTTTCAACTCAATTCCCCTTTTTCACTCAAGGATCAAAGCTCGAGGCTTTGATCTCTCATCCTTTGATGTGGGAACCTGTTTCATCTCAGTCTTCTCCTGCTTATGTTCAAAGGGTCATCAAGACAACCATCTTCCGTCGCATTTTTAATTGGAAGAGATTCAAAACAGAATCCCCAATTCCAGAAAAGGCCAAAAATCACGAGACGCTATAAGTTGGTTAATGCAACAACGGAAATGTCAAAGAGAATCTAAAAGAGTGATTTGAATCGGACAGTTTATGACACAGACGTGGCTGTCTGGCGCTCACCATCCGGAAGTGCCAAAAGGCTTACAGCACCCGGTATTCCCAGGCGGTCTACCATCCAAGTACTAACCGGGCCCTGCCCTGCTTGGCTTCCGAGATCAGACGAGATCGGGCACTCTCAGGGTGGTATGGCCGTGAGCCGACAGAGAGCGCGTGAAAGGCGTCTTTATGTGTAGCTGTCGGCCCCCATCTGCGGCCTTTGTGGACACTCGTGGCCTGTTTGGCCTCAATGCTTGTTGTACTTTGTCTGCTTCCAAAGTTTGTTCTGATAGGGCACGCCTCTTTCAACTCAATTCCCCTTTTTCACTCAAGGATCAAAGCTCGAGGCTTTGATCTCTCATCCTTTGATGTGGGAACCTGTTTCATCTCGGTCTTCTCCTGCTTATGTTCAAAGGGTCATCAAGACAACCATCTTCCGTCGCATTTTTAATTGGAAGAGATTCAAAACAGAATCCCCAATTCCAGAAAAGGCCAAAAATCACGAGACGCTATAAGTTGTTTAATGCAACAACGGAAATGTCAAAGAGAATCTAAAAGAGTGATTTAAATCGGACAGTTTATGACACAGACGTGGCTGTCTGGCGCTCAAAATCCGGAAGTGCCAAAAGGCTTACAGCACCCGGTATTCCCAGGCGGTCTACCATCCAAGTACTAACCGGGCCCTGCCCTGCTTGGCTTCCGAGATCAGACGAGATCGGGCACTCTCAGGGTGGTATGGCCGTGAGCCGACAGAGAGCGCGTGAAAGGCGTCTTTATTTGTAGCTGTCGGCCCCCATCTGCGGCCTTTGTGGACACTCGTGGCCTGTTTGGCCTCAATGCTTGTTGTACTTTGTCTGCTTCCAAAGTTTGTTCTGATAGGGCACGCCTCTTTCAACTCAATTCCCCTTTTTCACTCAAGGATCAAAGCTCGAGGCTTTGATCTCTCATCCTTTGATGTGGGAACCTGTTTCATCTCGGTCTTCTCCTGCTTATGTTCAAAGGGTCATCAAGACAACCATCTTCCGTCGCATTTTTAATTGGAAGAGATTCAAAACAGAATCCCCAATTCCAGAAAAGGCCAAAAATCACGAGACGCTATAAGTTGTTTAATGCAACAACGGAAATGTCAAAGAGAATCTAAAAGAGTGATTTGAATCGGACAGTTTATGACACAGACGTCGCTGTCTGGCGCTCACCATCCGGAAGTGCCAAAAGGCTTACAGCACCCGGTATTCCCAGGCGGTCTACCATCCAAGTACTAACCGGGCCCTGCCCTGCTTGGCTTCCGAGATCAGACGAGATCGGGCACTCTCAGGGTGGTATGGCCGTGAGCCGACAGAGAGCGCGTGAAAGGCGTCTTTATGTGTAGCTGTCGGCCCCCATCTGCGGCCTTTGTGGACACTCGTGGCCTGTTTGGCCTCAATGCTTGTTGTACTTTGTCTGCTTCCAAAGTTTGTTCTGATAGGGCACGCCTCTTTCAACTCAATTCCCCTTTTTCACTCAAGGATCAAAGCTCGAGGCTTTGATCTCTCATCCTTTGATGTGGGAACCTGTTTCATCTCGGTCTTCTCCTGCTTATGTTCAAAGGGTCATCAAGACAACCATCTTCCGTCGCATTTTTAATTGGAAGAGATTCAAAACAGAATCCCCAATTCCAGAAAAGGCCAAAAATCACGAGACGCTATAAGTTGTTTAATGCAACAACGGACTTGTCAAAGAGAATCTAAAAGAGTGATTTGAATCGGACAGTTTATGACACAGACGTCGCTGTCTGGCGCTCACCATCCGGAAGTGCCAAAAGGCTTACGGCACCCGGTATTCCCAGGCGGTCTACCATCCAAGTACTAACCGGGCCCTGGCCATCTTGGCTTCCGAGATCAGACACTCTCAGGGTGGTATGGCCGTGAGCCGACAGAGAGCGCGTGAAAGGCGTCTTTATGTGTAGCTGTCGGCCCCCATCTGCGGCCTTTGTGGACACTCGTGGCCTGTTTGGCCTCAATGCTTGTTGTACTTTGTCTGCTTCCAAAGTTTGTTCTGATAGGGCACGCCTCTTTCAACTCAATTCCCCTTTTTCACTCAAGGATCAAAGCTCGAGGCTTTGATCTCTCATCCTTTGATGTGGGAACCTGTTTCATCTCGGTCTTCTCCTGCTTATGTTCAAAGGGTCATCAAGACAACCATCTTCCGTCGCATTTTTAATTGGAAGAGATTCAAAACAGAATCCCCAATTCCAGAAAAGGCCAAAAAATCACGAGACGCTATAAGTTGTTTAATGCAACAACGGAAATGTCAAAGAGAATCTAAAAGAGTGATTTGAATCGGACAGTTTATGACACAGACGTCGCTGTCTGGCGCTCACCATCCGGAAGTGCCAAAAGGCTTACAGCACCCGGTATTCCCAGGCGGTCTACCATCCAAGTACTAACCGGGCCCTGCCCTGCTTGGCTTCCGAGATCAGACGAGATCGGGCACTCTCAGGGTGGTATGGCCGTGAGCCGACAGAGAGCGCGTGAAAGGCGTCTTTATGTGTAGCTGTCGGCCCCCATCTGCGGCCTTTGTGGACACTCGTGGCCTGTTTGGCCTCAATGCTTGTTGTACTTTGTCTGCTTCCAAAGTTTGTTCTGATAGGGCACGCCTCTTTCAACTCAATTCCCCTTTTTCACTCAAGGATCAAAGCTCGAGGCTTTGATCTCTCATCCTTTGATGTGGGAACCTGTTTCATCTCGGTCTTCTCCTGCTTATGTTCAAAGGGTCATCAAGACAACCATCTTCCGTCGCATTTTTAATTGGAAGAGATTCAAAACAGAATCCCCAATTCCAGAAAAGGCCAAAAATCACGAGACGCTATAAGTTGTTTAATGCAACAACGGACTTGTCAAAGAGAATCTAAAAGAGTGATTTGAATCGGACAGTTTATGACACAGACGTCGCTGTCTGGCGCTCACCATCCGGAAGTGCCAAAAGGCTTACAGCACCCGGTATTCCCAGGCGGTCTACCATCCAAGTACTAACCGGGCCCTGCCCTGCTTGGCTTCCGAGATCAGACGAGATCGGGCACTCTCAGGGTGGTATGGCCGTGAGCCGACAGAGAGCGCGTGAAAGGCGTCTTTATGTGTAGCTGTCGGCCCCCATCTGCGGCCTTTGTGGACACTCGTGGACTGTACGGCCTCAATGCTTGTTGTACTTTGTCTGCTTCCAAAGTTTGTTCTGATAAGGCACGCCTCTTTCAACTCAATTCCCCTTTTTCACTCAAGGATCAAAGCTCGAGGCTTTGATCTCTCATCCTTTGATGTGGGAACCTGTTTCATCTCGGTCTTCTCCTGCTTATGTTCAAAGGGTCATCAAGACAACCATCTTCCGTCGCATTTTTAATTGGAAGAGATTCAAAACAGAATCCCCAATTCCAGAAAAGGCCAAAAATCACGAGACGCTATAAGTTGTTTAATGCAACAACGGACTTGTCAAAGAGAATCTAAAAGAGTGATTTGAATCGGACAGTTTATGACACAGACGTCGCTGTCTGGCGCTCACCATCCGGAAGTGCCAAAAGGCTTACAGCACCCGGTATTCCCAGGCGGTCTACCTTCCAAGTACTAACCGGGCCCTGCCCTGCTTGGCTTCCGAGATCAGACGAGATCGGGCACTCTCAGGGTGGTATGGCCGTGAGCCGACAGAGAGCGCGTGAAAGGCGTCTTTATGTGTAGCTGTCGGCCCCCATCTGCGGCCTTTGTGGACACTCGTGGCCTGTTTGGCCTCAATGCTTGTTGTACTTTGTCTGCTTCCAAAGTTTGTTCTGATAGGGCACGCCTCTTTCAACTCAATTCCCCTTTTTCACTCAAGGATCAAAGCTCGAGGCTTTGATCTCTCATCCTTTGATGTGGGAACCTGTTTCATCTCGGTCTTCTCCTGCTTATGTTCAAAGGGTCATCAAGACAACCATCTTCCGTCGCATTTTTAATTGGAAGAGATTCAAAACAGAATCCCCAATTCCAGAAAAGGCCAAAAATCACGAGACGCTATAAGTTGGTTAATGCAACAACGGAAATGTCAAAGAGAATCTAAAACAGTGATTTGAATCGGACAGTTTATGACACAGACGTCGCTGTCTGGCGCTCACCATCCGGAAGTGCCAAAAGGCTTACAGCACCCGGTATTCCCAGGCGGTCTACCATCCAAGTACTAACCGGGCCCTGCCCTTCTTGGCTTCCGAGATCAGACGAGATCGGGCACTCTCAGGGTGGTATGGCCGTGAGCCGACAGAGAGCGCGTGAAAGGCGTCTTTATTTGTAGCTGTCGGCCCCCATCTGCGGCCTTTGTGGACACTCGTGGCCTGTTTGGCCTCAATGCTTGTTGTACTTTGTCTGCTTCCAAAGTTTGTTCTGATAGGGCACGCCTCTTTCAACTCAATTCCCCTTTTTCACTCAAGGATCAAAGCTCGAGGCTTTGATCTCTCATCCTTTGATGTGGGAACCTGTTTCATCTCAGTCTTCTCCTGCTTATGTTCAAAGGGTCATCAAGACAACCATCTTCCGTCGCATTTTTAATTGGAAGAGATTCAAAACAGAATCCCCAATTCCAGAAAAGGCCAAAAATCACGAGACGCTATAAGTTGTTTAATGCAACAACGGAAATGTCAAAGAGAATCTAAAAGAGTGATTTGAATCGGACAGTTTATGACACAGACGTCGCTGTCTGGCGCTCACCATCCGGTAGTGCCAAAAGGCTTACAGCACCCGGTATTCCCAGGCGGTCTACCATCGAAGTACTAACCGGGCCCTGCCCTGCTTGGCTTCCGAGATCAGACGAGATCGGGCACTCTCAGGGTGGTATGGCCGTGAGCCGACAGAGAGCGCGTGAAAGGCGTCTTTATGTGTAGCTGTCGGCCCCCATCCGCGGCCTTTGTGGACACTCGTGGCCTGTTTGGCCTCAATGCTTGTTGTACTTTGTCTGCTTCCAAAGTTTGTTCTGATAGGGCACGCCTCTTTCAACTCAATTCCCCTTTTTCACTCAAGGATCACAGCTCGAGGCTTTGATCTCTCATCCTTTGATGTGGGAACCTGTTTCATCTCGGTCTTCTCCTGCTTATGTTCAAAGGGTCATCAAGACAACCATCTTCCGTCGCATTTTTAATTGGAAGAGATTCAAAACAGAATCCCCAATTCCAGAAAAGGCCAAAAATCACGAGACGCTATAAGTTGTTTAATGCAACAACGGACTTGTCAAAGAGAATCTAAAAGAGTGATTTGAATCGGACAGTTTATGACACAGACGTCGCTGTCTGGCGCTCACCATCCGGAAGTGCCAAAAGGCTTACAGCACCCGGTATTCCCAGGCGGTCTACCATCCAAGTACTAACCGGGCCCTGCCCTGCTTGGCTTCCGAGATCAGACGAGATCGGGCACTCTCAGGGTGGTATGGCCGTGAGCCGACAGAGAGCGCGTGAAAGGCGTCTTTATGTGTAGCTGTCGGCCCCCCATCTGCGGCCTTTGTGGACACTCGTGGACTGTATGGCCTCAATGCTTGTTGTACTTTGTCTGCTTCCAAAGTTTGTTCTGATAAGGCACGCCTCTTTCAACTCAATTCCCCTTTTTCACTCAAGGATCAAAGCTCGAGGCTTTGATCTCTCATCCTTTGATGTGGGAACCTGTTTCATCTCGGTCTTCTCCTGCTTATGTTCAAAGGGTCATCAAGACAACCATCTTCCGTCGCATTTTTAATTGGAAGAGATTCAAAACAGAATCCCCAATTCCAGAAAAGGCCAAAAATCACGAGACGCTATAAGTTGTTTAATGCAACAACGGACTTGTCAAAGAGAATCTAAAAGAGTGATTTGAATCGGACAGTTTATGACACAGACGTCGCTGTCTGGCGCTCACCATCCGGAAGTGCCAAAAGGCTTACAGCACCCGGTATTCCCAGGCGGTCTACCTTCCAAGTACTAACCGGGCCCTGCCCTGCTTGGCTTC